>OX384043.1:600000-992500 GCA_947534325.1 Agonum fuliginosum | reverse complement strand
ATCGTTACTGGCATTTTACAACAAATGTGAGAGTAGTAAAATTCAGAGTTTATGGGAATTTTTACAATATCTTCCTCCTTATAAATAATTAAATTTTACGATGGACGTAAACTTGCTAAATAAAGATAATGAAATGTTTTATTCATGCCAGAAAATTTGAGAGTTTCAAGATTCTTTTGCGGGGTATGGTCTCAATTAATCACTGTGGGGGTGACCCACTTTTACCACAACACAGTACTCGAAGAGGTGGCTTAGGAATCTAAATTGGTAAACAATATTAATCCAGCGGACATAGATCATCATGAAATTTTATGGCAGAAAAAGAAAATATAGAAGCCGCCCAGCTCAGTTTTTACCTCCCGCCTCATATTCTATATAGGAGGTATTGCGATGGGTCAAAATTTTCGAGTGTGAGTTTTTGGTGGATGTTCGTTCGTGCATTAGTTTGTGCGTTTGCATGTTACAATTTTTCGGAAACGATAACTTAAAAAATATCAAACATTAACATATTTTTTATTTAAGATTTTAATACGTGTCTTAATAAGCCATTAAATTTTGGTTTCAATCTACAAACCGGAAGTAGTACTGTTTTAAAATATTGAGATAAATAATTAATTTTAAATGAAATGATTATTACCTACAAACGGTAGTTTATAATTTTTTTGTATCTGGTATCATTTAAGAATAATTAAAATATATATTTATAATTTAGTATTTCGGTATCTTGTAGTCCATGATCGTTTAACATTTGTTACTACTTAAAATTTAAATGATTATGACATGACAGTGACAATAGTAAAATATGGTTTATATCTTCTTCTGCAGTTTAAATAAAATGACTAAAATATATTTGTGGGTTAGTACCTATATATTAATATATTTGTATAATAAGTAAAAAGAATAAAGTAAGTAGGTATGGCGGGAGGTCTTGTGCTGGCCACATTAGATTTTTTTCAATATGTTTAATGACGATTTCTTACCACACAGTATGTGAGGCTTTCACACCCAAGTTGGGTACAGGCGTGATAGATTCTGTTATGTATACTGTAGGGAGAATAAATTTTATTTCTGTTGAAAACACTTTTGCAATGAGCACTCGTATTTATTTGTCCTTTCGATCTACGTAATAAAATTACTGTTGTCCTTGTTTAGTCCTTGTTTCACTTTAATTAAAACGAGATACCTGTGGACAGGGCGGGTCTAAGGGGGACGTGGCCCTCAAAATAAATCTGTTTGTAAATAATTTTATCCACTCCAGTGTCAGTCATATTATATTCATCATTTGAGTGAGGTAATTAGTTATATTATCTTATTAGTGAAGTAATATGATGTGCTTTTGTCTATTACCTCTCGCATTTACTGTATTTCACTCGTTCGTAACCATGGATACTATTAATAAAATATTTGACAGCAGTGTTGAGGTTATAATATTATTCCCTAAATACTCTTGGAATAAATCAATTTTGAATTACTGTCCCATAATAAATAATTTATAAACGAAAAATAAATATGACGTATAAACTTACAAATTAAAAATTTGTTTGAAACTAAAACTGACAGGATGTCCTGCTTTCAAACAAATTGTATGTACCCTGTGCTTTAATTATAAATCAAAATTTAAACTGACATCTATCAATTGTGCAAATATATAATTTTTAAAATTTCTAATCTGATGTTTAAACAAAAATATCAATTTTTAATAATTTTGAGCACTATTTTGTATATCACATGTGGGCTAATAGTATATTATTTAACGAGTAAATAATGTAGGCTATAATTAATGAGGATGAAAGTTTGTTCACGAGCCGAAGGCGAGTGTATAAATCATCCGAGTTAATTATAGCCATTATTTTCGAGTCAAATACGACGTTTTATCTACAACTTTTTAAATGAAGCAACATTTTTTTACTAAAAATTTGTATTGATATTAACCTAACCTCAAACTTTGGTGTGATGACAATTTATATCCGAGTAATTTAGAACTATTATGGGCTAGTTATATACAGCGTTTTACAAATTATTATTATTTTTACTGTTTCTGCTTACAACGTCATAAAATGATAACTTGATGTAACACTAATATTAAAACAGATGTGATGGCAGTTTGACAGTTCGAGAGAATAAAGTACTCATTATTTAACAGTGTGAAATAATGAATTCATTATTTCATAATGTGTCCTTATGGAGGGGTTTATTATACTACTTTCACGTATATAATGAATACATTATTCTATTGTTGTAGATAAAGCATATTACAGCACTCATGTGATTACACGACTCGGTCTACGACCTCGTCGTGCAATTCTTTACATTCAACTGCTGTAATAATGCTCTATCCCACTTGTAATATAAATAACTATTATCAAGAACACATTTTTGCCATGATTTATTTAAATAAACAACAACAGGGCCTCAAATTCAGCAAAGCGCAGATTGGACTTTACATTTCGGTTCAAAGTGATTTTGCCCAATGGGTCCTGCTAGCTTACGGCCCATCAATGTTTTATACCATAAATAAAAATCTGACGTGGACACCACATGACTTCCTTGTACGCCTTGTGTGTTCATACTTTTCTTAATAACTAAAATGTAAAATAATATTAAAAAATTTTTTAACTTATTATACTAGTATACTCACAAATATATTTTAGTCATTTTATTTAAACTGCAGAAGAAGATATAAAGCATATTTTACTATTGTCACTGTCATGTCATAATCATTTAAATTTTACGTAGTAACAAATGTTAATCGATCATGGACTACAAGATACCGAAATACTATAAATTATAAATATATACTTTAATTATTTTTAAATGATAGCAGATACAAAAATATTTATAAAATACCGATTGTAGGTAATAATCACATAATCTTTCATTTAAAATAAAAAAAATTGTCTAAAATTAAATATTTATCGAAATATTTTTAAAAAGTACTACTTCCGGTTTGTAGACTGAAACCAAAAATAGGAGGTGCACAACTAGATGCTATAACAGTCCTAAATACAAAATTTCAACTTTCTACGTCTAACCGTATTTGAGTTATGCGACACACATACGTCCGTCCGTACGTACGTACGTACGTACATACGTACGTACGTACAGACGTCACGTCGAAACTAGTCATAATGGATTCAGAAAAGGTCAAAACGGATATTTCCGTCAAAATCTGAGAACCGAAATTTTTCGCGATTACAATACTTCCTTACTTCGTACAAGGAAGTAAAAATGCTAACCTTTGTGCACTCTGACGATGGTGGGTGTCCCAGAAATTCTTTAAATCGCTTATGGCACTACACTTTAAACTAAAAACAGTCGCTATTCATTTTGCATTTTTACGCACTAAAAAGTTCAACTACACACAATTTACAGATATTTATACGTTTAAATATATTCACTTTCATCTCACAAACACTGACGCATACACTACGACAATCCGAGTTCAACTGGACTCGCAAACATCGGTTCCAAATTAACGCAAGCTAGGTCCAAACAGGTTCAGATGATTCGTCTATAAAAATATTGGGCTGAAAATGATATTTTATTTTATTTTAGTAAATCAGTGATACCAAGACTATTGAGTTGATGTTCATAATAGTGTAACCAGTCCTAGTCATCACAATTAAGTAGGTAAATATGTTTGTATTGCTAATACTAGTTTTGCTTACTAAGGACTTGTACATGAGTATAAATAAGATACAGATAGGGTAATAGACAGTTTCAATTCAGTTGCGTTCCGATTCCAGTATGTTAACGTAAGATGGTATTATTATTGTTATTATATTATTATTATTATTATATATTAACTTATTAAATATACTTTTATACTTTTGTAACTTTTGAGTATTAATTGATACCAGTCTCGACAAGGACCCAACAACTTATTATTTGTATACCCAATTTGGGTGGTACATAATTGGTGGCAGCGGTGGGATCTGTTGTCAGACCAAATTGGGTGGTACAATATTAATTTAAAATAAATATAAAATCAGCAAATTATTTTTGACTTCAAAATGATATTATATTTTGTCATTTACCGTTTCCTGTAGTATTTATGTGTAAGTTTTAAAACTAATTTTTGTATTATATAGGTTCATGTTATGCTTTTCTAATTTTAATTTTTCTGCCTTTGTAGTCTTCCCGGTTTTTACCATGAAAATAATTATTTAAATGATCGAAACCGGTCGGCAAATTTATTATAATTAAAGAACAGTGTGATCAAGACATAAGGATATTTTATTTATTCATTCTCTTTACTCCTAAATTTATTTATTACATGCTGTGGCCTCTGCTTTACATATTTTTAGATCCGTCTCTGTCTACACCACATTAACCAAATTAATTTCTGGAAATGAATATTAAAAGTTGTTAATGTAGGTACATAAAAGACTAATTAATTAGTTTTAGTATAAACACAATATTTTTTTGTTAAAATGAACATATGAACGCAAAATAAATATGCAAACTTCTTGTTTACAAAAAATAGTTATTTATGTTGTAAGAATCGTAACTTCAATCATTATGGTACTAGTCGTAAAGATTAACAGACGATGCGAAGCTGAGTTCGATAAAACGACTTTGTTACGATCCGTATTGCATACAAATTTTTTCTGCTGGCGTAAATTAGTCATAATGAAAATTAATTATTTATAAATAAATCTTTAAAAAACTGGTACGTCATTTTTGAAACTTCCTTACTCCCTTTCTTAGTAACTAGTTGTTTCTTATTTAATTATGGTACGGAGTACCATACTGTGTTCATTATGATCCTTGGCCTATAATGAACGCAATTATGCTCCTCAAATACAGGCTTATCATATCGAATTTTTAAGATTTTCTTGGAGAGAGATCAATAAAATTTTAATATATTTTTTAAAAGTTGTACTTAAATAACTGTTTTTCCTGAACGGACAAAGATATTCACATTCAGTTTTCAGCATCATATTTTTGAAACATTTCTTTCTAAGATTTTGAAAGCCGGAAGTCAATATCTTAATCTGGACAGAAATTAAACACAAAATTTTAAAGAAGTGACTAAAATACATTTTTATGATTTTGAAAATATGTTTAAATTTTTTCGAAACTGGCGTCTTAAAATGTCTATTATGAAATTATTATTATAGAAAAATATGTTAAGAATCGAATACTGAAATCCCGAATTCGAAATTATTATCCGTTAATAAATTACAGTCGTTTTTGTGTAATATGAGAAAAAAATCATGATTTAATCAAATCGGCTTAGATTGTTAGAATTATAAAAATATTTATTTACGATTTTTTCAAAATCTGTATGAATACAGTAAAAACAAATGGGACTATCTTGAAGGAAATTTCATGCTCTTTCTGTTTGGTATTAGGGATTTTTGCTTAAAATTGATGGTGGACTTAGCACAAGGCGGATCGATGGGGACTTTTAGTATGTTAGTTAGGAAGTCAATTACAACATTCCTATGAAAAAAAATTCTCTTTTAGTTTTGTCGCCGATAGATGCTAGTTCGCCTGGACTACACATCCAATTTACTCTAAAATAATAATTATGACATACTATTAAATAACAATCACATCGCACTTAATTGTGATGACTTGAAGGTACCCGTGCGTTGACGGCTTATACCAGCACACAAAGTTTTTATATCTGGACTTGATGATGAGTGAAGAAAATTGTTATATGTCTTATTATTTATTTAATTTGTCAGTTATTTTGAGTACCCGTGAGTTAGTTAATATGAAGAATGTTAAATAACAGTTATGAGTACCCGTGAGTTGACGATTTGTACCAGAACACAAAGTTTCTATATCTAGATTTGATGTGTGAAAAAATTGTTAAATGTTTAATTATGTATTTTTTAGATATTTTGAGTACCCGTGAGTTGCTAATATGAACACCACACTGTTGGTTGTACCAAGTGGGGATGCCACACCCAAGTGAGGTAAACCACGTGCAGGTAAACAGGGAAATATGAAAGATACAACATGTTTGACTTCTCACGATGTTTACAAATCTGTAAGCATTTCTTTTATACTCGCGCTACGCTAACGACTGATCTCTGAGGATGTTTTCCAGGTTTCCACGGGTTTTCAGGCTTTTCACGACTTTCCAAGGATGGAGGACCTAATTTTCTGAAGCACACGCGTTGTTATCTATCATTTTTTCTCGAGATGTCAACAGAAAGTTATAAAAGAAATTGGATTTTGTATGGGGACGAAAAATATTTATAATATGATCATTGTACATTATTTTTAATTATAGACAAAAAAAGCTTCGTACAATATATTTATTTATTGATGGACAAAAATATATTTTTTAGGTACGACCACTGAAGACATACTATTGTATTATAAATTTATAATGCAACACTATTGTATTATGAGGCCATTATTTAATACAACTGTCATGTGTCATCACACTAAATGTAAGATTAGGTTATTTAATGAACAAACATTTGTACAGAAATGTTTTACGTAAAAAGTCGTAGATAAAACGTCGTATTTGACTCGGACATAATGGCTATAATTCACTCGGTTGATTATTTATAGTCTACATTATGTGCTCGATAAATAATGTACTATTGTAGGTGATAAGTGAGCCATTATAGAAAATATTGAACTTATGTTTTCTATTAGGTACTATATTTATGTCTTCCTAGTATGTAATTGTTTAATTATGTCATGGATACGAGGTATGTTATATACTACATTATACCCTAGGGCATTAAGAAATTGCCATGGTAATATTGAGACATCACTAATGTTTTTCTTCTGAAATTAATATTATTTTCTGTCTGTTATTAGGATACCAAAAATATTAACAAAATTCGAAACGTCAAAGCGAAATGTCACGCGCGCAATATTTGAAATAAAATAGTAAGACATAAAATATTGTATGCACCACGGGCATCATTGATGTTTATAGCCCTCGGGCGATTTACAGACCCTCGGGCCAGAGGCCCTTGGGCTTGTAAACATGTCGCCCTCGGATGAGCATAAACATCATCATGATGCCCTTGATACATAAATAACTATTATTAATTTCATTGAAGAAAATATTATATTGTAATACAAGTGTGAAAAGGGCTTCATTGCAAAACTAGTATGACAGTTGGAGCACGAGCGTTACGAGTTTTTCAATTTCCCATTCCGCAAGTGTGTTACATACTATTTTTTCTACGAAAGTGGAAAGTATTCAAAATTATTTAAAAAAATTGGAAATAAAATATTTTCAAATTTAAGAAAAATAAATCAGGTAGGCTTGCTGTCAGAGCTGAAAACAATAACAATATCTTAAAACTGACAGATCAATTATGTAATTTTGCATTTATGGTTTGATTTATGATAAAAATAATGACATTTCATGCAGAATGTTGTAGTGATAGTAAAAGTGAGTTTATTTGTACCCCTTCAGACATTTTACGGCAATTGTAAATATAACTTTTGTCTCTGAAGTGAAAAATATTCTAAAAGCTTTGACCTTCCAGTAACTGCAGAATTTCTAGTTCAGCAAAATGATTGATATCTCAAATTATGTGAAAATTGTCCATTTGAACATTTGATACAGAGATTAGAACAAATAAAGTGTTTCAGATATGAAAAATGTACTTTTTGAAAAATTCGCACTCAATGTACAAAATGATTTGCCCCCATATTTACCAATCCCTATTTACCACCGTCCCTTTTTTACCACCGTAATTCTTTTATCAATCCATTTTTACCAACATTATACTTTTACCAATCCATTTTTTACCACCGTCCCTTTTTACAACTAATTCTTTTTTACCACCAACGTATTTACCAACGTATTCTTTTACCAATCCATTTTTACCACCGTCCTTATTTTTACCATTAATTCTTTTTACCACCGACATATTTACCAACGTGTTTTTTTACCAATCCATTTTTACCACCGTCTCTTTTTTAACAAAGCTAACAAAACCGTATTAAAGCCCCACAAACTCGGTTTTGGTATTTACTACACTAACAAAGCTAACAAAACCGTACTAGAGCCCCACAAACTCGGTTTTGGTATTTACTACACTAACAAAACCGTACTATAGCCCCACAAACTATTAATGGTAAAACGGAATAGCGGTAAAAAAGTATGGTGGTAAAAGTTGTAATGGTAAAAACGGAGTGGTAAAAATGTATTAGTCGTAAAACGAAAAAGCGGTAAAAAGTATAGTGGTACAAATGCAGAGGTAAAAGTTGGAGTGGTAAAAATTGAGTGGTAAAAAATGGTTTAACGGTAAAACAGGATAGCGGTAAAAAAGAATGGTGGTAAAAATGCTGTGGTAAAAGTTGGAGTGGTAAAAATAGAATGGTAAATATGTAGCACAACGTACAAGATGATTGTTGAAATTATTTTCACCACTCAATGTTTCAAAAGACAACTAGCACCATCAATTTTAATATCTGAAAACATGTGCATCGCACTTTCGTAGAAAAAAGTAATTAATTAAGCAAAACATACTTGTCAGTTTGAAGGTTTGACGTTTGAAAATTGAAGTAAACGTCATCTGATACTACCGATACCAACCTTCTATAAAAATATGTTGCGTGTCACAAAGTGAACCTTGGCGACATTCAGTTGGGCATCACAAAGTTAACTTTGTGAACGCCAAATAGAAAAATAAATGTTGTAGTTTCTATTTTCCGTTTTGATGTAATTTATAATGATTCTCTTTGAGATCAACTAGGGGGGGGGGTCTTCAAAATCGAGCTTTTCCATCTCTAAGCGATATGTTTTGGTTAACAAAGTGTGCTTCATTATATATGCGGAAGATGCTTCATTGTATCTACCGGAAAATGAGATTTTCTTACACAAATATACCGCGTTGATATTTTGAAACATAAGCAAAAGTTTACGGACGCGTTATTGATTTATAGAAGAAGTTTGAAAACTGGAAGATTACTGAATTAATTTTTAATATATCTGGACCTAAGTGGATTGCTGAACGTGCAACTCGGGTTCGAATCCAAACAGGTACACGTCATTTTAACTACAAAATAAGCAAAAATGAGATGACGACTGGTAACCGCACACACGGTAATATATACAGGGTAATTCACAACTTCGTGCATATATTAATGGCATACGTATCACTATTATGAAACATTTTATTGGAAGTCGTGTTTTTAATCATTGTATTAATTATGAAGACTGAATATATTATATAAAAATCTGATGTGGCCAGCACAAGACCTCTAGCCATACGCTACTCTTTTACTACTAAAAAATCAAGATACAAATATTTTTGTATATTTTTTTAAGTACACCACTGGATTCCTGGTATCAAACTACATATAAATATATATTTTCTTTAAAAAATTCTGTTGGGTACAATTTTAAATGCACTTTGAAATTTTTTTAAAATGTTGAAAAATTTCGAAATTTTCGATTTGCTCAAAATTTGGTTATACCCTATTTCGGACCCGAGGAATGCAATGGTGCCACTAAAAACATATTTCGGCTAATACTTTTCGAGATAATTTTTGCAGGTAAAAGACGGGACTAGCTATGACCGTAATTTTTTCATCATTGGATTCCTCGCGTGGAATTACATATAAATCCAAATTTTCGCGAAAAAATTCCAAAGAGTACAATTTTTATGAAGGTTTTTCGAAAATGGCCAAAAAACGAGGGTCCTCCCCTTGATGAAATTTTGGCCAAAATAACTTTTTCTCTCAAAATTGGCTGAAAATTTGGTTGTATACTAATTCGACCCCGAAGATTTCAAATCTGTAGTCGAAAATTTTTTTCGACCAATATTTTATCGACATAATTTTTTTTTATTGAAAACTGGTCAGAATGGAAAATTTATTTTTTCACCATTGGATTCCTCGAGTCAAATTATGTAGGAATCCAAATTTTCACGAAAAAATTCTAAGGGGTACAATTTTTATTGAGGTATTTAAAATATGGTACAAAATCGAAGAGATAGAACTTGTTTATTTTCTAGCCTAAATAATAATATTGGGAATTGGCTTAAAATGTGGTTATATACTAACTCGACCACGAGGATTTCAAATCTGTAGTCGAAAAAAAATTTCCACCCACAGCTTTCGACATAATTTTTTTAAGTCGAATATTTATTGTAAATTTTAGCTTTATAATTTAACAATTAAAATAAATTCCTGCATTTTTTCATAATAATTACTTTTGCTATACTAACATTCAACATGCCCTTTTAGATTTTATTATTTTTTCTGTTATTGATTACTGTTTTTGTCAGACAAATTCACATTACTTCGTTTTGTGACACTACTACAAAATATATCAAGATACCTGGCATGAAAGTTCGATTGTCATGTATGTTCCCTATGTTCGCATTTCACCTGCATCTATCGGTATAATAATTAAAAATATTTTTTTACAAATTCGAAAAATTAAGAGTATTTTAAGTAATACCACTAGATTCGCTAATTAACATTAATTAGAAATTGAATAACACCTTTGATATTCAATAGCATAATTAAAATTATTATAAGCTATATAGAGTGATTGAGAACTGCGTACAGGGTGAGTCAGCTAAGTGTTCCCTATTTCATTTGTTTGTAAAGTCTCAAGTTTTTGTGTAACGTCCGCCAAATTTTTGCTGTAAATACAGTAGCCACTTGAGTTTTTGTTCGCAAAGTTTTATCATTATTGCTCTATTGCTTCCTAATTGGTGACTGAAATAATGATTAATTAATTAATGATTAGTCAAACGACTATTTGTAGGATTTTAAAGGACCTTAAGTGGCATCCTTATAAGATTCAAATTCTGCAGGCAATTTCTGAAGAGGATAAAGCAAACCGATTGGAATTTGCAGAAGACGAAATTGAACGAATGAATGAAAACCCTGGTCATCTGAATAACATCATGTTTTCTGATGAGGCACATTTTCATCTTGATGGTGGATTTAGTAGACACAATCATCGGTATTGGTCAGATGAAAATCCCCACTGGATTGCTGAACAATCCTTGCACTCTCCTAGAACGACTGTTTGGGCTGCAATTGGAGATTTTGGATTTATTGGTCCAATTTTCACATTGAAGTGAACCACTCGTGAAGTTTTTGTCTGATCGATTTGAAATTTCGGCAGTAAAAATTCCTTTAGATAGTTCATGTTTTGCAAAAATTTCGTCACTTTCTGATAAAAATTGCCTAAGTTATAAAAAATCCAAATAGGGAATAGTTAGCTGACTCACCCTGTATGTATGTAAGTACATATACAGGGTGTTTCATAACTTCGAGTACATACGTTAAAGGTATAAACTCACAATGTGTGATGTTGCACATCCAAGATTCGTAGACTTAAGAATCAGGCCCACTGTAGCCACTAAGATTAAGATTAAGTGGTACTAACAAATTAAAGAAACAATTTCACGCACCCTTACTAAATGAATGCCGTAATACAAATTCCAGATAAAGAAAGAAAAGAACAAACTCGAAATTAGATAATAAAGTGTAGAGAAATAATTGCTGCCCTCCGTTGATTTATTTCTGCAATAAGTTCAGCGTTGTTAATTTTTCCGTTTTATTTTGAGACGCAATTGCGGTTAAACGCTTGTGAAATTAAGTTTTTTATGAGAATTGTTATATTATTATGAGGTAGATACTTGTTAGATTATTTTAAAAGCATTAGTTTTAAGGTTTACATTAATGTTAACGTTTAAGAAACTTTGAATACATCTAACTAAATAAGAGATTCACAGTGATTAAAACTGGGACGTGTGAATGCTCGAATTTATTTAAATGAATTTAAACTTTCTTAAACGTAAACATAAATGTAAACCTTAAAACTTAATGCCATGTGAATGAGACTTTAAGCTTCGAATATAATATTAACAAAAGCATTAAATAAGCAATTTTATAAATCTCAAATTTGATTCTACATACAAGGCTTCTTGAAAATGCTTTAATGTTCCTGAATCCTGAAAAAAATCCTGGTGAGAGTTTCCTGTTAAATAGCGGCGCCGCTAAATTGAATCTTCAATGAGTCTTAGTAAAGAATAATTTATAATTTAATGAAAGAATAATCAAATGTATGTACAGGGTGAGTCGGCTAACTATTCCCTATTTGGATTTTTTATAACTTAGGCAACTTTTATCAGAAAGTGACGAAATTTTTGCAAAACATGAACTATCTAAAGGAATTTTTACTGCCGAAATTTCAAATCGATCAGACAAAAACTTCACGAGTGGTTCACTTCAATGTGAAAATTGGACCAATTAATCCAAAATCTCCAATTGCAGCCCAATGAGTCGTTCTAGGAGAGTGCAAGGATTGTTCAGCAATCCAGTGGGGATTTTCATCTGACCAATACCGATGATTGTGTCTATTAAATCCACCATCAAGATGAAAATGTGCCTCATCAGAAAATATGATGTTATTCAGATGACCAGGGTTTTATTCATTAGTTCAATTTCGTCTTCAGCAAATTCCAATCGGTTTGCTTTATCCTCTTCAGAAATTGCCTGCAGTGAATCTTATAAGGATGCCACTTAAGGTCCTTTAAAATCCTACAAATAGTCGTTTGACTAATCATTAATTAATTAATCATTATTTCAGTCACCAATTAGGAAGCAATAGAGCAATAATGATAAAACTTTGCGAACAAAAACTCAAGTGGCTACTGTATTTACAGCAAAAATTTGGCGGACTTTACACAAAAACTTGAGACTTTACAAACAAATGAAATAGGGAACACTTAGCTGACTCACCTATATGTATTTATGTTTGTATATTTTACTAGTAAGATTATTTTAAAAGCATTAGGTTGCTTTCACATAAACTTTAGTTTTAAGGTTTACATTTATGTTTACGTTTAAGAAAGATTTAATACATTTAACTAAATACGAGATTCACAGTGCTTAAAAGTGGGACGTGTGAATGCTCGAATTTATTTATATGAATTTGAACTTTCTTAAAGGTAAACATAAATGTAAACCTTAAAACTGAATGCCTATGTGAATGACGCTTTATAATTAATAAAATTAAATAGGCAATTTTAAAAATCAATTTCTATCATTCTCAAATTTGGCTCTTTACAAAAAGATTCTTTGAAGATTCTTTAATATTTCTGAATCCTAAAAAAATTCAGGTGAGAAATTAAAAATTGAAATTGAATCTTCAATGAGTCTTAGTATAGAATAATTTATAATGATAGCGTCAAAATTATTTATTTCCAGATTCAGAAACATGAAAATATCATCAAATGTATTATGTATTTATGTTTGTTCGTATGTAATCAAATATTGCTAGATTCGTATTGTATACAAATAAACATTCTGTCTAAATATGAATGATGTAGTACCATATTATTTTAAGATGTTTACTTAAGAAAAATATATTATAGAAAATAGTAGACAATATAAAAATAATAAACATATACAACTTTTTATATCTCCATTACTTATTCATTTCTTAAAGTACTTGCGACTTTCTTGTTTATAAAAACAATTTGTACAATCATTTTAAACTATACCGCAATGTTTTTTCTACGCATTCTGATCTACTCAATACTAACATCTACATATTGTAAAATAACAATTTTTGAACAAAATGATATAACAGAAACGTCAAAAAAGTGCATCAGCGATATAGCAACAAAATATTTCACAAACCAAACAGTGATATCAATTTTTTCAATAAATAATGAGCCATTAACAGCAATTTTGTACTCAACTAATTTTACCAAGAAAATATACAACTTTACAGAGTACAAAATAAATTTCAAAGATGAACATCGACATTTTGGTATTGTTACTGCGAACAATTTGGACCAGTTGCTTAGAAACGAAAACGTGTTTTATTTTTTATGTTTGTGGAACTCTAGAGCGAGGTTTGTCATATTTATTACCGAAAACTCTGAAGATGTTTTACAAAAATTTGTTGATTTAATGTGGTATTACTATTTTTATAACGTAGTTGTTGTCATGCCATCAAAAACTAAAAATATTATAGACATATACACTTGGCATCCTTACAATAACAAATCATGTGGAACAAAAATGAAACCAGTTTTGATTGACAAATACATCGATGGTAAATTCCAAAAAAATATTAATTTATACCCAGTAAAAATACCAGAAAATCTACACAACTGCACAACCAAAGTACGAGTCCATATTTCGCCCCCTGTGGTTTTGCCCCCTGAGAACATAACCATAGAGAACAACAAAATTCTTCCTTTTACCGAAGGTCTAGAAATAAGAATGTTCGATGCAATCGCTTCAATATTACACCTAAACGTCGAGTACTATTGTAGCACCACCCCAAACAACTGGGGTATGGTGACTTTGGATGGGAACTCAACAGGAACCGTGAGGGATTTGATGGAGAAAACCGTTGACATAGGGATTGGACACTTTGGCGGGTTAGTAGAACGAAGAATGTACTGCGATAACAGTATACCCCATTTTAGGGACACTCTAATTTGGGCTGTTCCACGGGCAAGAGAGGTCTCAAAATGGCGGAATTTGATGCAAACGTTTACAGTTGATTCTTGGATCGGTATATGTTTTAATTATTTATTTGTTTCGATTATTATTTGTGTAATTTGTACATCCCCCCCTAAAGATTGTATTTATAAATATGTTAGTAACAGTTTTATGTATGTATTTTCAAGTTTGTTAGGGTTAAGTACCCACCAAGTACCTACTAAACTGTCTGGTAAAGTAATTTTCTTTTTTTGGTTGGCTTTTAGTTTGCATTTCTATGTGGCTTACCAAGCTAAGCTGATAGCAGTTCTACTTCAACCTAGTTTTGAAAAGCAAATAACTACGCTAGAAGAAATGGTCAACAGTAACTTAGAAATGCAACTAATGCCAACACAGTTCCAACGAGCGTTTTTGTCCAAATCTGGAGACCCTAGATTCACCAACATACTCGATAAAATCACTACATGTTACGATTATTTTGCTTGCCTCAAGAGAATTGCTTTTCAGAGAGATATTGCTTTGTTTACTATCGGTAGCCTAGCAACTTTGGAGTCACTAAAATATAGAAACCATTTGGGAGAGTCTTTAATTTATCCTATACCATATTTTCATAATTTTCCTGAATGGTACATGACCAAAGGTTACCCTTTAAGGGACCGGATTGATAAAATTTTGTATCGAATGAAGGATGCAGGACTTATATTCAAATGGGAAAAGGATTTGCAACGAATATGGTTGAGAAAATATAAAGATAGCTATGCGTCACAACAAGATAATGTTTTGACAATGTCACATTTGCAAGGCGCGTTTATTTTACTTATTTTTGGATTGAGCTTAGCTTTACTTGTATTTATATTAGAAATAGTTGTTAATAAATTAAGAAATAGAACAAACAGGGAGAAAACTGTGCTATTACCTCCCGCAGATGGCATTTAATATAATCGCCCCGATTTTCAACAATGCCACATTTTATTTAACAACTCAAGGTTTATATACAGGGTGAGTCATCGAAATGCCCGTCGTCGATATCTCCCTTGTCGTTAAAAAGACAGCATAAATTTATTAACAGAATTTTTCGTCTACTCAAGGAGCATAACTTAAAATTATTTTCATATATACAGGGTGTTGCATAACGACTTGGCAATAATTGTTCGCCTTTTTTTAAATGAAACACCCTATATATTTTTATATATTTTGAATTGTATTTTATTTACCTATACGAACATATAAATTTCATTTTAGTTTTTCGCGGCGTTGCCAAGTTATTCAATTTTTTCTCTAAAAAAAGCCAAATACACGTATTGTTTTATAAAGACGTACTGAACTTATTTTAATAGTAAAAATTATGAATTTTTTTTTCTGTACAACTGTAACTATACTCTTTGTTCTGACATATCTTTTTTTAAATGTTATTATACAGGGTGTTCAATACAGAGAATCAAAATTACTCAATTTCAAATGTCCATAACTCGTAATTTTCAAATGGAACACTCTATATTTTATTATTCTGTTGTGTGTATTTTTGCATATTCTTATGTTATACAAGGTGTCCTATGCCTAAAAACATTAATTTCGAAATTAATTAAATTAATGTAAAAATATATAGGGTGTTTCATTTAAAAAAAGACGAACAATTATTGCCAAGTCGTTATGCAACACCCTGTATATGTGAAAATAATTTTAAGTTATGCTCCTTGAGTTGACGAAACATTCTGTTAATAAATTTATGCTGTATTTTTAACGACAAGGGAGATATCGACGACGGGCATTTCGATGACTCACCCTGTATGTATACGAAAAATATTACTTGTATTTGTTATAGACCAAGGGCTAGTTTAAAATTAGTGTGGAGATTTTATTAGTCGTGAAAGGACCTTGCATACTTGCAAAAGAAGGAATGTCCAGTCTGCCAGTCCTAAGTGACCGGATCAGGCATCACCAAGCGTGAGAAGATGGGACTAGATAAAGTAGAATTTATATAAATTATGAGCACTGGCATTTGTACAGGTTAAAATTAACAATATTTCTTATTTATAAGAAATATTGGCAGACCGTTTCCCCTCCACCAAATCCTCGCCAGAACAACATTAAATTATACATTGCAGATGACACTTCGTAACTGTCAAATATATGTTTGCATCTGCACTTATGATTAATATTTTTATCTACCATAGTGTGTAAAATTGACAATTAGTTGTCAGTTTTTAGTTTGTAAAACAATTGTTTAATATCAAGATTTCGTTAGTCACGGGTTGCGCAGCAACGAGTGGTTAAAGTTTTAAAACACGCAAAAACATCAGCACAATCGGTAACTAACGTGAAAATTTTCTTGTCAAAGCAAACTTGTTTTGATCCTAATTCAAATTTAAAAGGATTTTTTTATATTTTTCGAGTTTTTACCTTCCGCTTACCTGTAAAGGAAGGTATTGGAATCATGCAAAAAATCGGGTGGTGAATTTTTAGTGGATGAGCACGAATTAGGGTCCTTACAACTCATTTTTGATAGTTTCACGATGATGTCTGTGTGTATGTGTGTGTGTATGTGTGTGTGTGTATGTATGTGTGTGTATGTATGTGTGTGTGTGTGTGTGTGTGTGTGTGTGTGTGTGTGTGTGTGTGTGTGTGTGTGTGTGTGTGTGTGTGTGTGTGTGTGTGTGTGTGTGTGTGTGTGTGTGTGTGTGTGTGTGTGTGTGTGTGTGTGTGTGTGTGTGTGTGTGTGTGTGTGTGTGTGTGTGTGTGTGTGTGTGTGTGTGTGTGTGTGTGTGTGTGTGTGTGTGTGTGTGTGTGTGTGTGTGTGTGTGTGTGTGTGTGTGTGTGTGTGTGTGTGTGTGTGTGTGTGTGTGTGTGTGTGTGTGTGTGTGTGTGTGTGTGTGTGTGTGTGTGTGTGTGTGTGTGTGTGTGTGTGTGTGTGTGTGTGTGTGTGTGTGTGTGTGTGTGTGTGTGTGTGTGTGTGTGTGTGTGTGTGTGTGTGTGTGTGTGTGTGTGTGTGTGTGTGTGTGTGTGTGTGTGTGTGTGTGTGTGTGTGTGTGTGTGTGTGTGTGTGTGTGTGTGTGTGTGTGTGGTCAAGGGGTGTTAGTCGCATAACTCAAATACGAATTACCCGAAAATTTTGATATTTGGTATTTAACATTTGTATATAAGTTGGAAGAGCTCCCTAGATTTTGGTACAAATATCTTCATCGGAAGTGATATTTTTTGAAGATTGAAAAGGTTAATTGTCAAAATTGTATATAAATTTGGAAAAATATAGTATTTACTTGTAATGAGAATATGAAGAAAAGTTATTTGCAATAAAAATAATAAAAAAATTGTCTTTATCTGGTAGCATTAAAGAACTGCAGTAAAATTTAAAAAATAAATTTATCAAATAAAACGTTGATATTTTGTAATCCATGATCGGTTGATTTTTGTTTCTGCGTAAAAAATATTGACAGGTGAGACGGGTGACAAGTTGGCATACTAGCGCTATATAAGTCCTAAGTAAGATATTAAATGTAGTAATTGAACGGAGGATGGCTTCAACACAGCAGAGTTTTCCTGTGAATGAATCTTTTTATTCAGGTGATGCAAATTTCTGTGTTTGAATATTTGAGATTTTTATTTGTATATTTTAAATGGGCACCGGATTGTACGTATACATTTCTGTTTAAATTCTAGATATGGCGGAAGGTTGTGTGATGGCCACGTCAGATTTTTTAAATTCTATCGTAGATAAAATCTTATACGATACACATACGTAAAGCATATTTAGTCACTCACGGGTCTTAAAACACTCGCTGCGCTCGTGTTTCAATTCGAACCCGTTCGTGACTAAATATTTGCTTTACGTACTTATCGTAAATAACTATTATTATATTATTCATGCTAAAAATTCGTATAGGTACAATACTTTAAAAATTGATAAATATTCTTTTGACAAACTTTAAATTATAAAAAAATTGGATTCTTACTAGGTACATTTTTTTAAGAACAACACTTATGGCCAGTTGCACCGCTTCCATTTAAATTTTAAGTTTTCCTTAAATGAACAATATCGAATCAAAATCAAATTGTCAAAAGTAGAAGTAACATTGCTGTCATGAGTTCGATTCGATATTTTTCATTTAAGTGACACTTAAAATTTATGTGGAAGCGTTGCAAATGGCCATAAGTTGTATTGTACCTAAACGTATTTTTAGCATGAATATTGATCATAAGTGCTGATGACAAACAAATTTTGGACAGTTATAAAGATAAAGAGAGGAAACGGTCTGTCCATATTTCTTATAAATAAGATATATTGTTTTTACCTTCCGCTTACCTGTAAAGGAAGGTATTGGAATCATGCTAAAAATCGGGTAGTGAGTTTTTAGTGGATGAGCACGAATTAGGGTCCTTACAATTCATTTTTGATAGTTTCACGATGATGTCTGTATGTATGTGTGTGTGTGTGTATGTGGTCAGAGCCGGATTTCTGTCAGTCGGATAACTCAAATAAGAATTACCCAAAAATTTTGATATTTGGTATTTAACATTTGTATATAAATTGGAAGAACCCATTAGATTTTGGTACAAATATCTTCACCGGAAGTGATATTTTTTGAAGATTGAAAAGATTAATTGTCAAAAATTTATATAAATTTGGATAAATATAGTATTTATTTGTAATAAGAATAAGAGGCAAAGTTATTTGCAACTTACGTTATAAAAAAATTGTCTTTATCTGGTAGCATCAAAGAACTGCAGTAAAATTTAAAAAATAAATTTATCAAATAAAACGTTGAAATCTTGTAATCCATGTTCGACTGAATTTTGTTTCTGTGTAAAAAATATTGACAGGTGAGATGGGTGACAAGTTGACATACTAGTGCTATATGTCATAAGTAAGATATTAAATGTAGTTATTGAACGGAGGATGGCTTCAGCACAGGAGAGTTTTCCTGTGAATGAATCTTTTTATTCAGATGATGCAAATTTCTGTTTCAATATTTGAGATTTTTATTTGTATATTTTAAATGGGCACCGGATTGTACGTATACATTTCTGTTTAAAGTCTAGATATGGCGGAAGGTTGTGTGATGGCCACGTCAGATTTTTTTAACCTGTACACATGGCAGACCTCATATTTATACAAATTCTACTTTTGGAGATGCCTGATCCGGCCACTTAGGACTGGCAGACTGGACATTCCTTCTTTAGCAAGTATGCAAGGTCCCAGCCCTTCAATTTCACGACTTATAAAATGTCCACACTAATTTGACCGCTAGCTCTTGGTCTTTTACCTACCAGATTTGTTTTATAAAACATTTTCTTTAAACTTTAAGACAAAAATTGTAGTCAGCTATGAGTTTAGCTGTTAAATCGACACCACTTTCGTAAATATAGTAGGAAAAATAATAAAAATGAATGCATAGATGTAATCTAAAATATGAATTATTAAAAAACCATGTTTCAAAAAATCCATATACACATGCAACATGGAAAAGCGTATTTGTTTAGTGCTAATTACTGTTGTTTCTAGTTAATATTTGCAGTGTAACACAAATAGGAAGTTCTTAAATCAATTATTAACCCTAAGAATCATTTAAACCATTATCACTTCAAATATTGGTTCAATTTTTCCATAAGTAGTTTATATAAAGAGGAAAACACTTCGTAAAATGTTCCACAATGTTGAGCATTTTATTTCTATGTAAACTGGTGATTGTTTGTGCTGTACTTACTCCGCCAGCTAAGCAAGAGTTAGTGGAATCGTCCAAAAAATGTATTTTAAGTATAGCAGAACAATATTTTGTTCCACGACCAGATGTGTCAATATTTACAACTAACGCCCAAAAAGATTCCGAAGTATTATTCGATGTGATTCAATCAGAAAAACTAACAAAAAAATACTTCAACTGGGCAACATTTAAAGTCAACTTTTGGGACGTCAGAAAAAAATATTCCATAATAGTTTCTGACGATTTAACTCAGCTATTTGTGCATAAACAACTGGACAACTTAGCGCTTTGGAACGCAAGATCAAAATATATTATTTTTACTTTTACTACTGATTTAAGTGTGCTACAAAAATTCGTTGATTTACTATGGAGCTATTACATTATAAACGCCATAATATTGTTACCAAATAACAGCTCAGATCTAAATATATTTACCATATATCCATACGCAAACAACAATTGTGGAGACTTTATTGAACCAAAACTAATTAATACATGTGCTTTCGGTACCCTCCAAACAAACACGAATTTATTCTCGCAAAAAGTGCCCTCAAATCTCCATTTGTGCCCTGTAAGAATTCGGGTACTAATTTGGCCGCCTTTTGTTTTGCCCCCAGACGATGGTAAAATAGTCGATGACGAAATCCTGAACATAACACAAGGTATTGAGGTACAAATGACAAAAGCTATAGCGTCCACAGCAAACTTTACAGTTCTATTCTCGTCGTCCACTGTTCCCCACGATTGGGGACTAGCTACCATAGATGGTAACGTCACGGGTACCATAAAAGTGTTGCGAGAAAAAGGTGCCGACATTGGTATGGGGTCTTTTGGACCAACCACAGAACGAAGAATGTTTTGTGATTACAGTGCTTGTCACATGCAAGAAAAATTGACTTGGTGCGTGCCAAAAGCACGAGAGGCACCAAGATGGAGAAATTTGTTAGAACCGTTTGATCCTTTAGCGTGGTTGTCAATGTTGGTAACTTATTTATTAACCAGTGTAGTCATTTGGGGGCTGTGCTACATTCCTCCAAAAGATGTTTCAGTTTATACCAACGTCAATGTTAGTTTGGTTTATGTTTTCAGCGCGTTTTTAGGTATAAGCGCCAACCGAACACCTTGTAAAATATCAGGACGCATTTCATACTTTACTTGGTTAGTTTTCGGGTTGCATTTTGTGGTCGCGTATCAAGCTAAGCTAATAGGGGTCCTTTTAAAGCCGGCTTATGGACACCAAATATCAACAGTAGAAGAAGTACTCAAAAGCGGCATGGACTACCAAATACTACCGACACATAAACGGTTTTACTCCAATACAGATGACTGGAAAGTGGCTAAAATTATTAACGAATGGAATCCGTGTTACGATTCGGATGAATGTTTGAAACGAGTAGCATACAAAAGAGATTTTGCGCTGTGTACTCTTAAAGCTCATGCTGAGTTTGAGGCTCTTAAGTACCGAAATTCTGAAGGACAAACTTTGATCCACTGTATTGACTACGTCACCTATGGTTCTGAGTTGTATATGACTAAAGGCTACCCTCTTAAGGACCGAATTGATAAACTTATTTATAGGGTTAGGGACAGCGGACTCATGTTCAAATGGCAAAAGGATTTGCAGTGGGTTTGGTTTTTTAAGTACAAGAATACTTTACCTCAAAATGAAGGAAAGGAACAAGTACTGACCCTTGATCATATGCAAGGCGCTTTTATTGTGCTTATACTTGGACTTATAGTAGCAGGGGTGTTTTTTCTCGGGGAGGTTGTTTTTGGGGTGCTTGTTAAACCTGATATTGTTGTTCATGAAAAAATGTAAATTAATCACGGCATGTTGTAGTGTTGTAACTATATTTTCTGTAATCTTACCTACATCATTTAATAAAAATAATGTTTATAAACCTATTGACAGTTTTGTATTGTGCCTGATAACCTGATATCTGACAAATATTTAAATATATCAAATAATTTATTCGTAAATGGCTTCAACTGGGAAAATAAATTATTTGAAGCTATTTATATTGTAAAATTAATTATCCTGCAGTTAAAATGTTCATAATAATAAATTATTTATTTAGGTAGGGTCAGTTGTGTTATATTTGCAAAAAATTTAAATACGACGTTTCAGAATTTTCAGTACTGAATATTTCTTTCAATATATAGGTCCAATAGTTTTTTTTTTGTACACAAGTACTTTTACTACTTTTATTATTATGTATTTATTTCATTTATATTATATTAATTTGTTATTTGTTTGTAATCCTTTTAATATGCAACATTTATTGATATTTATAAACAACATAATACATTAGTTACTTATAATACCTTAGATACTTATAATTCATTAATTACGGATGTTAGATACAACCATATAATAACATCAAAACCTTCCATAATATGCAAACTGTCAACTAATTGACAAATAAAATTGTTGGTTTGTTTTAACATCGCTGTCGTTGATGATACGATTAAGCTTTGTATATAACGCGAGTATATGCGATTTAAGTCCCCTTGCATATTCAAAGAAACTCCGTTTCACCTCGTCAGTTATAGTCCATTTGAGAATGACTGACAGTAATAAATCATTATTTGCAAGAGTAGTATTGGATTTTTGCCAGCAATGCGGCAAATAAAACTACCAGAAAAATCAGTTGTAACTATACTAGGATGGTCAAAATAAGCCGCACGCTTTGTACCTGGAACGAAACTTAATTCTCGAACAATAGAAATGCCGTGAAAAACGCTTCGATAATCCTCGTCGGACTGTGTCATAGACGTAGATAGGATTTTTCAGAGTGATCTGTTTATACATTTACTAAAAATAAAAGTTTTTAATATTTAAATATAACTTTCTCACTCATTATTATTAAAATAAATCTTTTCCCTGAAAAACAATTTAGACCTAAAACGATAGTTCTCTACCGAATTTAGTCATTTCGACTATCCCTGTGCAAACAATTACTGGTGCGCCACTGGAATGTCTTTGACAGAATGATTTATTACTGCCAGTCATTCTCAAATATAGTATAGCAACACCCTCGGTATTACAAATCGCATAATATTCTTGTTATATTAATAGCTATAAATATTTTAGAAGTTCAGGTATAGAAATTTAAATTTATTTCTTAAGTAACAGATTTTCCTACGATTCTTATTTATGTTATTAATTAATTTGTTGATAAATAATTGCTGCGATATTTTAATATTAATTACAATAGAATGTATACTCATAATTATTAAATCGTTAAATAAATCAGTGGCTGATGTGTCAGGTATAGAAATTAAAATTTATTTCTTAAAGTTTCAGCTGTGTTTACTGCCAATAAATTAATCAACTGAATAAAATATTACTTACTTAAAGCCCTTTATACCTTTTCAGGTATATTACCACATTAATAAATAAAACTTTTACACACAAAATATATTTTGATAGCTGACGAAGAACTAGCACTATTTTAAGGTAATAAACTTCATTTATCAGTCAGATAAAATTCCAAGAACAAACATTATCATTTATTCAATTTATTTCTCATTCAATCTTAAATAATAAATAACCCACGATCATTCCACTCTGATCTAAGCCCTCTTCCCACCATACATCACCCCCTAACCCCTTACTCCGTCCCTGGAAGTATATTCCATAATACAGGAGCCCGCACACGTTCTCTTTCACGTTGATCATTAATTTATCAAACATCGCAACGTCGTCGGGAAAAATGGCGCCGTGTATGAGTTGTGAGTCCTGCGTCCATTAGCAGCGTGTAACGAGATTAAGATCCGAGAGGGCTGGAGAGAGAGGAGGGGAGAGAGGAGAAGAGAGATTTGACAGAGAGAGACGAGAAGAGTTGATTACATTGATGACGGGTGAAGGAAATTGTTGTTTTGTTTGTTTGGAATGTTGTTGAGGAATCGAATGCCGGAAACCGCGACAGAAAACCAGAAATAAAATTCGTACACTAGAATATTCAAATCTAAAAATATTATACGTAATAAGTCCTGCATTAAGGGGGTTTTATCGCTCAGCGCTGCTAAATCACAAATCCTCGTTATTTCAGGTATCCGCGCTGACAGCCTATGTTTTATGAGCACATGTTGTCTCTATTTATCTAATTGCTATGTTTCGCTCCATTTTTGTTTAGAAAATACTCAATTTGATTGGCTAGCGCGCATACAATTTTTAAATTTATTTAACAAATTACTCGACTACTATTTGAAAATTTTATATAATAATGTGATATAAACATTTAAATTTACAATGCAATCAAACTTACGAAGAGTTTTTCTCAGAATTATTGTTATTTAATTGTTTATAAATAATAATAATAACAATTTAAAAAATTCGACAACGTAGCTAGATTTTTACTGCCTTTATCTTTATATGGTATTTTTTTTAGATTTATTGGATTAATAGGTTGGGAGTAATTTGTTAAATACTTTTTTACTGTGATAAAAGCCCCTTAAGGCTATACTTGGTATGAAATTCAGAGCAAAATAGGGTGTTACAATATTCAGATTGTGACTTTGGTTTTGAAATGTATGAACTCATATTTGAAATGTAAGTATATAAAGACTGTCCCCAGGGTGCCACATGTCGACTTTTTTGAAATACCTAATAGTCTGCTGGTAATTAATTAGTGAAAACCGGTTATATTTAGTCAATTTTAAAATATTTTTTAACCTTTTGTTTGAGGTTTAAAAAAAAAAACTTCTTGTGGCACTCTTCAGAATATCGTAAGGAATTGGTTATATCAAACAAAATTCAATGGTATGCATTAATAAAGTAAGAATCTTGCATATTAAAATGTATTGAATGATTTTTACCTCTCGCCTAGAGTGGTATATGGATCGTGAAAAAATTCGATGTCGAGATTTTTGTCAATAAGCACGTTTTAGCACCTTTAGAACCTATTTTGACTATTTTCACGATGATGTCTGTGTGTGTGTGTATGAAAGTCTGTATGTGTGCCTACTATGCTCTTTCGTTCTTATTCATTATCTCAAATTCTATTGAACATAAAATTCTAATATTTTGCATTATATATTTCTACATGTTAATGAAGAGCTGATTAGATTTTGGTAAAAATCTGCCAACCGGAAATGGTATTTTCTTGAAGCATTTTAACATTTTTTGCAAAAAATATAGAAAATTCTGCGATAGTTACAATTTGTCATACGACATTTCGAAGAACAAATTATATCTTACAATATTTATTTACCATCTTGTCTATATCTCTTACCAATAAAGGAAAATTATTTTTCAAAGATATATAATTTTACCTACCACGATTTGTAAATCACAATATAGGAAAAAATTAAAAACAAAAATGAATATGTCAATGTGACAGATGAACAGATGTATACACAGTTTCTGAAATTTTGGTTGCACCATTTATAAAGAAATGTATAAATATATTAATAACTGGATTTGAAACTTAGTAACGTACCTAGAAGCTGAAATTTAATTAATAAAAAACTGACTGAATTCCAGTAAGTTTTTATCCTTCCATTAAAGGTATCCAGTCAAGAAGCATCATCGATTCATTATTAACTGGATATAATGTAATATGGTAATAATAAAATAAAAATTGTATCCACAAAGAGCTAATTTGATTTCAATGTCAATCGGAATCGGTACGTTGCTTGAAGAACTATAAAAAAAATTACAAAAAGTAGCCTAACAAAAACCAAATTCACATATTACAGTGTCAAGGCGAGAGGTTATGTGCTGGCCACAACAGATTTTTTCTATTAAATTTTAGATTCTGCATAATTGCAAACATAGGAAGATGCAAACACATAAAAATACAAATCTAGATCTAAAAAATTAGTTTGTTTTATCAAGACAAGAGAGATATAAAAATTAGAGGTTGAACAACTCAATACCATTCTTGAGTCTCACATACTCGGTTTCAACTATAACTTTTCTAGATTTGCATCTTCGTATGTATGCATTTTCCTGTGTTTTTATTAATTTTCAGGTTCCTGAAAAATGCCTATCTTTGATATCAAAAACGGTAAAAGATGCAAGCTTCATTTGTTCACCATTGAATTCCTCGCGTCGAATTACATGGGTATACAAATTTTCAGTCCAATATTCCGGCTGGTACATTTGTTATAACGAATTATCGAAATCTGAGAAAATGACAATGTCAGATTTTGAAATAGCTTCATAAAAAATGTACCGATAGGAATTTTTTGCTGAAAATTTGTATACCAATGTAATTCGACACGAGGAATCCAATGGTGACAAAATCAAGTCTGCATCTTGTACCGTTCTCGAGTTATCGAGGGTAGTTATTTTTCAGGAACCTGAAAAATTTCAAAATTTTCAGAATTCTCAAAATTTGGTTATAAGTCAATTAAAGTGCGGGACTTACAATGCTTCAAACCGCAGTTTGATATCTCGTTTAGTTTTTGAGATATGCAGCCTTGAAGTTGAAAATTGCAAACTGTGAACAATCAGGCTAATGCGTTTGGATTCCTCATTAATTAATGTTAATTGCTAAATAATACGATAACTAAGAATTATACCCACAGATTACTTATTAGTACATATTTTAAATCTCCTGTCATACAATATCCCATGTCATTTCTTCTTTAATTCCTGCTGAAAGTGACTGAAAGTAAGCTTAATTATTTCTGAAAACGTTTCGACTTCAAACTTCTTGGGTTTCGGGTTTCGTGCTCTAGAATTCGTAAACTTGGCGAGTGTTTCTATTGAACTTTCCTCAAGTTTCTGTAGTTGGGAAGGAAAATTTTTACGCGGTATACATTTGAAATGAGGAGAAACAACAAATTTATTGTACGGTTTAAAAAACTGGAAGAAGTAATAATTTTGTGACTGTTATTAAGGCGCTACACTTGTGCCAAAAATAGTGAAATCGTAAACTTGCTATATTACAAACTGAGCTCTTGTTAGTACACCTACACTGTTCATATTTTATATATAGATAGTTAAAAGATGACTCTAGTGTACTAAGAAAATATTTTTGCAATACTTAATAGTATTTTAGTAATAAATTAGTAAAAATAGTCAATTTCGCCGATTTTTTACTATTTTTTTCGTCAGATATGTAATTTTCTTGACAAAAATATTTTCTTAGCACCCTCATGAACAATGCAAGAAATCGGCTATTTAAAAGAAAATTAATAAATATGCACTAATAAGACCATAATTTGTTAATTAATTATTATTTTCTCTAATTGTTATCGGAACAATGTATTGTATGCATTTTTCAATCAAATAATGCTTCGTAATTACTTATGTTAAATTTACGATTTTTATTTTGAGCAATATAGCCAGAATCGTGAATTCTGATTCTATTGCAGCAATATTGCGTGCAGCAAGTGTAGATAAAGCCTCATTTCCACCGACTGTTTTAATGCTTAATGTATAATGATTAGTGCGTAAGGCGTAATGCATAATGATTATTTATTAGATGTCCATTTCCATCTATTTTGTTTAAGGACTAATTCGACAGAGATGACATTTGTTGTCGAATTTTGTAATTTAATAATTGCAGGCATTTTTACAATATTAAGGAATGAAAGAACTGTTAATTTCGTAAGTAAGATATTCATTTCCATATTTAGAAACAGACAGAAATTGACAACTCGGAACAAATAATAAATATGATACATGTCAATCATTATGCTTGTGCATTGCGCCTTATGTTTGGATTTTGCAATGTTTTGTTCTTATGCGTTGCTCTTAGTACTTAGGCATTAAACATAGTTCTTAAGGTAGAAAATCCGTCGGTCATAAGCGTGCGTGATTTCGGTGTGAGGTGAGGCCGAAGCAGTCAAATAATCAGAAATAAATCATTAAAAATCGTAGATTTGGATGTAAATTACAAATCATAGGTATCCAATTATATAAAAAATATAATTGAAATTTAAGTTTACACTGATATGCAGTAGTAGTACGTCAAAAACATCATATTTTTTATTTTTCTGATAAATACCTCAAATATCAAAGAATAACATATTCGTTTTCCAAATATGTGTTGGGTTGTTATGATATAAAATTTTCTAATCGTTTAGTAAATCTACTGGTAACCTCCATATACGCAATGTATTTTAGCGCGTTTTGTGTCAACTTTAAATTCAATTATCTTCGTTATTTCAACGGTTACCTATAAATTTTAATTTTTATTCAAATTCTGCGACTTGTAATGAATGCTGTATATTAATTTAAGTCATATTTTGGGTTATCACTACCCATGGATTTACTACCTTAAGCATTAAAACAGTCGGTGGAAATGAGGCTTTAATAGACAAGCAAGATTTGCCAGCAATTGCAATAATTTCTATAGTTTATTTCTCCCGTTGCTTTGATGTTCACCGACTGTCGTGATATTTAGTGCTAGGCGTAGCACATAATCATTGTATGTGTTTAACAGCGTTCGGCGTTCAGTGTTTAAACCGTAAATTCAGAAATGTCATGCCGTAATGTACAGACAAACACACCGACAATTACAGGATAAGCTGTATAATACACGAATCAGGCAAGACAATAGTAAGATATGGGATAAACAGTGTTAAGCCCTGAATTAAACGTTGTTTGCCACTGAAATCTACCGGATTTAGCATTGAATGGTATTGAAAAAAATCTTATGTGGCCAGCACACGACCTCTCGCCTAATTCTGCCTGTTCTACTAATCTAATAAATAGTTTTATTCAGATTTGAATAGTTTCATGTTCATGTAATATGTAAACGATAATGTAAACCAAGATGCAAGCAAAAGATGTCAGCTGTACTGTGAAGGTGGATTTATAACTGCGCACAGAACATAATTTAGCACAACACAACACAGCACAGCGCACAGCATTTTCTTCACGGGGGTTTTATAAATCACACAGAAACACAGATTTATTGACGGGTTATCACAGCTGTTTTGACATTTAATTTGGAGGCTTTGTGTATTTTTATTGTGTTTTACAAATATTTCATTAAAATAATGGACAACAAAATAATATAAAACCGTGTTTGACCAAAAAATAAACTTGACAGGAGACTTTGACATAAATAATAAATGAATAAATGGTAAATAAATAATTCGTGTGCTGTGATAAATTATTTTCTATGCGCTGTGCGTCTTATAAATGAATGCACTAATTTCCATATGACCAATTCATATGCTATGCTGTGCTAAATTATTTTCTATGCGCTGTGCGTGTTATAAATCTACCTTCACTGTCATAAGCATTCCAAATTTGTGTACAAAATCATGGACAACAAGATACTGGAATTTTAAAAAAGTAGAATATTAGTTGCACTTTATTTTATTATTAAATACTACCAGATTTAGCAAATTGTATTTCAAATTAACTGTACCCATAGATATTTATATTATCTTTTATTTTTAATTCATAAATAAATAATGTACCAATTTATTTAAGGAAAACTATATCAATCTTCAAAAAGTACTACTTCAGATTTGCAGATTTCTACCAAAATCTTACCCGGTCTTAAGATCCTTATTAAAATCTTAAATATGAAATTTGGTTATAAACGGTTTGATACTTTTTAAGTTATCGTCGACGAAAAATATTCAGTCCATACGTCCATACGTACACACACATAATATCATCGAGAAAATAGTAAATTCGTACTCTAGAGACCCTGAGACGTGCTTATCCTCTAAAAACTCATACTTGAACATTTTGACTCATTACAATACCTCTTATAGAATAGGAAGCGAGAGATAAGAACCATATCTTATATACTGTGATCATAAAGTAGGTAACTATTATAAAAATCATCCCTTTGATATCACTATAATTTCTTATTGAAGATATCAATAAGATTTATTTCAAAAGATATCTTAATGATCACAATAATAATTATTTGTTTGGATATCTTATGTACTGTGAACTTAAAGTTATCCAGTTTTTGATATCATTTGGATTACTATTAGATATCCTAAAATTATATGAACTGTCGGATAAATAATAAAACGGCAAATGAAATCGCAAAGATATCTTGAATATCTCTTTTTGTAATAAAACAGCGATATCGCATGTAAGATAAAGTAATCTAAAACATAACTTTAGATTTTACTCTGTGTTAAAGCTCATGTAACAAATTTCTATTGCTTAATCCTACGCAAAATGATCTACGCCCTAGTAATTCTCAAGCAATTATTCTGAAAACCTTGGTGAGTTGTTTGCTAGCAGGTTAACAAGATGAAGAATAATATTCAGTCATATTTCACGAAAATTTATGTGTTCTGTATGTAAGAACAGCTCGTGATGTTTACTCGGTATAAATAATTAAACTGAATTTGAATTCAATGCATACAAAGATGAAGAATTCAAACACAAAAGCAAATTTGAATATTTGTTTTAATTCTTTTTATTACAGGAACTCGAACCGTACTAAATAACGGTTCTGGTTCGGTTCGCGGTTCCCTGTGGTTCATACGATTCGGTTTTGTTCCGGTTTTCATATTTCTTCTTGATATAAAAGCAGTTTAAGCAATTAATTAAAAATATACGTTGTAGTTTTGCACTAAAATAAATAAATTTCTAAAAAAATTAAAGACAAGAATCTAGAAAATACAATTTTCACTTATAATATCACATGTCTATTAATTCTTTTCGTAATTTTTTTTTAGTGCTCTCCAACAACATTTAATTAGCTCGAGTGGTACACGAGATCTATAATTACGTTGTTGGAATGCACGATAAAAAAATGCCTGGACATGAATGAATGCACAAGTGCATATTCGGTAAGAAAATCGCAATGACACCGCCGCTCTGTTTTTGAATTTTTTTTACAATAGAAACTTGAAATATTTATTAAATTTGTATTTAACATTAATAAATATGTATTATTTATCTTATTAATTGCTTATTTACACTCAAAATAACAGTTTAACCAATTTTTAGTTAAATGTCAAATTGCCATATGACAGTAAAGTTTCCGCTTATTAATTTCAGTTAAGTTTCTCAAGCTACTAGTGACAAATTTCCGCTAAATTTTTATATAACCATGGTTACTACTATTGTAATCAATTCTTCCATTGGCTGTTATTTGTGTCATACGATTTTCATAAAAATTTAATAATTTCTTGTTTTAATTTCCATTAATGATTTTTAAACCGTTCCGAACCGGTTCGTAACCATCGGTTCGACTGCGGTTTTGTGTTTGCCAAATTATTGTTTAACGGTTCGGTTTAAAAAGCTGCTGTCTGTTCCGGTTCGGTTCGAATCAAGGACAGTCAAGTTAGAAATGTGACTATGGTACTTTCCAATTTTGCAATAAAATTTCCCCTGTGATGTACTCTCCACTAATAATCACGAGTGAATAACCGCACACACAGCACAATATAAACCAGAACCAATGACCAACAGCATGTGAGGCTGCCACACCAAAAGCCGTGACAGAGCAAGCATTTAAAATCGTTTTGTGTTGTGTTACTCTCATTATCTCTGGTTACATTTGGGGCACGTGCCGGTGACGTCACGCCTGTAATAACACGTGTCACGGGAACATACCTGACATCAGATGTCATTAGAGTCAATTAAAGGTCAAAGAGCTATTGACGCGACTGACAGTGTTATAATACAGAACAATGGTATCGTTTCAAATTGAGATGAATACGATTTTATAGGGCTGTATTTTTAAAGGATGTTTAATATTAATTTTGATGTATTGTAGCTCCAACTCACGGGTATATTATTTATTTTGTATTAATTATTATACTTAAGTATAGCAGCCTTGCAATTATTACAGGGTTGTTAGGATGCTAAATAAGTAAACAAACCAGTAGGCCAGAAAACAATTAATTAACGAAAAAGTAAATAAATGAAACCATCAATTTATTATTAAACAACACGTCAAGAGCTTAATAGATATTTATACACCAAGTGAGATACATGAATGTTTATTCAAGAGAAGAAAGTTTAGCCCCCAAGCCCGAAGGGCGAGTGGGATAATTTCTTCGAGTGAATAAACATTCGTATCTCACGTGGTTTATACAATATTTTATTCAATTTTGACGAAATTATTTCAAATATATGAATTATAAATTTATTTTGACATATTAAAAAAAAACTAATCAAAGTAGTCGTTAGTGGCAAGTTGTCATTGTTTTTATGCATTTTTGACGTAATAATAACAGTTTAAAACGTCAGAGTGATTTAAAAATGTGTTGAGTGATTTAAAAAATTTAATTCACTTGAGAATAAACATTTATTTAAAGTTGTTGCTATGGAGTTAATAAAAGCAGTTTAAAACGTCAAAATTGAATAAAAAATATTTATTTTAAAGTCAAATACAAAGAAATTTGAAGATTGTTGAGAGAGAGTAAAAATAATTATTCGTAAATTTGAAAGCTGGACATTTTATTTTCCTTGTGAACAATATTTTTAGATTAATAAGTAAATAAGTCCACAAACAAGAAAAATAAATAATATAGTGTGTCCAAAAGATTGATGCTTCAAATTTCCTAAAAATTAAAAATTAATAAATAAATATGTTTGGTTTCAAGACAGCAATAATTATTACTTTATATTTGACTTTAAAATAATTATTTTTTAAGCTCTTGACGTGTTGTTTAATAATAAATTTATGCAATATGGTTTCTTTTATTTACTTTTTCTTTAATTAATTGTTTTCTGGCCTACTTGTTAGTTTACTTATTTTGCATCGTAACAAGGGTGATTCAAATTCTTGCTTCTTTCAAAGTTTCCAGGTTTTTTAATCGAACAGTTTTGAGCCACTGTTCCAAATTTAATATCATAAATTAACTATTCTTGTCATTGCACAGTTAATTCAAACTTAATTTTGTTGCTATCTCAGTTAATTAGATACCCATTATCAGTGGTTTCAAAAATGTGCTTCTTGCGAAAACTGCCCTAAAATTTACACATTAAAAAAAACATTTTGTTCCATGATCAGGAAATTCAGCATTACTTAATAAATAAAAAATGTGTACTACAACTTGTTTAAAAACCATTTAACTCAACAGATCCTTGTTAATTTCTAATTTAGTAATATCCGTTTTTTCACGATCGGTTAAACCAACATCTTGTCTAAAAGCTCTGCCTTATTGTAAAATAAAGAACACTTCAAAGAAGTCTCAACAAAAACTTGATTTGAAGCAATCAAGCAAACAAACAATGAAAGATGTTCCGAGAAAATCAATAACTAAACAATGAGAAAAATAATAAAAAGTCTCGTGAGATTCCAGAGAAGTTGAAAAATTCCTCATATAAGAATTCCGATCGGAGGTATTGGAATTCTGGGTAGAAAATTAATCGCTTACTTTATCTGAATTAAAAATCGTACGCCGTATCTAGAAAATGACTTATAAACATAAATGTATACGTACAATCCGGTGCCACATATTTACAAATCAAAATCTAAAATATTCAAACACAGAAATGTGTATCAACTGAATAAAAACATACATTCACAGGAAAATTAAAATCGAGAATTTTAGATTCGGTATAAATGCAAGATGCAAACACAGGAAATTGCAAACGCAAGAAGATTTAGAACTAAATGAACAACACAGAACCATTCTTGACTCTCACATACTCGGCGAGAAAATCTGTATGTACAGGATGAGTCAGCTAACTATTCCCTATTTGGATTTTTTATAACTTCGGCAATTTTTATCAGAAAGTGACGAAATTTTTGCAAAACATGAACTATCTAAAGGAATTTTTACTGCCGAAATTTCAAATCGATCAGACAAAAACTTCACGAGTGGTTCACTTCAATGTGAAAATTGGACCAATTAATCCAAAATCTCCAATTGCAGCCCAAACAGTCGTTCTAGGAGAGTGCAAGGATTGTTTAGCAATCCAGTGGTGATTTTCATCTGACCAATACCGATGATTGTGTCTATTAAATCCACCATCAAGATGAAAATGTGCCTCATCAGAAAACATGATGTTATTCAGATGACCAGGGTTTTCATTCATTCGTTCAATTTCGTCTTCTGCAAATTCCTATCGGTTTGCTTTATCCTCTTCAGAAATTGCCTGCAGAATTTGAATCTTATAAGGATGCCGCTTAAGGTCCTTTAAAATGCTAATAGTCGTTTGACTAATCATTATTTCAGTCACCAATTAGGAAGCAATAGAGCAATAATGATATAACTTTGCGAACAAAAACTCAAGTGGCTACTGTATTTACAGCAAAAATTTGGCGGACTTTACACAAAAACTTGAGACTTTACAAACAAATGAAATAGGGAACACTTAGCTGACTCACCCTGTACATACGATATTATATAGAATTTTTTTCTTAAACTATATACACCTATATAACTTTACCCGAGGAATCTAATGGTGCAGAAATATTTTTTTTATTTTGATCAGTTTTCAACTTAAAAAAATTATATCGAAAACTGTGGGCCGAAAATTTTTTTCGACTACAGATTTGAAATCCTCGTGGTCGAATTAGTATATAACCACATTTTAAGGCAATTCCCAATATTATTCTTTAGACTAGAAAATATTCAAGTTCTATCTCTTTAATTTTGTACCATTTTATAAATACTACAATAAAAATTGTACCCCTTAGAATTTTTTCGTGAAAATTTGGATTCCTACATAATTTGACCCGAGGAATCCAATGATGAAAAAATAAATTAGCCATTTTGATCAGTTTTCGAATAAAAAAAATTATGTCGAAAAATATTGGTCGAAAAAAATTTTCGACTGCAGATTTGAAATCCTCGGGGTCGAATTAGTATACAACCAAATTTTCAGCCAATTCTGAGAGAAAAAGTTATTTTGGCCAAAATTTCATCAAGGGTGTACCTCTGTTTTTGGCCATTTTCAAAAACCCTTCATATAAATTGTACTCGTTGGAATTTTTTCGCGAAAATTTGGATTTATATGTAATTCCACGCGAGGAATCCAATGGTGAAAAAATTACGGCCATAGCTACTCCCGTCTTTTATCTGCAAAAATTATCTCGAAGAGTATTAGCCGAAATTTTTTTTTAGTGACACCATTGGATTCCTCGGGTCCAAAATAGGGTATAACCAAATTTTGAGCGAATCGAAAATTTCGTCATTTTTCGACATTTAAAGTGCATTTAAAATTTAACCCGACAGAATATTTTAAAGAAAATATGTATTTATATGTAGTTTGATACGAGGAATCCAGTGGTGTATTTAAAAAAATATACAAAAATATTTGTATCTTGATTTGTATAGTAGTAAAAAGAGTAGAGTCGTGTGTTGGACACATCAGATTTTTTATAACGTAAGTTGCAAATAACTTTTCCTCTTATTGACATGACTTGTTGGAACCCTAATACCCTAATACTACCCGAATTTAGCATGATTCCAATACCTCCCTTACAGGTAATCGGGAAGTAAAAATTGTGTTTATTGTCAGAGCAAATAATATTGTTCGTAATGGCTGTTTATCCTTGATCCGCCATTGTGCTGGCGGTTATAAAGGGACAAATACCGGGTATTGATTTCGGGTTGACCGTTAACCGACTTCAAAATTGCCGAACCAGGTTACTGGAATCGGATTACCGGAACAAAAATCGCTTTAAAAATTTAGACTGCGGTAACCGTTGTCATTTACGAAATTGAATTTGTAAAAATACTCAGATCTTTACCGTACTTGAGTGTCGCAGCCGCACATACTGTGGAGATTTACACTTTACACAGTGTGTGTGCGGTACCAGCCGTCTGCTCACTCGTTGTTCGTAGAAAGTGTTTTTGTACAATGTAACTTGGGTAAATGGTGGATATATCTTGTCGTGTGTGCGGTCCAGCCGTCTGCTCACTCGTAGTTGTTGGTGGAAAGTGTGTTTGTACAACGTAACTTGGGTAAATGGTGGATATATCTTGTCGTGTGTGCGGTCCAGCCGTCTGCTCACTCGTAGTTGTTCGTGGAAAGTGTTTTTGTACAATGTAACTTGGGTAAATGGTGGATATATCTTGTCGTGTGTGCGGTCCAGCCGTCTGCTCACTCGTAGTTGTTGGTGGAAAGTGTGTTTGTACAACGTAACTTGGGTAAATGGTGGATATATCTTGTCGTGTGTGCGGTCCAGCCGTCTGCTCACTCGTAGTTGTTCGTGGGAAGTGTTTTTGTACAACGTAACTTGGGTAATTGGTGGATATATCTTGTCGTGTGTGCGGTCCAGCCGTCTGCTCACTCGTAGTTGTTCGTGGAAAGTGTGTTTGTACAACGTAACTTGGGTAAATGGTGGATATATCTTGTCGTGTGTGCGGTCCAGCCGTCTGCTCTCTCGTAGTTGTTCGTGGAAAGTATTTTGTATAACGTAACTTGGGTAAATGGTGGATATATCTTGTCGTGTGTGCGGTCCAGCCGTCTGCTCACTCGTAGTTGTTGGTGGAAAGTGTGTTTGTACAACGTAACTAGGGTAAATGGTGGATATATCTTGTCGTGTGTGCGGTCCAGCCGTCTGCTCTCTCGTAGTTGTTCGTGGAAAGTGCTTTGTACAACGTAGCTTGGGTAATTGGTGGATATATCTTGTCGTGTGTGCGGTCCAGCCGTCTGCTCTCTCGTAGTTGTTCGTGGAAAGTGTTTTAGTACAACGTAAACTTGGGTAAGTGGTGGATTTTTTTTTCGTGTGTGCGGTTACCAGACATCGACTTAATTAAACAAGTAACGAACTCCACTTTTACGTCACAGTAATGTCTATAAACGAAGATATTCGTGAGTTGATGAATTGTGCAGTGTTTTCGTACTGAAAATTGTAAAGCTGCATAGCTTACTGAATTTAAGTGTGGCAAACTTACGTGCTGTGCTACCTTGAATAATTAATGTAAATATACAGGGTGAGTCACAAATTCGTGCATTTTAATGGCATATAATGCTCAACTTATTCACGGAACTGAATGAATTTAACCAAACAGTTTTGGGCCACTGTTTCAAAAATTCTGATGAGGCCAGCACACAACCTGCCGCCATATCTAGATTTATAAATATAAATGTATACGTACAATCCGGTGCCCATTTAAAATATACAAATAAAAATCACATTTTGACAACAATTTAAGTATTTCTGTACTTTGTAAACTAGACTAATTATTTTGTTGATGTCTACAGCGATCTTTAAACGATATCACTTTTGTGATTTTCTGCGACCTCGCGTTATTGATATCTCAGTAATATTACTTTTATAATCCTCCGCTCTGTGACTTAACAAAATTTATCTCTCAGTGATATCACATGAATGTTTCTTTTCGATCTTGCAAAATCGATGTTGATATCCATGCGATATCGCGAAATTGATCTCTCAGCGACATCACTTTTGTGATCAATTTAGCACATCACGGGGATATCACAAATACAAATCGCAGAGATATCCGTTATTTAATCTCACTATGATATGGTTTAAGCAATGTTAAAAATGTGACATCCCTATGATGTTTGTGGTATAGAATAGTATGATACCACAAATGCGATCTTTTTGAGGTAACATCGCACAGATGAAACATATTTACTTTGTTATGTGAAAGTATTATTCATAGTATAAGTTTAATTGTAGTTTATTACTATTACAAAATATTTAAAAAATACTTTAATTCTTAAACTATATTGTTTATAAATGTATTCGAAACATTCGCTGCATTTGTCTATAAAATACAATTACGTTTGTAATAATATTTGGATGAATTCAGCGCTGAATCAATGTATATAAACTGTTAAACATAGATACTCGATACTGCGATGTATCGTTCTGTCATGAAATATCGAATTATATTTATAAAACTATTCAACAGTTGTACAGTTTCCAATTATATTTCGTCAAATAAAACCAAGGAAGTCAGCAAACTTTTCCTCTCACTAAAATCCTTTTTAAATTTAGATAAGTGGTAGATAAGCCTTAAAAACTCTTCGAGATTTATTCCTTCCACGAAAAGAACTGAAAATTCGTATTGTAGTTTGCAAGATTTAATTGAAATCTAGTTGGTTATTAACTTGTTTATAACGTCGTTTAGGTTTACAATGTGAAAATGCGATATTGTTTTAATTAAATTTTTATCGTGCATCTTCCTTTTATGATGTTTTTCAAAACCTTTTACTAATATAATTAAACTTAACACTTTTATTATAGTTTCATGTGTTGAAAATGCAACAATCTGGCCTCGCTAAATTAAATGATAACATTTAATATTAAGCTGATTATAATTCTAAATTCAATTTAATAATTCATGCGTTTCATGATTATTTCATTTATTGAATTTTAATAATAGATCACCATACTCGCTCTAGATTTCAGCACAACTCACAGCAAATTTCATGCTGAAACTTATAGTGCAAACAGAATTTAATTTCTTTTATAATATTTGAGATATTTAAATATCAGTAATTTTCAGGAATTAATTTTGTCAGCACATATTTGCCTTGGTGAAATTTTCGTATCAAATATTAAAATGTTGTTTATCTACGGCCATTGAATAATACTTTCATTATGTAGGTAAATTTAGTTAGATAAACCCCTCCATAAGACACACTATTGCATTATGAATTCATAATTCAACACTATTTTATAATGTGTCAAACATTCAACACAACTGTCATCTGCCCACTTGACAAAATAAAATCCCCAGAACATTACAAAAATTTGAACATCCCGGCTTGTTACTTGCTTTGCCTATTAACATCCTATTAATATCCTAGTGATTGCTAATGTCCGCCCTTAGTAACATCATCTATGTAACATCCCAATGTTAGTAGTTTAGTAATAATATCTCAATTATGTGTCCCATATAATTATCTGAGATGTTTGTATTGAGTATGTTATTTTTGATCGTACTCAGGATGTGGCTAGGATAGACTTAGGTACGTAATATCACTTAAAGTACAAAAATAATATAGTTTTAAACATCCCATGGACGATTAATGTCAAGTGATTGTCATCACATAAAATGTGTTAATATTTCTATAAATAAAAATTTGTAAAGAAATTTTTTATTTAAAAAATCGTATATACTTAACTCGAACATATTTAACTCGGATGATTATACACTCGCCCTCAGCTCGTGCATAAACTTTCATTCTCTTGAATTGTAGCATACATTATGTGCTCGTTAAAACATGAAATTTATTTTATAAAAACTAATAATATCGTTTTAAAATATTTTACAAGTCATTTTAACTATCAAAAATTGAAGTTAAGCTACACGGCTCACTCTCTTTCATTTTTACCCTTTTTACAATATTCTTAAGACGTCCAAGCTCCAAGAATAACTTGACACTTTGACATAAGATTGATGGTAGGCTTAAAAACCTTCAATATCTGTTAAGACGTTAAGAAGCTAATTTTATAAGGTCCACAGATTTTAAACAGATATTCCCAAAGGGATTTTGTTTAAGGATGTCAACAAAATTCAACTAAAATGAATCAATACAAATATGATTTGTTATTGGATATACAGGGTGTCAGCTAACTATTCCCTATTTGGATTTTTTATAACTTAGGCAATTTTTATCAGAAAGTGACGAAATTTTTGCAAAACATGAACTATCTAAAGGAATTTTTACTGCCGAAATTTCAAATCGATCAGACAAAAACTTCACGAGTGGTTCACTTCAATGTGAAAATTGGACCATTTAATCCAAAATCTCCAATTGCAGCCCAAACAGTCGTTCTAGGAGAGTGCAAGGATTGTTCAGCAATCCAGTGGGGATTTTCATCTGACCAATACCGATGATTGTGTCTATTAAATCCACCATCAAGATGAAAATGATGAAAACATGATGTTATTCAGATGACCAGGGTTTTCATTCATTCGTTCAATTTCGTCTTCTGCAAATTCCAATCGGTTTGCTTTATCCTCTTCAGAAATTGCCTGCAGAATTTGAATCTTATAAGGATGCCACTTAAGGTTCTTTAAAATCCTACAAATAGTCGTTTGACTAATCATTAATTAATTAATCATTATTTCAGTCACCAATTTGGAAACAATAGAGCAATAATGATAAAACTTTGCGAACAAAAACTCAAGTGGCTACTGTATTTACAGTAAAAATTTGGCGGACTTTACACAAAAACTTGAGACTTTACAAACAAATGAAATAGGGAACACTTAGCTGACTCAGCCTGTATACAAATAATTTTTATTAATGGTATCGACTCCACGTAGCTCAACACCGCGCTTGTCGTATGTCAATGCATAGAAACGCTCGCTGAAAATACGTATGCAGTCTACCAATTTCTAAAATGCTTAAGAAGTTTTACAGATAAAATTAAATTTCATAAATCTATCTACCGACGAAGAATGCAACTAGGTTTATGCCGAGTTATGTTTTCTAATAAATCTCTTAACAATAAGATTAGGCATGTAAAAAATCGCTTAAAACACACTTTTTCATTAATTTTTTGTATGGATTCCAAAGATTTTATCAGAATTCTAACTGGGCATAAACCTAGATTAATTCTTTCACAAACTCTAGTACATGTTTTCCTTCAAATTTGTAATATGCAATGAGTAAAGCAGAAACTGCTACAACTCTAAACACGTAATATTTTGTTACGGAGACGAGACCCTTAAACAAAAATTTTATAACATCTCCCCTGTGGTATACTCTCCACTAGGTCCACACATGATAACATATACAGGGTGATTCACAACTTCGTGCATATAGCATACAGTGCTAAACTCACTTATCACAAAACTGAAGTTTTTTTTTGCAAATTCTAGGTTTTTTAATCAAACATTTTATTTTTTTTTTTGCTTTTTCGTGTTGCCAATTAAACCAAAAATAACAGCGGAAGCAAATATAAAATATTTTGGTTTTAAATAGTACAGACCGAATAATATGTTCAGGGCGGTAATTTTTACGTGAAAATATTTTACCCCGACCTGCACTTGCATTGCACTCAAATTGCATAGCACTCTTAAGTGTAAAATGTTTGCACTGTCCGCTAAAAAACATCTCTCAGGTAGTGTACAACGCCCTGGTAAGGTAACAAATTGCTTTCGAACCATAATTGCTAATAACAAACTTTTCTAAGTGTTGTGGCAATATCTTTATAAATTAAAACGTCTATTGACGTTATTTAAAGGTAATTGCCAGCGGTTAATTAAGGTGGCAATTCTATCTGATTTGAGAGGAACGTGAAAGACAAAAGACAATATTTCCGGCGAGGAAAATAGGTAAAGTGCTCGTTGAACGGTTTTCAGGTTTGTAACTTGTTGTAATTTTACTGTAATTAATGAAGAGAAACCAAAGTGCTGTCTTCGATAATAAGAAGAAAATTTAACAGAGTAAATATATTAGTTGGCGACACATTAAACTGAACATAATTTATTTGCAAAAATGAAATATCAATTTATAAATATATCTAAATACTTTATGGGTGCCACATCCAAATTTAGTGTTTCAATATAATTTTTCAGGTTCCTGAAAAATGCTTTTCCTCAATATATTAAAAATGGTAAGAGATGTGGGCTTCATTTGTTTACCATTGAATTCCTCGCGCCGAATTACATGGGTATACAAATTTTCAGCCCAAAATGCCGACCGGTACATTATTTATGACGAATTATCGAAATCTGAGAAAACCGCTAGTACCTTAAGAAAATCCTTCATAAAAAATCTGACGTGGACTCCACATGACTTCCTTGTACGCCTTGTGTGTTCATACTTTTCTTAATAACTAAAATGTAAAATAATATTAAAAATTCTTTTAACTTATTATACTAGTATACTCACAAATATATTTTAGTCATTTTATTTAAACTGCAGAAGAAGATATAAAGCATATTTTACTATTGTCACTGTCATGTCATAATCATTTAAATTTTACGTAGTAACAAATGTTAATCGATCATGGACTACAAGATACCGAAATACTATAAATTATAAATATATACTTTAATTATTTTTAAATGATAGCAGATACAAAAATATTTATAAAATACCGATTGTAGGTAATAATCACATAATCTTTCATTTAAAATAAAAAAATTGTCTAAAATTAAATATTTATCGAAATATTTTTAAAAAGTACTACTTCCGGTTTGTAGACTGAAACCAAAAATAGGAGGTGCACAACTAGATGCTATAACAGTCCTAAATACAAAATTTCAACTTTCTACGTCTAACCGTATTTGAGTTATGCGACACACATACGTCCGTCCGTACGTACGTACGTACGTACGTACAGACGTCACGTCGAAACTAGTCATAATGGATTCAGAAAAGGTCAAAACGGATATTTCCGTCAAAATCTGAGAACCTAAATTTTTCGCGATTACAATACTTCCTTACTTCGTACAAGGAAGTAAAAATGTACTGGTCAGAATTCTTGACTGAAAATTTGTATACCCATGTAATTCGACGCGAGGAATTCAATGGTGACAAAATCAAGTCTGCATCTTTCACCGTTCTCGAGTTATCGAAGGTCGTTATTTTTCAGGAACCTGAAAATTTTAAAAAATTTAATATTCTCAAAATTTGGTTATAAGTCAAATAACGAGCTTAATTTTTGAGATAATATGCAGCCTCAATGTTGAAGATCTTTTGATGCAGGTATTTTATTATACCTATATTAACTTTCTAGATATGAATTTTCGTTTGTATGAAGACTCTAGAATTTTATTTTCTGATGTCACACCCAAACCATAACCGCCTCAAGTATCTCAATTGTCTACCAATTTAATATTTACATCAAAGACTTGCTGCCACAAACAGCAAACTCCGATCGAGACAAATATTTTAACAAGACGTCCTGTGTGAACCGAGCGAGGTTGTGTCGGCCACCCGCTGTGAAAGAATCGCCGGGTGAGGGGATTCCTCGGGCAAAAAGACAGTGATTGACGATTTGACAGAAATGACGAAGGCACATGTTGACAAATACACAGAAACGCGCGTGATATACGACGCAGTGAAAGAGAATCGAAATATTCAATCAAAATATTTGTGACGGTTTTTGTGATGTGCGCTTTGATGGACATGTTTGACATCGGAGTATTTTCATATAAACAAAATAAATTGATTGACCTATACCAGGTTTATTTTGCTTGTATTTAACAAGGGGACAATTTAAAACTACATTAATAATCGTACGAAAATTATGGTTTGTATGTTACTTATAAATGATTCTAGAAAATCAGCCCTGTTCTTAAAACCCTTAGAGTTAGAAAAATATAGAGGTAGCATACTCTGATTTTTTGTGTAACGGATTGAAGCCATGAGCCGGAAGGGGTGTGCTACTAGAGCATACCAATATGGCGGATATATTTATATTTATTATATATTATATAAATGACCCCAGAAAATCAGCACTGTTTTTAAAAACAGCGTTCTCTACTTGTGGGCCCCGTTCAGCTATACCCCATTTTACATGGGGACCGTTTAAAACTACCTACATTAATAATCGTATAATAATTATGAAAATTTGTATGCTACCTATAAATGAGTCTAGGAATTCAGCCCTGTTCTTAAAAACCGCGTGTCGCTACTGGTGGGCCCCACTCAGCTATACGAGGGGTCGTTTTTATATTCCCGGACTAGGCATGAAAACAAAAGACTAGAGCAACAAAAAAATATAGTTCCAGTGCTTTTGAATACAGGTATAACACCGTTTCAATAACATCTTTAATCCAGTATAAAAATATTCATTTGGTTTTTCCGCAAAATGGCCCTCAACAGCTGCTATAAGTTCGTCATTGTCCCTAAATTTTGCCCCCCTTAGTGTTTTTTTGAGATTTGGGAACAAAAAATAGTCACTGGGTGCTAGATCTGGACTAGAAGGCGGATGTTCAATTTTTTCGAAGCCACAATCAGCTACAGCAGCTTTTGAAAGTCTGGACTTGTGCACTGGTGCATTGTCGTGGAGCAACAAGACACCTTGCGTCAGTTTTCCGCGTCTCTTCACTTTAATAGCATATCTAAGGCGATGCATCAGGTTCGCATAATACTCTAATTGCTAACTGCTAATTGTCGCTTCTTTAGTCTTGCATCCTCCAGTACCAAACACTTGGTTTTTTCAACAACATCTGAAGTGATCCCGTCAACAGGGCAGGTTCGGGGATCATCATCCAGTGATTCTCGACCATGTTTAAACAATTTTGACCACTCGCAAATAGTTAGAAGGGCAATCATCCCCGTATACAGCCAACATTTCTTCAAGAATAATTTTTGGAGGTTTTCCTTGTTTTGTAAGGAATTTTATAACAGCCCGATTTTATTCATTTCGATAGATATACAACGCGCGACGACACAAACTGACAGATAATAAAATTAATAATGTTGCAATTGTTTTGTAAATTGCCACACAAGTTACCAAGGCATATGTGATTAAAAAACAGCATAATGTAAAATTGCTTCAAAATTCTAAACAGCCCAGTCCGGGAATATAAAAACAACCCCTCGTACCATATTGAATATTCTATGCATTTAATATGAGGATCGTCTATAACTATTTTAATAATCGTACGAAAATTATGAAAATTTGTATGCTACTTATATATGACCCCAGAAAATCAGCCCTGTTCTTAAAACCCGCGTGTCTCTACTGGTGGGCCCCACTCAGTTATTCCATTTTGATTCTCCTACGAATTTAATTTGGGGACCATCTAAAACTACATTAATAACCATACGAAAATTATGAAAATCTGTATGCTACCTATAAATGACTCCAGAAAATCAGCCCAGTTCTTAAGAACCGCGTGTCTCTACTGGTGGGCCCCATTAAGGCAATCTCCTTGGCAACATTCTGTCTGATCTGCAGGCTCATTACCTTCAATCAAATCTCCATCACCCGAGTGTAAATAGAAACCACCGGCCATCGGGAATTATAATCTACTCGTAGACTAGCCATCATAGCCCTCTACGTGCATTTTAATTAACAACGACGGCTCCAATTAGAGCGAATAACGTAGAAGGCTGTGCCACGGTCCTAATGGCCGAAGGTTCGATTGATGTCCGGAGGAAGGGAGGACGCAGGAGGGATGGAGCAGGACTGGCACCGGGCCAGGCAATTTGAATTTCACTGTGGATGTGATTGTCTGTCATTAGAAAAGTAAAGAACTTTAGCTTTTTGGTGATTTTGATGAATTTGAGAATAAAGTCACTTTACATCATTATTTACCGCATAAATATACAGGATGATTCACAACTTCGTGCATACCCACTTGACAAAACAAAATCTCCAGAACATTTCAAGAATGTGGACATCCCGGCTTGTTACTTGCCCATTAACATCCTAATAATATCTTTGCGATTGCTAATGTCCGCCCTTGGTAACATTATCTATGTTACATCCCAATGTTGTAATTTGGTAATAATATCACAATTATGCATCCTATGTAATTCTCTGAGATGTTTGTGTATTGAGTATGTAATTTTTGATCGTACTCAGGATGTGGCTAGGATAGACTTACGTAACATCACTTAAAGTACAAGAATAAGATATTTTTAAACATCCCATGGACGATTCATGTCAAGTGGGTATAGTGCATTTTTGAAACCACTGGATTGTTGATTAACTGTGAATTGAATAAAATAGAATTTTAATTAATTGTGCAATAATTGCAGAATAGTAAATTTAAAAACATCCAAAATTTGGATAAATATAGTATTTATTTGTAATAAGAATAACTTGCGTTATAAAAAAATTTTCTTTATCTGATAGCATTAAGCATTAACTGAAATTTAACATTTTTTAAATGGTTATTTTACACACGTCATTTCTGGCCAATAAGAATGCATAACTGTTTCGAAGAGGGCAGTTTTTCAGCGATAAAATTTGATAAACCACAGTAGGGTAACCATGGTTACATTTTGTTTATTAAATGTTTTTAATGTTGCAAACGTCAAAAATAAAATAATAATTATCGTTCGTGAAATAATCAAGCAAATGTAATTCGAGTCATAAATTTAATTGGTAAAATTTACTCATAATTCCTGCGTAGAAACGACAACTCGGGTCAAAATTGACTCTTAAATCACTTCAGCTTCGCTGTCGTGATTTAAATATGTCAATTTTGACACTCGTTTGTCCGTTTCTACGCAACAACTATTCGTAAATTTTACCGATAAATTTATGGCTCTTATTATATTACTTATGATAAAAAAAATTAGGAATATTATTGTATTTTCTTCCCATTAGTCAAATGTTGTAAGATTTTTAGTCCAGAACTAGGACTAATATAATTAATTATTTTATTGTTACAAAACAACAAAACTAAACAAAACCGAACCATACAGACAACAGTGAACCGCGGTATAAATCAATTTTAATTATTGTACTTTTCAGTAGATACGAAAAATTCAGTACGTTAAATGAGGTCTTTACGTATGAATACACTTATTTAGATTTGTGGTGAAATTTTTAGTGACACTGTATTTTGTGCCGCGTGTGCGTTTATCAGCCGTCAACTCACGGGTACTCATAACTAAATTAAAATCTTTCCTAATCCTTAAATCGTACTAGTGCAGATGAATTTTTGCATGACAAATTATGACTGAAAGTTATTGTTTCTATATTTTTATATGCATAGTGCGTACCTATGTATTAATTATTTTATGTAATTCCTGATCTATTGGCAAATAAATATTATTATTATTAACAACAAGTTAAGGGTATCGACTCCACGTAGCTCAACACCGCGTTTGTCCTATGTGAATGCATAGAAACGTTCGCTAAAAATACGGAAAAGCAGTCTAGCAATTTCTACAATGCTCACGAAGTTTTATAGATAATGCTAAATTTCATGAATTTATTTACAGACGAAGAATGCAACTAGGATTATGCCGAGTTACATTTTCTAATAAATATCTTAATAATAAGAAAAAGCATGTAAAAAATTGCTTAAAACCGAGGGGTAAATCACAGAGGAAAATTTTGTACACCAAACTTCCTCGCAAGAAAACTTCCCCCATACTTCCTCGTACTTCCCCCAGACTTCCTCGGACTTCCTCTAACTTCCTCGGACTTCCCCCGAACTTCCTCGGACTTCCTCCGAACTTCCTCGGACTTCCCCGGACTTCCCCCGAACTTCCTCGGACTTCCCCCGCACTTCCCCCAGACTTCCTCCAAATATTACTGCATTTTGACTATATTATTCCAGAAATTGTTTTAACGATAATTATATCTTTACCCAACTAAAAAAATCTGACGTGGACACCACATGACTTCCTTGTACGCCTTGTGTGTTCATACTAATAATAACTAAAATGTAAAATAATATTAAAAATTCTTTTAACTTATTATACTAATACTCACAAATATATTTTAGTCATTTGATTTAAACTGCAGAAGAAGATATAAAGCATATTTTACTATTGTCACTGTCATGTCATAATCATTTAAATTTTACGTAGTAACAAATGTTAATCGATCATGGACTACAAGATACCGAAATACTATAAATTATAAATATATACTTTAATTATTTTTAAATGATAGCAGATACAAAAATATTTATAAAATACCGATTGTAGGTAATAATCACATAATCTTTCATTTAAAATAAAAAAAATTGTCTAAAATTAAATATTTATCGAAATATTTTTAAAAAGTACTACTTCCGGTTTGTAGACTGAAACCAAAAATAGGAGGTGCACAACTAGATGCTATAACAGTCCTAAATACAAAATTTCAACTTTCTACGTCTAACCGTATTTGAGTTATGCGACACACATACGTCCGTACGTACGTACGTACGTACGTACAGACGTCACGTCGAAACTAGTCATAATGGATTCAGAAAAGGTCAAAACGGATATTTCCGTCAAAATCTGAGAACCGAAATTTTTCGCGATTACAATACTTCCTTACTTCGTACAAGGAAGTAAAAAGAGGTTTGAACAAAATGGTGGCGTTCTATCAGAAACAGCTTGACCGATCCCGATGATATTTGAGTAATGATTTTAACTTTATCTCACTATAGGTACTCTATCTTATTAAAATAAAATAGCGGCGATCTAACCTAAAATAGGTTATACTAATATTGACTTAATAATAATAATAAATAACGGTAGGATTGTCATTTTGATAATTCATATTTTTCTATTTTCTATAACTGAAAATAGTAGTTTACTAGAAAGTCTAAAATGTTTTTGATATAATTTTTTCAGCTAAAACTTATACTACAGGATGTATTTTTTAAAGCAACCAATCCGTTTCGCGGGCTAACTAATATCGGAGAAATAAATATAGTTCGACAAAGTCAGTCGGATGTAAAGATGAATAGAATAGAAAAACAATCCAAAAAATTTGAATAAAACTTTATATGCACATTTCTACGTTATTTTATAAAGTTCCAAATTTTTAAATTTATTTATGTAGAAATAATCGAGAAATAACAACAATTTATACTAAAAATTAACTATGATTTTGACCGATTTTTACTCATTTTTAGAAACTGTTAACTTTAGTGACGTCTAACTGTCATTATACATCATCCAAGAAAATTCATATTTTGGTATTAGTGTAGTCATAAGCTTTGTTACATTAATTGTTGACAGAAATTATTGTCTAAAATATTTATATTTTGTTTATAACAAAATAATCAAATAAGTGAACTTGGTTACTGGTAATCTTATAAGATTCAAATTCAAGTTAAGAATGCCTTATATAATAATTATAAAATAGATTTGTTTATAATTTTATTTCAAAATTATTACTTGAATTTAATTAATTATTTTTCTGAAATATATGGATTCTCGCGCGGTATCACTGTTTCAGAAAAGAAATTATAAAAATTCAAGTAATAATTATCGAATAAAAATTATAAAAAATAAGGCATCGTTAACATGAATTTGAATCTTATTAGATTACAAGAAACCAAGATCTTACTTGTTCACTTATTTTAATATTATAAACATTTAAAAAAACTTACGAAAATTTACGTCAACAAATAACTTGACAAAGCTTATGACTACGCGACTACATACACTAGAGATGGGTCACAGTGGGTCACGGCCTGACTCTGAACGTGAACAAAAATTTTAATTTAGGAAGTGAGTGGACGTGAACGTGAACGTTGTTTTTTGTGCTGGGAGTGAATGTGCGTGAGTAAAAAAATTACTCACGGAAATTAAAAATTTTAATTTCAAGACAATAATCATTACAACATCAAAAATATTTGTAAAATACAGAAATAAAATTTAAAATCTAATATGTTGTAAGAAACTGTAGAATAATTTCTGAAAATATACATGCTGTTCCACACGATCACACGAAAGAAGAAAAGGGAGCGCAGACGCCATTTTCTGAAAACCGTGACATAATGGGTCTGGGAAAAAAATTGAAAATCGTGAACGAGCGTGAACATGAAACTTAAAAAAAAATAACGTTCGTGAATGGTTGTGAAAAATATTTATTTCGTGAATGAGCGTGAATTAAAATTCACTCACGCGCCCATCTCAAACATACACTACATGGCCTAAAGAATACGTAAGGTCGGACACTGCGCATCTTTGGGCGTTACCACGTGACGTCAACGCGGCTAGGCTCACCGAGCGCGCACTTGAATTATACAGAACTGTGAGCTCTAAGTGACGTCATGCATAGGTACACACTACCAAAATACAGGTGTTTCATAACTTCGAGTAGGTACATACCGGTACATACGTTATTGGTATATGTTTATTCGTTTTCCTATTAAATACAAACGTTAGAAGTAGGTAATGAACATCTTAAATTACATAATATTAGTGAAATAACAAACGAAATTTAATTATTTTTATTGCAACAATAATTACTCCACCCAGTGGAAGTGGCTACGAAAAATTTTTGACTGGGAAACATGGACATTAATTTTGCGATTTTAAGAAAAAATATTTTTTATTTCGTAATCAGCACATCAAACAACATAATACCCTTAACGTATGTACCTGAATTTATGAAACACCCTGTATAAATTTATTGGATGATGTTTATTGGCAGTACTGAGGCGTCATTAAAGTTAACAGTTTCTAAAAATGAGTCAAAATATAGTTAATTTTTGCTATAAATTGTTGTTAATTCTACACAAATATATTTCAAAATTTGAAACTTTTTAATACAATAACGTAGAAATGTGCATACTTTACTATACAGTTTCATTCAAATTTTTTAAATTATTTTTAAGTAATTTATCTTCACATTAAAGTAAAGTAAGTCTTATTTCCCCAATAGTAGTTTAGAGAAAAATGAGATACATTAGGTGAAAAAGAAAAACATGCTGTAGTCCACACAGCGAATGAACCAATGCCGTTACTCACAATATCAAACAGTTGCACTCATTAATACTTCTTCCGACTGTTTTAACAATAATCATTACAGTAAAGGTACCTATGTCATATTAATAATTTATTGTTAATATTCTTTCAAATACTAAAAAATTTGTTTTCCGAACTTCCTCCGTACTTCCTCGGACTTCCTCCGCACTTCCCCGGACTTCCTCCGCACTTCCTCAGACTTCCTCCGCACTTCCTCCGCACTTCCCCGAACTTCCTCGGACTTCCTCCGCACTTCCCCGAACTTCCTCGGACTTCCTCGAACTTCCCCGGACTTCCCCCGCACTTCCCCCAGACTTCCTCCAAACTTCCTCGATCTGTACACCAAACTTCCCCAGTGATTTACCCCTCGCTTAAAACACACTTTTTCATTAATTTTCTATATGGATTTCAAAGATTTTTTCAGAATTCTAACTGGGCATAATCCTAGATTAATTCTTTCACAGGAATCTAGTACCTGTTTTTCCTTCAAATTTTTAATATGCAATGAGTAAAGCAGAAACTGCTACACCTCTAAACACGCAATATTTTGTTACGGAGACGAGACCCTTAATAATAATTCAAGACTGAAAACTCAATATTGTGGTGTTAAAATGTCCCGAGGAATGCAATTACACAAGACTTTCCACGATTCCCGTTTTCTCGTTCATCTGTGGCACATTTCTTACACGCTACTTCGTAACGATGTAACGCCTTGTAACCCCTATGCCTTCCATGGCACTCTACGCAGATGATGATGACCTTAATGTTAGATGACATCGCTGGGAAGATTATGATTTGTTTTATGAAAAATGTTGTAGCGTATTTTATTTTTCATATTTATAGTTTACTGTGGTGCTTTGGGTGGTGGGAAGCTAGGAGATCCCGTGAGTTGGGAAGTAATAACAGATATGTCTGGATATCGATTTTTAAAATTATTTGTTCCACGTAAAGTGCTTTTGTTGTATTTAAGGTAGTAAAACCATGGGTAGTGACAACCCAAAATATGACTTAAATTAATATACAGCATTCATTACAAGTCGTAGAATTTGAATAAAAATTAAAATTTATAGGTAACCGTTGAAATAACGAAGATAATTGAATTTAAAGTTGACACAAAAACGCGCTAAAATACATTGCGTATATGGAGGTTACCAGTAGATTTACTAAACGATTAGAAAATTTTATATCATAACAACCCAACACATATTTGGAAAACGAATGTTATTCTTTGATATTTGAGGTATTTATTAGAAAAATAAAAAATATGAGTCACCGCAATAATGGTTGAGAAATCGCATGCAAAAGGTTCCAGTCTCAAGAAAAATTATGTTTTTGACGTACTACTACTGCATTTCAGTGTAAACTTAAATTTCAATTATATTTTTTATTTAATTGGATACCTATGATTTGTAATTTACATCCAAATCTACGATTTTTAATGATTTATTTCTGATTATTTGACTGCTTCGGCCTCGCCTCACACCGAAATCACGCACGCTTATGACCGACAGATTTTCTACCTTAATTAATGAGATTTTATTGCAGTGTGTTTGGATGGCATCTAACCCAGAGAACTCGTGAGTTGGTGGATGGTAAAGCCTCATTCACAATACGAAATTAGTAGTTATAGTCAGTAGGTATAGTTAGTAGTTATAGTTGATCAGTTAGTTCTGACTACTGTCGTTCACAATTACAAAATTAATGTTGTAGTTAGCCAAACAAAACAAATTGCTTTGAAATTAGCATCAGAAGTTAAAAGTGTCAGTTTGTTCGCTTATAAGTATATTTTGTGTTTGGTGTTACCTTTCATAAATTTTTTTTTATATAAATGGCTAAAGCATTTATAAATATAATACAAAATTGTAAATGTCTCTATGACAAAAGGTAATCTAGAATATTAATGTTATCTTAGACGTTAAACGTCAAAATAAATTCGCGTTCTAGATTCTGATTGGTAGTTTATACAGAAAATCATTAACTACTAACTACAGGTTTGGAGTTTGCAAATCCCTGCGCTAACTGTAACTACGTGGAGCTAATTTTGTTATTGTGAACGCTACAAGTGAAATGCATGTGTCAAATCACTAACGATAACTATACCAACTGACTATAACTACTAATTTCGTTGTGAATGAGGCTTAACAGCACATATGGAATTTTTACTTAGATATGTGTGTAGTTTTTAATTTATTCATTGCTTTTTATTACTCCTTATTTAATTTGCAGGAATGTTTTTAAATAAAACAATTTATAAAAATCTGACGTGGCCATCACACAACCTTCCGCCATAGCTAGACTTTAAACAGAAATGTATACGTACAATCTGGTGCCTATTTAAAATATACAAATAAAAATCTAAAATATTCAAACACAGAAATTAGTATCACCTGAATCAAAAGATTCATTCACACGAAAACTCTTCTGTGTTGAAGCAATCCTACGTTCAGTTAGGAACTACATTTAATAGCTTAATTATGACTTATATAGCGCTAGTATGCCAACTTGTCACCCGTCTCATCTGTCAATATTTTTTATGCAAAAACAAAAATTAACCGAACATGGATTACAAGATTTCAATGTTTTATTTGATAAATTTATTTTTTTAATTTTACTGCAGTTCTTTAATGCTACCAGATAAAGACAATTTTTTTATAACGTGGATTGCAAATAACTTTTCCTCTTATTCTTATTACAAATAAATACTATATTTATCAAAATTTATAGAAATTTTTTACACTTAATCTTTTCAATCTTCAAAAAATATCACTTCCGGTGAAGATATTTGTACCAAAATCTAATGAGCTCTTCCTATTCGTATACAATTGTAAAATACCAAATATCAAAATTTTTGGGTAATTCGTATTTGAATTATCCAACAGACGGCATCGGCCCGGACCACACACATACACACACACACACACGCACACACACACATACATACAGACATCATCGGGAAACTATCAAAAATGAGTTGTAAGGACCCTAATTCGTGCTCATCCACTAAAAACTCACTACCCGATTTTTTGCATGATTCCAATACCTTCCTTTACAGGTAAGCGGAAGGTAAAAAGGTATATTTTAATGACATAATAATATTCAACTTGTTGATCATGGAACAAAAAGAATTTTTTTACATTCGTAAATTTAAAGATAGTTTTCCAAGAAGCACATTTTTGAAACGACTGGATTGTTGATTGCAAAATGGATATCTATGAAATTAAAATAAATTTTAATTAATTGTTCAATGGCAAGAATAGTATATTTATTAAAATTTGAACACAGTGGTATAAAACTGTTTGATTAAAAAACCTAAAAATTAAAATTTTTAAAAATTCTTTCAGTTCTGTGATTAGGTATGTACGAAATTGTGACTTATCCTCTATATACATACATTAAAAATCTGATGTGGTAAACATATGACCTCTTGCCATACGCTACTATTTTTATTTTCTAATGTATGTACTTACTTACAAATATACCATTGTAGAAGGGTATTCGGAAATGGTTACTTTTATAATATTATTAAGTTTGTCTAAATCATATTCATATTTTCAATTTGTCAAAAAGTTAAAAATTTGTTTGACATTAATGCATTAACACTCAAATATTTTATTTTTTGTTTTCATTGGTAAGCAGATAAGTCAAAATTGTAACTGTAGAATTTTTAACTTCTTGTAATTGGAAAAAGGTGCTAGATAGAAACAACATTTTAAACACAAGTTGTAGTATACACTGTTTTTTTTTTAATTTCTATTAATCTATAAATTTTGAGGATATTCCAGAAAAACTCTTCAATCTTCAAGAAAGTACCACTTCCGGTAGCACGATCAACTCCAAAATATAATCAGATCTAATCTAGATGTCAGAGTATTATATTCAAAATTTCAAATTTTTTATTCAGTGGTATTTGAGTTATCGTACCTCCAACATCCATCCATTCATCCATCCACACACACACACACACAGACATCATCGCGAAACTATCAAAATCGTGTTGTAGGGACCTCAAAACGTGCTTATCCATTAAAAACTCACTATCGAAATTTTAGCATGATTACAAACCTCTCTTACAGGACTGAGTGGGTAGAGGTAAATAATGGTAGCACGAACCCCTACATATTAAACATTTCCTGATGAAATATTTGAAAATTATGCTATACAACCTATAATCCAACTTTTTATACCTAGTTTAATTATTATTTTCAAACAATTTTATGTACCAGATATTATTAAATTGAAAATATTTATTTCTAGTACAGGAATTATTATAAAAATAGTTTCTTTCGAACCATTTCGTGTATTTTGTTTGAAATTAGGACAATTTTCCTAGCATACAAAATAACAAGAAACAAACCAATAATGAGAATTCGAACCATTTAAAAACGCATCATGGTTGTCAGTTGTAGAGTATGTTTGGGTAAAACTGGCTTCGAACCTTCACCCCCAGAACCACACGCCAGTCACACACCTCTCACCTGCTCTCTAGTGTCCACAGCCTAGCACACACCACCGCACAGCACAACCGCACACTCGTTGAGAGCACCCGTGAGGGCAACGTGCTCCATTATCGACATTACGTGGCACTGGACTCCAGTTCCAGACTCCGGGAATCAGCTGCCACGGATCCGGAGCATGCGCAAGCGCAGCAGGAACAGCAGGAGAAGCAGGAGAAGCAGGAGAGGTGGGGGAACAACGTGGGAGAAACGTGAGGCAAGAGGGTCATGTGTAATTGGACTGTGGGGTGATACAGCTTAGTGTGAGTTGACCCACTTGGCTAAATTACATCTTAGGGTATTTCAAGAATGTGACGTCACAGTTGTTACTTGCTATATTTGACTATTAACATCATATTAATATCCTAGCGATTGCTAATGTCCGCCCTTACTAACATCCCTATGTAAGAAATTTGGTAATAATGTTTTTGATCATATACTCAAGATGTGACTAAGATTACATAATGTAGTATCACTTAAGGGGCTCGTCTATTTTTTTCGAACACCTAAAATACTCTCGATATTACTCTTTTTCTAATTCACTCATCTCTTTCCCACTACTACGGCTGCCCGAAACCAGCCCGAAACTCGTACTTTGTCGCATCCTAGCTATGCAATATCATTTTGTAGTTGAAAAATACTGTAAACATGGCTCCAGTATTTCCATAATAACTTCTGTATTTTTTAAATAAGAGTAGAACAAAAAATATTCGAAAAAGGAAGGTTAGCTGCAGGCCTCTTGCCTTTTTAATTTTTCTTTCCATTTATAATCAAATAATGACAAAAACGTTATTTTTAAATATTTTTTACTGCAAATTCCTAGGTCAAACACAATAAATAATAAATTAGAGGCATTAAGACATGCTTTGTTAATACACTCATACATATATGTAAAAGCATCATATATTTTAATTATAACTAAAGTAAACGTGGAAGGCGTAGGGGAGACCGGGGATGAAAGTAACAGAGGTAGGTTGTAACATCGCCTATAGTTTTCGTAGTTTTTGGTAAATGACACTATAAATGCTATTATAGCATTTAAAGACATGAATCTGTCGACAGGAAGTAGAGTTTTGCCATTGTCGTTGAGAATACGTTCAAGACAAAATTAGTATCTGCTTTTCGGCTGAAAGTAAATTCGCTGTGTTTTCTTATGAGTGGTTTTACCAGAAGCTCTTGAATAATAATCAAAATGTAAGTAAATAATTTTAATCTATTTTTAGTTAGCTATCAATCGGCATGATACAATTCACCATTAAAATTGTGGTTATGTGTAATTTTCCTCTAAACTTCTTTAGTTTACCATTGGGGCTGATAGTAACAAAGTGTTACAACCAACCCCAACATATTTTTCCATTATAATTGATGTTGCCACTTGCAGATGAGAGCTTATAAACTGAAAACAAATCGAGGAACTGTCTCCTCAGATTTGATAAAAAGAGTTTCTTTGGTCATCGGTGAAAACAGGCCGATTAGAGCAGTAACAAAAGAGTTAAATATTTGTCACGTTACTCTCATTTGCTATGTAAGAAAGAAGCGACAAACTCATTCATGAAACGAAATCCTACTCTATCAATTCGCGTACCTGAGGCTACAAGTTTAAGCCGGGCCACATCTTTTAATAAGGCAAATGTCAAGAATTTTTTTGATAAGTTGGAGGCTGTTTTGAGAAAACACAACTTAAGTACATCACATATCTGGAATGTGCATGAAACCGGAGTGACCACAGTCCAGAAATCTAAAAAGATTGTCGCAACATTCTGCCTCATGTGTTGTGAACCCTATTAATGCAGTTTGCCTGGGGAGCAGTGGTGCTGTGTCTCCAATGTAAATTATGGGCTCATGTTAACTGTGTTAAATTTTAAAAAATGTTCTTATGTAGAAATTATGACTCAGATGATAGCTTTTCAGATTAAATAATTGTCTTTTATGTTTCTTTATATTTTTCTAATAGTTTTGTTGATAAATTATATGAAAAAAACTACATATTCTTGTTAATTATTGCAATAATCAACTGTTACATCTTACCCCAATGACTGTTACTTTTTGCCCCAACATTGAGGTTGAAAGTAACACATGTCTCTGCCCACATATATATTTTTTTTTGTTAACTTGGTTGACAAAACATATCTAATAAAAATTTCCAATGTAACTTGAATGTCTGGTCTATCATTTAATAAATATGGATGCCCAAAATTTGTAAAGGTTTAGAAAACAAAAATTAAAAACGAAAAAATGTTACTTTCATCCCCGGTCTCCCCTACACCTCGGTAACACTGTTAAATTTTAGGGTAGACGAACACCTTACAAGAATAAGATATTTTTAAATATCTCATGGACAATTAATAGAATACGTACCTATGCAGTCTGATATTAAATTTTAAAGATCCTTAGTTTTATTAAAATTAAATTTAAAATTTAAATTAAATATATCTTAGATAATAAAGTATACAGCTGACAAATATTTGTTTGCTATAATTACAATAAACGACTTTACCCTTGTATAACTCCATCTTAATTTTTAAACGGTTTCAATTCGTTTTGACATAATACCTAAAAGTCTTAAACATACTTTTCGGGAGAAAAAATCCCAAATATTCTACAGTCTGTGTCACAATTTTTTGATTGTCCTTGCAGGACGATTTTTCAGAATTTCTTTATTAGGTACCATAAAATTTCGACTGTTGATTTGATTTGAGATTGTGTAAAATGTATTGCAGTTTTCACTAAATATAAGATACAGTACATTTATATTTTGATTTTTATTTAAACTTTTGTACAACAAATAAAGACTTTTTTACGCCTGGGCCAACTTCAATGAGACGGGGCTCGTATAGTCTGAAAAAACTAGAACAGTGTGACATATTACCCATGAAAATCATTGTTAAAGTATCTCTTTTATCTCCGGAGAAGCTAGATGAACGCCGGATAAAAATAATTTTCTACCCCATTTATTCGGCCTATATTTAGCTACGCGTATATAGAAGGGGATGATTTTTATATATTAAAATTAAAAGCAAATTTTTAATTATACACAAATATAATTAAATTTGCATGTTTTATAAATGGAGTTTTAATTGAATAATTAATTATTTGTATGTTTTTCCAATCGTATTAATTATAAATATTTTTAATCGATATACGTAAAGAATGGATTTAGCAATATTAGATGTGACAATTAAAAATATTATTTTTAACCAAATGTTTATTATTATTTAACGAGCACATAATGTAGGCTATTATAATTCAGAGGATGAAAGTTTATGCACGAGCTGAAGGCGAGTGTATTATAGTCATTACGTGCGAGCCAAATACGACGTTTTATCAACGACTTTTTAAATAAAGCATTTATAATAAATTTTATTCAATTTTGACGTTTTAAACTGCTATTATTAACTCCGTAGCAACAACTTTAAACAACTGTTTATTCACAAGTGAATTATTTTTTTTTGCACTTCCGGGACTAAAACTGTTCTTTAGTCTTTATTTGTAGGAACTAAGGTTCTTAATTTGACCCCAAGGGATTATTTCTCATATTTAATCCCGTTGTCAAGGAATTGAATTAATTAATCCCGTTGTCAAGTAAATACGTGCTATTTGTTACAGAGTATCTATGGTAACAATATAAATATTTGTCATAAATTTACTGCCAAAATTACAAAATGTGTATTCTTTTAAACTATTTTGCCAAAAATAGCGTATATACCACAGGACTAAAGTACCTTTAATCCCTCAGGTGATTATTTCCCTCACCTTCGACTCGTGAAATAAACTTCACCCTCAGGATTAAATCATGCACTTTAGTCCCTCAATATATAATATACTATTAAATCACTCAACACATTTTTAAATCACTCTGACGTTTTAAACTGTTTTCGCCAAAAATGGATAAAAACAATGACAACTTGCCACTAGCGATAGCGACTACTTTGATCAGTTTTTTTTGTTATGTCAAAATAAATTTATAATTCATATATTTGAAATAATTTCGTCAAAATAAAATAAAATATTGTATAAACCACGTGAGATACGAATGTTTATTCACTCGAAGAAATTATCCCACTCGCCCTTCGGGCTCGGGGGCTAAACTTTCTTCTCTTGAATAAACATTCATGTATCTCACTTGGTGTATAAATATCTATACATTTTGGTGTGCTGACAATTGACAGTTGTGTTGAATAATGGATTCATAATACAACAGTGTGTCTTCTCTTACTAAATCTGCCTACATAATGAATTGTATTATTCAATGGTTGGTAGATAAATTAATTTTATAACCATGTTAGTAAGCTACAAAAAAAAACATCAAAAAATTATTTCTTCTCCACTTTTTTGTGATTACACATAACAATTTTGATCACGTACCCCGTCAATTTCTCCAGTGGAGTACCAGTGTCTAAATAAAATACTAGTTCCCCATTTTCCACCCCTTGTTCGCCGCCCCTGTCACCAGACGTAACAAATGAGCCGTGAAACCGGTGACATGGAATATATCATAGCTGAAAGCCCAGGGGTGGCGCATTAGTATTTATTTAGGGGGCCGGTGATATACGAGTATTCACCCATAAGGGACAAGTGATGAAGTTTGTGAACTAGAATTTTTTGTGAGATATTTATTTAACATGATAATAAAAATTATTTGAGATGTAGTTGTAGTTCTGTTTATTAATTTATTTGAGTGTGGCAGCTCCACAGATTCCCGCCCCAATTCACGGGTATTCTTGGTTGTAAGCACATTACAAAATTATAAAACGTACATAAAGTTGATATACAAAATTGAATTTTCAATTATTCTTTGAACAAATAATTTTTACTGAATTCAAAATAGTGCTTTTTTCAGGATTCAGAAGCCTGAAATAATCCTCAAAGAATCCTAGTAGTGTATATCGAAGCTTTTCTAATCCACTTCCAGCTGATTTCTATTCCTGCGTCGCAGGAATCAATCCTGCTGCTGTCCGGTCGGTTTAACAGTGTACCGCGCTGTCGTCCTGCGTTTACTGCGGACATGTTGAGCTTACAGCTTTCTGTATCTAAAGAGCTTTAATTTGATACAAAAAGCTGCTTTAAATTATTTATAAGCCTCAATTTGAGGACCATTATAGTGTTCTTTATAGGCCAAGAACCATAATGAAACCATTATGGTATTCAGTACTATAATGAAACAACAAACAACTCGGTACTAAGGAAACGAGTAGGAAGTTATAAGTACCATAGTCAAAAGTTAGAAACATATGAATGAAATTTAATTTAAATTGTATTTTATAAGATTCTGTATTCAATATTGACGTTTCAATCTATTATTTTTAACACAAACATCATTTTTAAATAAAGGTTTAATCACTTGTGGACTAGATAGTTTTAATAGTTATTTACGAACCAAATGCGGGAAGATTTTGATCCCACATGAGCGGTCTTTTGAAACACGAGCGAAGCGAGGGTTTCATTTACGCGAATGCTGGGATGGTGTCTTCCCACAAGAGGTTTGTACAATGTTTTTTGTAACGAATAAAACTATAATCAAATACATTCAAGTTGTAGTTGTAGTCTGATCATTAAATTTGAGGTTACGATGTTTTTTTTACTCACTACTGCTCACTACTACCAACAGATGGCGCGCTGCACACAAGTTTTATTTTTAAATATTGGCGGTATTCGGTGGTCTTCACTAATTATAATTCCAGGAAGTAACACTTTATAAACTAAATTTTATTATTTTTAAGATAAATCCAGTGTTCATTGCATTTTTCCTGATTGACTGCACTAGGAAATTGACATTTCCGATTGTCAATTGCGTGTTTAATATGTCATTTCCTAGATGATGAGTACAAAAAATTATTTTGAAGTTTCAGACTCGTAAAAATAAATTCATAACATGTTACTATTATGTCAAAATTAAATAAAATATAATATAAACCACGTAAATAAAGTTTATAAATACCTATGATAATAGAGATACCGAAGGTAATATCTATTTAAATTTTAAACTGACAACTCGCCACTAACTTCACTGCGGCCCTCTCCCCCCCACCCAATTTGATTGTTTCGGAGAAAAATTGTGTGACATGGAAACACATACAAAAATGTATGTGAATAATTATTAATTTATTTAAAAATTTTTCAAGACTATAATCTTCTAAAGATATTAATATAAGCACTATTACAGTGAGAAAAAAGCGAGCGCCCCCTTAATATTATAAGGGTGACGAGTAGTCTTGCCAACGTATAAAATTTAATAACAAAAATAACTGCTTGACTCTTGGCTGAAACTCATATTAAGCGCCAGATAAACGATCTTTCATGATCATTGATTTCCTAACATCATTCTCTCGATATTAACAAGACTTCCGGTTGATCTATTTCCGGTTTTATTGCTGAAAGACGCAGTGAAGAATTGGATAAAGATTCACAAATATTTTAAACTATGTCTGTACTTACTTATTTTGACATATAAATAATGTTTGGTTCGCAGAAGTTCCCGAGTCGTTTACGTCCTCGATCTAGAAGGATGGATCCCTCAGGACAAAAGTTAACGAGTTATTTAACTTTCAGGATTAATCTTTTAATGTGAACTTTAAGAGAAGTTTTTTAATTTAGAGCGAAATTACCCGGAGCATACTGTATTGTTCAGATGACTTACATTTTTTTACAGTTTTATTCCTCTTAAGTGTAGATTATGTCGAGCTGATTTTAGCCACATTTCACGGGTACTCTTGAATTTTGATTGAGAATACACTACATCGAAAATTTATTTAAGGGGCCCGTCTACCACCTAAAATCCAGCAATATTCATAATTTAATTCATATTAGCGTAGTCTCTACAATTTTTCAAAATGTCCTATCCGTATACGAGTACTTTATTTCATGTGTATGTATTAGTGCATTGCATGTGTAATAGTGCAGGCTTCAACTAAAAACTAAAAATTATCGATTTTTGTTTCTAGATCTGTGCACTAATACATATAGTATGTCCAAAGGTATATCGTTATGGCCCTCACAGCAGGCCTATTGTTAAACATTTAAGCGGATTTAAGCTTGATTTATGGCGTTGAAAGAACAGGTACGTATTAAATATTTTCCAATTTAATTTAAAAATCTTAATTCTCTCAAGATAATGTTCTCACTAATCTTGTTTTTTCCTAATTTGACGAAAAGATCAAATCTCTTATTTGATTTTCGGAATTCATTACTAATAGAAATTTTAAAATGTCTAAGAATTGAAATGGAAAACTCAAGTGTATTTCAAATTTTGCTAATCCTACCCCTCGCGCTAGGTAGTGCTACTCCCTGCTGTGTGCGGCATTCCGCAAGCTTATAGTAAGTCAAAGCTATAACGATATATTTTTGTACAAACTTTACATACACCGCTCGTGTACGTGTGACGAGCGAAGCTTGACTTGTCCAAATTCATTCAGTTTCCGATTCTTGCAAATAAAAGACGTATTTCTATGCAGTGGTGTAAATGTGATCAAATATACAGTGTTTTAATTTTTTTCGGGTGGTTATATCTATTTTGGGTAAGTGAAAATATTACTAAAAGGTGTAGAAATTAATGTAGAATATTTTGGTATATTTTTATTGCCGAAATAATTTCACAATCATTATGAAATTGATTTTTTAATTATTTTAGTGGGTAAAAGGATTGTTTCACATACTTTTTAGGGTATACTGGGTGTGGGAATTTTTGTTAGAGTATTTGCAATAATATTTTGATCAAATTATTTACCAGTTTATTATATTTTATGTTAAAATGTTTTATTATTTTATTTATAGGTAACATCACTTCAACTTAGATGTGGCATCCTCACATACAATGTGTTATCATATTTTCTGTGTGTGCGGTTACCAGCCATCAACTCAGAAGCGCTTAAATGAGTAAGTCATATTTAATATTCTTTTTATTATTAATGTCTGAGCCTTGTTTCATAACTTTTTTTTATTTGTTGCCTTTTAACTTCAATATGAAACGTAATTCATACGAAATGTCAGCATGGTCAGACTATACATAGAAAAAGCCAGCACGGCGCGGGCAGACTGTACATTGAAATAATCAACAACATTCCAAGTTTGTTAATTAAATTAGTCGAATCAGTTTCGTCATATTTTATTCATTCACACAAATACAAACATTTGGGAAAAAGGTTTAGTATTATAATAGTGGAAATTTAGTGCTGTTTTATTTAAAATCTATCGAGATTTACATGATTCTACTATTGTTTAAAGGTTTATTTATATTTTAAAAGTATGTTGAGTTGTTTAAAATTATTTTTATGTTACATATTTGCAGTCTGTTGTTATTACATCATTTGAAGGATCATGCAGGGGCCTAGTAATAAGAAAAAGTGAAAGTTTTATTATATTTCATTATGAAACATGGTTTATTTATTTATTTATTTAATTATTTATTTCAGACTGAACTCACGAAGAGATCTATTGTCATTCTCAACATTTTGAGGTTATCTGCCAAAGATAATTAGGTAACATTATGACTTAAATTTTAATGAATCATCAATAAATCATTTATATCTTTGCAGATATTTCAACACTTTAGCAGAGGCACAAATTTAAGAGCCCTAAGTCAAATTTTCTACTAAGAGAACAAGGTAAAATTGTTTATTAATTAATTTATATATTACCTACACATCTAATTTATTTTTGTTATATTTTTCAGACTTGTTCCAGTTGTAGTATCTTTACCTCCGGCTGTAAGACCCGCACAGCCTGTGGTGCCGCCCATCCAGTTCCTGAGACGTGAGACCTGGTGCAGAAAAACCGTTGAAGAAGGTCCAGTACTCCTTGACATCAAATGTAAGTGTTTCAATATTAATTACTTAATTTTCAACACTTTCACATACTTTATAACGTGTGTGCGTTTACCAGCCGTCAATTGACTGATACTCATGGTTGTTTAAGTCATAAGCGCCCAGTTTAAAAATTTAGTAGAAAGCATTTTATAAAAGTACAAATTTTCTACCTCTAATAATAAAGTAATTAATAATCTCGTTATTCGAGAGTCTCGCTGTCGAGTGACAATTTTAGGGCACAAGATTAAATTTATTGAATTTTTTTAACCCGGTTCACAAATTTTTACTATTCTGGTACTATTATTAGTAGAGTTATAAAAAAAGGAAATATGAGTAAGGAACACAAGTATTTCATCCTCATAAAAAGGGTCTCGTAATCGAGACATAAGATTAGATTAATGAAAATATTTTGTGCGCTTAATTAAGACAGCCCTTTTTTGTAACTTATGAACAGTACAAGATACAGGGCTGATCTTGGCACCATTGGATTCCTTGAGTAAAATTACATAAAATTAGATTAATGAAAATATTTTGTGGGCTTAATTAGGAGAGCCCTTTTTGTAAAAGATACAGGACTGACCTTGGCACCATTGGATTCCTTGAGTAAAATTACATAAAATTAGATTAATGAAAATATTTTGTGGGCTTAATTAGGAGAGCCCTTTTTGTAAAAGATACAGGACTGACCTTGGCACCATTGGATTCCTTGCGTTAAATTACATAAGATTAGATTAATAAAAATATTTTGCGGGCTTAATTAAGAGAGCCCTTTTTTGTAACTTCTGAATGGTACAAGATACAGGGCTGATCTTGGCACCATTGGATTCCTTGAGATAAATTACATAAGATTAAATTAATGAAAATATTTTGTGGGATTCATTAAGAGAGCCCTTTTTTGTAACTTCTGAACGGTACAAGATACAGGGCTGATCTTGGCACCATTGGATTCCTTGAATAAAATTACATAAGATTAAATTAATGAAAATATTTTGATGGATTCATTAAGAGAGCCCTTTTTTGTAACTTCTGAACGGTACAAGATACAGGGCTGATCTTGACAACATTCGATTCCTTGAATAAAATTGAATAAGATTAGATTAATAAAAACATTTTGTGGCCTTCATTAAGAGAGCCCTTTTTTGTAACTTCTGAATGGTACAAGATACAGGGCTGATCTTAGCACCATTGGATTCCTTGAGTTAAATTACATAAGATTAGATTAATGAAAATATTTTGTGGGCTTAATTAAGAGAGCCCTTTTTAGTAACTTCTGAACGGTACAATATACAGGGCACCATTGGATTCCTTGAGTTAAATTACATAAGATTAGATTAATGAAAATATTTTGTGGGCTTAATTAAGAGAGCCCTTTTTTGTAACTTCTGAATGGTACAAGATACAGGGCTGATCTTGGCACCATTGGATTCCTTGAGGTAAATTACATAAGATTAGATTAATGAAAATATTTTATGGGCTTAATTAAGAAAGCCCTTTTTTGTAACTTCTGAACGGTATAAGATACAGTATTGATCTTGGCACTAATGGATTTCTTGAGTAAAATTACATAAGATTGGATTAATGAAAATATTTTGTGGGCTTAATTAAGAGAGCCCTTTTTAGTAACTTCTGATAGGTACAAGATACAGGGCTGATCTTGGCACCATTGGATTCCTTGAGGTAAATTACATAAGATTAGATTAATGAAAATATTTTGTGGGCTTAATTAAGAGAGCCCTTTTTAGTAACTTCTGATCGGTACAAGATACAGGGCTGATCTTGGCTCCATTAGATTCATTGAGTTAAATTACATAAGACTAGGTTAATGAAAATATTTTGTGGGCTTAATTAAGAGAGCCCGTTTTTGTAACTTCTGAATGGTACAAGATACAGGGCTGATCTTGGCACCATTGGATTCCTTGAGGTAAATTTCATAAGATTAGATTAATGAAAATATTTTATGGGCTTAATTAAGAAAGCCCTTTTTGTAACTTCTGAACGGTATAAGATACAGGATTGATCTTGACACCATTGGATTCCTTGAATAAAATTATATAAGATTAGATTAATAAAAATATTTTGTGGGCTTAATTAAGAGAGCCCTTTTTTGTAACTTCTGATCGGTACAAGATACAGGGCTGATCTTGGCACCATTGGATTCCTTGAGTTGAATTACATAAGATAAGATTAATGAAAATATTTTGTGGGCTTAATCAAGAAAGCTCTTTTTTGTAACTTCTGAACGGTACAAGATACAAGGCTGATCTTGGCACCATTGGATTCCTTGAGTTAAATTACATAAGATTGTTTTAATGAAAATATTTTGTGGGCTTAATTAAGAGAGCCCATTTTTGTAACTTCTGAACGATACAAGATACAGGGCTGATCTTGGCACCATTGGATTCCTCGGATTATTTTACCCTGGGTTACAAATTTTTACTGTGCTGGTACTATTATTAGTAGAGTAATTGAATATAAACGAAATATTAGTAACACGAGTACTTCACCCTCGTAGACCGAATTTAGACTGTATTTGTAACATGCTGGATGTTAGGTGGTCAAACATAGTATTATGTCTATACCCACCTCAAATTAAATTTTAAAATTTCTATTTCCCAACAAATTCTTAACTGGATGTTAGGTGGTCAAAAACGGTATGTCTTTACCTACCTCAAATTAAATTTTAAAAATTTGATTTCCCCATAAATTTTTAACTGGATGACAAAATATTAAAATTTGGATTCTGAAATTTCTTAACTTAATGTACAAATTAGGGAAAATATTTTGTGGGCTTAGTTAAGAGGGCTTTTTTGTAACTTCTAAACGTTAAAAGATACAGGGTTGATCTTGGTACCTTTGGATTCCTGGAGTTAAATTACATAAGTTTTAATAAAAATATTTCGTGGGTTTAATTAAGAAGGCCCTTCTTGTAAAACTTCTGAACGTTAAAAGATACAGGGCTGATCTTGGCACAGTTGGATTCCTGGAGTTAAATTACATAAGTTTAAATTAATGAAAATGTTTTGTGTGCTTAATTAATTGGGCTTTTTTTGTAACTTCTGAACGGTACAAGATACAGGACTGTTATTGGCAACATTGAATTCCCTGACTTAAATTACATGATTATAGATTAATAAAAATAGTTGGTGGGCTTAATTAAGAGACCCGTTTTTTGTACGGTACAAGGTACAGGGCTTATCTTGGCACTATTGGGTTCCCTGACTTAAATTACATAAGTTTGGATTAATGAAAAGATTTTGTAGGCTTCATTAGTTACTGGTTTAGTAGTAATTTAATTATTTTTTTAATAAAAACAATTTTAAATGTGATTTGTGATTTCTGGGGGCTCTATCTTCTTAATGGTTAAAGATAGCGGTCTGAGCGTGACATTTTTAGATTCCTCGTACTTTTCTGGGTTAGATACTACATTACCAAAGATTTAGCCGTAATGTAATGTTTTATAAACAATAAATTATTATTTATACTATTAGTATTTACATGGATTTTTAAAAAAATTGTATTTTATGTAATTTTTCTTGCATTTTCAGATTTGTTCAATTCTCTTCAACGGTTCATCTTGCTGGCTGCTGTTTCCAGTCGTACAGTCTCAAATTCTGACTGATGGCCCCCCGATCTTCTAGTTTCTGATACGAGATAGTGACTCAACTGTAAGTGTCTTTGAATTATGTTTAAATTAGCGTTAATGGTCATTTTATGCACAAATAGTATTACACTAGCGTCAGGATCCGCTACGCGGGTCTGACACTAGATCCTGCTGCCGCGAACAAGATAAAATTGGATTCCTCGTAATTTACTTAGTATAATCCGCTACTTTTTAGAGAAATTTTAATTCTGACCAAAAAAGTACTAAGTGGTTAACCATTGTTTTTTTTCGATTTTGGATCTAAACTTTAAGACGCTATAACTCTGAAACTAAAAGACTTATCAAAGCGCGGTTTGCGGCATTGGATTCCTCGTAATTTACTTAGTATAGTTTTTTTTATTATGAATTATACATTTGTTTACTAATTTAGTTTTGTATTTTCCAGATAGTGGAACCTGACAGCGCTGCTCGCAGCTTCCACCGGACGTAGAGAGGTCCTGACTGCTCGTCCACACAGCTACAACACTTCCTCACCTTCAGAGAGCTGAAAAGCTTGAAGAACTTCACTTGTCATAAAAACTGTAAGTCTCATTGTACCTATAATGCTTTAGTGTTATGAAACAGTTTAAAATAGCTGGAGATTTTATTTGTTTTATTATTAACCAGAAAGCTAATTTTGATTTGTGCTTTAAAGTCGGGAGTAAAGGAGCCTTTAGTCATCTGCCGTGGACCGGATACAACAATCACAACTTCCAGAGAACGTATAGAAGCATCTTCTGGAGTTCTTCAGGTCCCTTCAGATACTACAACATCTTCAGCTGTCTTCAGAAACATGCATTTTTGTTGTTATACAATTTAAAAAAAGATTAATTATGATTGCAGTGTATTGTTGATACTTGGTATTGTTGTCATTTTATTACAAATTACGTCATGTTATTGTATATTGTTGTAAAGCATTGTTTATAACATGTATTGTTACAATTTTCTGATTGCAGTGCATTGTTATCTTTGATATTGTTGTTATTTAATTGTAAACTGCATCATGTTATTGTACATTGTTATAAATCATTGTTTATAGCATGTATTGTTACAATTTTATGATTGCAGTGCATTGTTGACACTTGGTATATTGTTGTTATTTAATTTTAAACTGCGTCATGTTATTGTACTTTGTTATAAAGCATTGTTTATGGCATTTATTGTTACAATTATATTATTGTTGTTGTTGATACTTGATATTGTTGTTATTTAATTATAAACTGCGTTATGTTATTGTACATTGTTGTAAAGCTTTGTTCAAAGCATGTATTGTTACAATTTTATTATTATAGTGTTTTATATCAGTTACTATTTATTGTAAACGAAATATATTTTTATTTTATTCATATACATTACTGTACTGTGCGTTATTATTATTTAAAATGTGTGTATTATTTAAATAATCAATAAAATAATTTATAGTTAATAAATTGTTGTTGTTTTGCTCTAAATACCTTTATACAATACGTAATTAAGTTCAAAACGAGCTATGTGCTGCCATCTGTTGGCAAATTCTCCTGAGTTTCCATCCGACTGGTCAAAAAATAGAGCTGCTAATTAATTAAACCGTAGGATATAATATAACAACATAACAAGACTTTTAATTAAGGATATTCGCTTAATTAAAGTCCTGAGAGTAATTTGGAGGACATATTCGTAATCTACGCATTGAAATGGACCGGAATAGTACAAAAAATCTTACAATTATTCAAGAAATAATGAGTTAAAAAGCGTTTGTTTAATAATTTTTATCTCGTAAACTAAAAGGTTTAGAACGAAAAATTATTAATAAAAGTTGCATAATTCTTCATCCCCTATGCTGTGGGCATCATATAAGCCCAATTAGAGCGATTTTTAATTAATTTCTTGATCTCCCACATATCATGTTATCCTGATACCAAATCGGGCGTTTTTGATCGTTCAAAAACTAAACCCAACTATCAGTGAAATTTTAAAAGGGCGATTATGTAAAAACTAAGGGCCGGAGAGTAATTTAAAGGTCATTTTCGTACTCTACGCGTTAAAATACACCAGTATACATGTTGCAACCCCTAAAATGTTTATTAGGGTAGGAATTATTCAACCCTTATTTGTATCTCCGGAACTGTGAGTCCTTTTAAAAAACCCTTATATATAATGGATAGGGGATGTAAATACAAGCATCTTTTGTATTTAACTTTTTCTTCTACAACCCTTAGTTTACGAGTAAATGATGGGGGTGTACAGTTACGTACCCCATTTTGTATTGTGTAGGGTGTAGTTCTTCACCCCCACTACTCACCCCCACTACTATAGCCAATATATACCCCAAGATTTGTATTAGGGAAGAAGTCGACTCACAGCTATTGAGTGTTAACCATATAACAAGTATATTCGTGTTGATCAATAAAGCTATTACAAATATCTAATCTTTTATTCAACAATCCAACAACATTCAACCTCTCCAGGGGTTAACATATGGTCCTTCGAAGCCGAATCGTAGCAGCCATCTATGGTATTCTAAGTTCACGATCATCAACATTGTTGGGAGTCATCAGGTTAGTGGCTTTCTTTAAATCCTCTTGCAATCAATCCCTGATCGTTATTCCTTCTTCAAGTGCTTTGGTGCGCACTGATTGTTTGGGCATTCAGTTTATTTGGGAGGTGGTATTTTGCGATCTATAATTTCATTCATATTCTTTGCATTGTGCAAGTATAATTCTTTAATCAGTCGTAATTTGTGTCCGTAAAGTATTCTAAATATTATTTTATTAAGTTCAGTTGTTTTGTATTGAAGATGACTCGAATTGATGAAGTCAGAAACCATCTTGTTACTATTCATGAAAAAATAGCACGTTTGGAAGTCTATATTGCAAATTTTAATAGTGCGAATACTAGTATCAGTCGTTTGAAAGCGCGTCAGGAAATTCTTGAAGCTGTAAGGAAAGAATTCGAAGAAACCCAGTATGAATTAGAAACTCTTGATAACAAGGCGGAAGCAAGAGCCAAATATCGGGAAGATAGGATTGAATTTGAAAACAAATATTGCGATCTAATGGGTGACATAATGGATATTATTCATAAATCTGAAAATAAAAATGTTCTTAACTCTACCGCATCATCTCCAAATTTCGCTAACAAAGAGTCGCTTCCTAATCTGCCAATTCTAAATTTAAAAACTTTTTCTGGGAATTACAAAGACTGGACTAATTTCGAGAATTGTTTCAAATCCGTTATTGACGAGAACAGTTCTTTAAATAATAGGCAAAAACTACAATATTTGAAATCCTGTCTGCGCGATGAGGCATTAAGAGCAATTGAATCTTTAACAATCGAAGACGAAAATTACGGTAAATCATGGGATATTTTAGAAAAACGTTTCAAAAATACTCGATTAATTGTCCGTGATCATGTTATGTCCATGATCAACGCCCCAGTTATAAACAAATCTTCTCATTCCTCGCTCCGCGAACTACTGGATACTATTATTACAAATATAGCTGCACTTAAGACATTAAAAATTCCCGTAGAAGCATGGGATGCTTTAATTGTCCCTATTATCACCGAAAAGTTAGATTTTAGTTCAAAAAGGGAGTGGCAATCTTCTTTAAACAATAGTATTCCAACTTATAGTCAGTTAATTCAATTCCTAGAAAAACGCGTTATGGTACTAGAATCATTAGATAGCATAAAACCAGTCAGTCAGTCGTTTAGTCAAAAGTCTGTAGTAAATAATAATAAACGAACGGTAACAAATGTAGCAACAAATGTAAAATCACCTCTTTGTTATGTGTGCAAAAATTCCGAACACTCAATTCGTAACTGCTCAGAATTTTTAGATCTGGATATCCGAAACAGAATTGAAAAGGTCAAACTGCTTAAACTATGTTCAAATTGTTTGAGAAACAATCACACTACGTCAACTTGTCGAATTACAACAAAATGCCGTACATGCAATAAAAAACACCACTCCTTATTGCATATTATTGAAAACTTAAATGAATCTCAAAATCAGGACAATGTAGTAACTACAATTAGTCAACATTCGTCTTCTAAATCTCTTTTACTCGATAGTGTTTTGCTAGCAACAGCTATAGTGTTAATTAAGAATCGTAAAAATCAATATATTCCATGTCGCGTACTATTAGATCCGGGTTCAATGTCGAATTGTATCACAAAGTCCATGTGTGAAAAATTGGATTTAAAGTGTATTACGGAGAATATTGAAATTAAAGGTTTAAATGGCACCACGAGTATCGCGAAAGAAAGCATTCTTGTCGACATCAAATCAAAATACAATCCTTTTGTTGCAAATCAACTCAAATGCATTGTTGTGGAAAAAATTACCGAAAACTTACCATTAGTTACCGTGAATCCATCCATGTTGCAAATTCCAAGAAATATTCAACTGGCGGACCCGACATTCTACGAATCTTCAGGTATAGATCTGTTACTTGGAAGCGGTTTATTCTGGTCATTGTTATGTATCGGGCAAGTTGTTCTACAATCAGGACTAGTCTTACAAAAGACTCATTTAGGCTTTATTGTTGGGGGTCCTTATCAAATCCCAGAATTATCAAAGTTTCCTGTAATAAAGTCTACAATGTGTAATTTAGTCTCATCTACTGGTATTTCTCTGGCACTAGAGGAAAAGGTCGCTAAATTTTTTGAAATCGAAATGGCTGGAATAGAACCAATTAAAAAACAACTGCTAACTCCTGAAGAATTAGAATGTGAAGATCATTTTGCTATTAATACAATTCGTGATATTAATGGACGCTTTTTAATAAAGTTACCAGCTAGAAATAATCATGTTAATGTCGGTGAATCAAAAAACCTGGCAATTAAACGTTTTTTAAACCTTGAAAGAAAGTTTTCCAAGGATGAGAACTTTAAGATCAATTATTCAAATTTCATACATGAATACCTCTTATTAGGGCATATGGAACGAATAGATAATATTCCGGACAAACATTTATTTCTCCCTCACCATGCAGTTTTCAAAGAGTCCAGCACTACGACCAAGCTGAGGGTGGTATTCGACGCGTCCGCGAAAACATCTAACGGATATAGTTTAAATGACAATCTAATGTGCGGTCCAGTCATACAACGCGATTTATTTTCAATCCTTTTAGAATTCCGTACATTTCAATATGCTTTAAATGCTGACATAGCTAAAATGTATCGTCAAATTCGAGTCACTGACGAAGACGCAAATTATCAATTAATTGTATGGCGTAATAATACAAGTGAACCAATACAAACGTATCGTCTATCAACGTTAACATACGGAACAAAACCCGCTAGTTTTATTGCAACTCGTTGTTTAAAAGAAATTGCTGAAATCAATTCAGAAAAATTTCCAAGGGCTAGTCACGCAATTAAAAATCATTTTTACATGGATGACTTATTGACTGGCGCTAACTCCATTTCCGAATTAATTGACATAAAAAAGGACATAATTTTTATTCTTAATCAAAGTCAGTTCGAACTTAGAAAATTTTATTCAAATGATATAGCTATCTTATCAGAAAACTCCAATGAGAATTCAAATTCTAAAGTTGACTTAAACAAAAATGAACAAACTAAAATTTTGGGTTTAGCGTGGAACTCAAAAACAGATGCATTAAATTTTGAACTAAATCTAGTTGATACTCCGAAAAAGGTTACGAAACGCATTATTTTATCAATTTCGGCACAAATTTTTGACCCTTTAGGCCTAATTGGTCCTATATTAATGAAAGCAAAAATCTTGCTACAGCAGCTTTGGTCTCTAAAATTGGGTTGGGATGAATCGGTTCCAATGTCCATACATACATCTTGGACAACCTTTTTAAGAGAGTTGAAAAACTTAAAATATGCTACGATACCACGTAAAATAATATCTAGTACATCTATAGTAATGACAGAGTTCCATGGTTTTTCCGATGCATCTCTGCAGGGTTACGGTGCAGCCATTTATTTAAGAACACTTGATAATGAGGGTAAATACGAAACTAATTTAATGTGTGCCAAATCGCGCGTAGCGCCGCTTAAAACAATTACCTTACCGCGACTCGAATTGTGCGGGGCACTATTGCTTTCGCGATTAATTGAAAAGGTGCGTCAAAACGTATCAATAAATTGCACGCGCGAATATTTATGGACTGATTCAAGCATTGTACTTGCGTGGATAAATACACCCGTAAATTCATTGAAAACTTTCGTAAGCCATAGAATATCGGAAATTACCTCATTAACGGAAGTCAAAAATTGGCGACACGTACGATCTGAAAATAATGCTGCTGACATTTTAAGCAGGGGCGCATATCCATCCGATATCATACAAAACTCAGTTTGGTATAATGGGCCTGATTTTTTAAAATTACCGGAAATTCAATGGCCGACTTCGCACTTAAATATTAATCATACTGAATTGCCGGAAGTAAGGAATCCTACTATTATATGTAGCACCGCTTCTATCTCAATTGACTTCCTAAGCAGATATTCTCAATTCTTTAAATTACAAAGAATCGTGGCTTGGATGATTCGATTCAAAAATAATTGTAAAAACAGCAACAAAATTCTTAATAGTACTCTATCCATTGGTGAGTTGAATAATGCCATGATAACAATAATTATTATTGTGCAGCAATCCGTATTCAATACTGACTGGCATAGTCTAAGAGAAAACAAACCACTACTAAATAGTTCAAAATTGCTCTCGTTAAATCCATTCATGGACGATCATAAAATAATACGCGTGGGTGGCAGATTAAGAAACGCTCAGATTACCAATGATGTAAAATTTCCTATTTTATTACCAAAAAATCATTTCATAACTAAATTATTAATAAAACAAGAGCACGAACGTCAACTTCATGCGGGCCCCCAGGCCACGTTGGCGGCTCTTCGCCAACGGTATTGGATTATTTCAGCGCGAAACGCTATACGTCAAGTATTACATTATTGTCACCCATGTTTCAAAGTCAAACCTACAGAATCAAAATTTAAAATGGGTGACCTTCCCGCACCCAGAGTAAAACCTGCACGTGCTTTCCTTACAACTGGAATTGACTACGCGGGCCCTATTCAAGTCAAAGAATCACGAGGGCGTGGAAAGCGATTGATAAAAGCCTATATTGTTTTATTCGTTTGTTTTGCAACTAAAGCAATTCACATAGAGATGGTTACTGACTTGTCTACCGAGGAATTTCTCAATGCATTCCGACGTTTCATTAGTAGACGCGGATGCCCTCATGATATTCATAGCGATAACGGTACAAATTTTATTGGCGCAAAGAATGAACTTAAAGAGTTATACACATTCATAAACGAACAGGACAAAGTCTTTGTGACCGAATTGGCAAAATTTAATATAAGGTGGCATTTAATTCCACCCAGATCCCCACACATGGGAGGACTTTGGGAAGCAAACATAAAGTCAATGAAAAGACATTTAAAAAAGGTCGTAGGAAATTCACATCTTACTTGTGTTGAGATGTACACGCTGTTAGTGCGAATCGAAGCATGTCTTAATTCAAGACCTTTGATGCCCTTAAGTTCTGATCCCAACGATCTCCAAGTCCTAACTCCCGGTCATTTCCTCATAGGAGAGCCACTAACAACTCTTCCAGAGTACGACCTCAAGGAAATACCGTTAAACCGCCTGTCAAGGTGGCAGTTGGTTGAAAGGCTACGCAGTCATTATTGGTCACGGTGGAGTCGTGAATACCTAACCAACCTTCAAAACCGCTCAAAATGGGTCCACGCCGTAGACAACCAACAACTTCTGGGCGCAGTGGTAGTTCTCATTGAGGACAACTTGCCACCCCTATCTTGGAAGATCGGGAGAATTTGCGACACCCACCCCGGAGACGACGGCCAGGTACGAGTCGTAAGCGTCAAGACGGCCCAAGGCGTCGTCAAACGGGCCATACGAAAAATATCTATCCTACCGATTGAAGACAATAACTCACAGTGCAATAGCAGTGTTAGTGTTTAAAGCAAAAGAGAAAATCAGTGCTTCAGTTGGTGTTAGTATTAAAACAAAATTAGTATAATAGTTTAACTTAAAACAAAAAATATATGTATTGTATTGCAATATGTGTTACATTGAAACTTATAGTTCAAGGGGGGCAGTATGTACAGTTACGTACCCCATTTTGTATTGTGTAGGGTGTAGTTCTTCACCCCCACTACTCACCCCCACTACTATAGCCAATATATACCCCAAGATTTGTATTAGGGAAGAAGTCGACTCACAGCTATTGAGTGTTAACCATATAACAAGTATATTCGTGTTGATCAATAAAGCTATTACAAATATCTAATCTTTTATTCAACAATCCAACAACATTCAACCTCTCCAGGGGTTAACAGGGGGTAAACTGCATTTTCACTACTTTCATAATTATTATCTAGAAAACTAGGGGTTGTAGAGGAAAAAGTTAAATGTAAAAGATGCTTTTATTTACACCCCCTATCGATCCTATATAAGGGTTTTTCCAAAGGACTCATAGTTCCGGAGATATAAATAAGGGTTGAATATTTTCTTCCCTATGAAACATTTTAGGGGTTGCAACCTGTATATTGGTGTATTTAAACGCGTAGAGTACGAATATGACCCGTAAACCACCCTCCGACCCTTAGTTTTTACGTAATCGCGTTTTTAAAATTTCACTAATTAATTTGATTCGATTTTGAGTTTTTGAACGATCAAAAACACCCGATTTGGTATCAGGATAACATGACATGTGGAAGATCAAAAAATTAATCAAAAACCGCTCTAATTGGCTTATTAGCATCCCCATAGTATAGGGGATGAAAAATTATACCCCTTTTATTAATAACTTTTTGCTTTAAATCCTTTAGTTTACGAGATAGAAGTATTTTAAAATCACTACAATTTCCTAGCGTAGCTGCACTTATAACTCGAAAACTAAGGGTTGCACGACAAAACCGGGGGCATATTTGGATTCAGTAGGTCCAAATTGAGGGGGTAAACTACCCGTCTTTATCATACTACCCTTAGTTTACGAGAAATAAGCACTTTAAAATTTTCATAGCAAATCATTAGAAATATTGTGATGGAAAATTTTTAATTAACAGCTTCATTTTCTAGGCCACTGCTCAAAAATATTCTGTGACGTCACGCCAAGAGATGGCAGCACCAGTGTCGTTTTGACCAATTTCACCCCTAAAAAATTAAATTAAACGCTATATAACGGGACGTAGGGCATCGATAGGTTTGTTTAATAAATATAATAAAGCAAATTTATGATTCTAACTAAATTATTTATTTATTTAAAAAAATTACATTTCATTCAAATAATTCATGCAACAATACTGCATATTTACTAATTTTAAAAGGATACATGAGGAAAATAAATAAAAATTGTTCATTTTTCTTTCTTTTTATATACAACACAAACACATAAGATAAATATATACTTTTATACATACTACATGCAATAAGATCACGCCATTTACCAAGTTGGGGGTGGCACGAACCTTGTCACACATATAACTCAACAAACAGTCAAACATTCCCATCCTGACAAACTTCTTTCGCGTCATCCACATTTATTATCCTTTTCATTCAAGCTCTTTTATTATTTCCACTCAAATCATTTACATTTCTAATACATCATCAGTCATTTCAATCAACATATTCACTGGACGTCCAAACAAAAGCTCATCTCAACCGCACACATTCTCTTTAAAACACACAGAAATGTGACATTTCCCAAGTCGGGTTGACACACTTCAATCGCTTCGTTCACTCAAAATCATTTGCACTCGCAATTAACCATAAATCATTTTAATCCACTAATTCGTAGAACGTCTACGCAATAAACGCACACTAACTATTTCACAAACTCATTCGCTCACAGAATCATTTCTCTCAAACATCAACACATTTACAAATAAAATATTCAAATACAATACAAGTTTTTGTAATTTTATTACAATATAAAATAATGAAATGACTTGTCCTGTAAGAAATACAATAAATTATTAGTTACATTTTACATTACAATTGAATTTTATTTCCAAACGTTATTACAACATGAGTTGACGGCTTGTAACTGCACCCGTGTTAACTCATGTTTTGTATATTTTGTATCAAAGATAAAAGTTATAAATGAATAATCAGTTTTATTAACGGCAATGACTGATTTTTCTGCTCATAAAAACCTTTGCCGAAGATATACTGAAGTACCTTTGATATTTTATATTATATAAGTTTGAAATATATGATAGGTGAAATACTAGTGACATTGCTCTAATCCATTTCCACCCAATATTTAACATTTACCGCGCGCGCTTTTTGATTCTAACCCCAAGAATAACCGATGGTTGTTGTTCTTGTGCAAATTTCGTGGGACTTCTTGCCGATCCCCGGAAGTTAAAAGCAAGCTATATAAGATAACAAGCCCCTAACTATACTAATCCCAAATTCAATTTCAATTCAAATCAATGTCACACCTAATTGCAAAAGTATAATTCGCGGAACCGAAATATTTAACGTATAACTGTAAGTTATTTCACCTACCAAAATTTCCTAAGTCTAAATGGTCCTGTACATAATTCATTAAAGAAAGAGATGCATACTGTCTGCTGTTTCGAAGCTGCCAGTTACTTCAAGTTCATTCGATATTATTATCATAATAAAAAATTAATTCTGCTAAAATTGTCATCATAAGTTAAGGATCTAGCAACAACGAATTTATTCTTCACTTCTTGTTGTTCTTTATTTATGCATTTATTTTATTTGTCACATTAATATCTTCAATTTTGTTTGTAGTTTCAAATGCATCTCTTTATTTATTTTTTAAAAGTAGGTACCATTAAACAAGGAGTAAACCACGATTTAAAATGCTATGATTCATTTTTAACGATTATGAAAGAAAATGTAATAGTTTCAACAAAATTCAGTTGATCTCTTAATCTGTACTACTAAAGTACTAGTAAAGTAAAGACGATGTGGTTTACTCGTTGCAAATTATTATCTAAGTTAAAATTAATTGTTGAGATCATGTTCACATGGTCATTGGGAATTGAATCCAAGACTTCATATAATTCCAATCTCAACATTATTATCAAAGATAGAAGATTCAATCTTTATTATTTATGTAAAGAATTATTTCAAGTTAAAGAATGATTCACGCAAAGGGAAAAGACTGGCAAAACTATCTTTGATAATTCACTTAGCACTAAGTTCCAGGAAGGCTGCTGGAGTTGATGTCACTCCTGCAAGTCCATCGATGAATGCAGTGTAATCCCTCGACGACACTCGTGGTTGATGACATGTGCAGAAGATTCTTCCACATCCGAAAGCTCGAATACCTAGGAACCACAAATCATTTATTTACATGTAATAAATACTATTTTGTTTGTTTTGTTTATTCCGAAAATATTTTATACAGAAATATCTGCACCAAAATCTATCATGTGGTGTGACAACTCTCCAATAACAACTAAAGGTGGATTTATTCTCTAAAATTTAAGAATAAGAATTAAGAATAGTTTTAAAGTTAAAACAGCTGTCACATATGAGTCTGTTTATGCTGAAGAAATAATTCTTAAACCGTATTCCTTATTCTTACTTCTGCAGCACAAACTGACTCATATGTTATAAACTGTTTTAACTTTAAGACTATTCTTATTCTTAGTTGTTATTCTTAAGTTTTGTGAGCATAAATCCACCTTAAGTTAACAGCTGATAACCGCACACACGACACGGTATCAATTTATATCTGCACCGATGACTCACATAAGATTCTAGTTCGAGATTCATTCGAGAAGTTCTTAGCCATTTCTAGTATAATGTAAATCAGAAATTCCCATCAGAGTTCCGTTCGATTTCCATACTTTTCTCTATAGAAATATAGGCCTGGCTCTATTTTTCTATTCGAGATTCGTACTACTTTGTCTACGCATGCTCAATTCAGTGTGCAGTTTGACCAATCTTTAAAGTTTTGGCTCGGAAAAAATCGAAGATTTCCGATTGAATCTGAATAGGAAATAAAGTATGAAACTCGAATGAATCTGGGATGAAATTGAACTAGAAATCTAGATTGAACCTAGACGAAAAAAGTATAATGTAAGGCGTGATAGACGTATTTTAAAACTGCCCATAAACGTTAAACGTAAAATTAAAATAAACATTAATGACTCATGAATACTCGTGAGTTGATGGTTGATAACCGCACACACAGTATAATTTATATCTATAAAAATGACTCACAAGATGTGCGGCTGCCATTTTCCCAAGTTTGGTAAAGTGTGATAGATAATCTATTATAAAGTAGTCAATAAATTGGCCGCCAAACATTAATAAAAAAATATTTAAAGATATACTTACAATTCTCAGTCTCGTCTCAGGAAATAGAATATCATCGTTGATCTTCTCAGCCTTATCTCTGGACACAGCCGACAGCAAGATGAACCGTGGACCAGGAAGCGAACAAGTCTGAAAAATGCAACAAAAATACCATTAGACGTATGCTAATAATCAATTCTTACTGATAACCACACACATGGAATAATTATATTTCTATAACAATGACTTATAGATTGTAACATATTGAAATGTTCTATTTGTTAAAATATTAAATAACATTTATTTATTATTTAAAGATTCTTACCGTTCGTTTTTGGATCAGAGGACCTCAAGTGATGTTCCAGGATGATGAAGTGGTACTAGGCTACAAATCTGTAACAAAATAAATATTTATTACAAAACAGTTTAACAAGATTTTAAAATGATAAACAACTCGACATAAATGTACATAAACATTTATGTAATAGTAAAATCAGGTAGATCTCTGTAGATATTATTTAAAAACAGCACTAGAGACCACAGTTTAAACTTTTAACAAAGAACTGCTTCAAATGGCGTCTTTTCTAAGAATGAAGCGACAAACTCAATCTTACAAGAGCTAATGAAACCAACTTAAAAAAAACTAGTCTATGTGTTGGTGTACACTTTTGTTATTCATTTTATAGTTTTAGCCAGCACTAATAAATATTCAATTTAATAATAAATACATGCACACAAGTAGTATATAATATTATATAATATATAATATAAACATTAAAATTGCATATTAATTGAGCTAGCTAAACAAATACATTTGCATAAACCATTTCCAGATCTTTTGAAATAACGACTTTTAATTTTTTAAATATAATATATTAGCATTATTTCAACCCCCTGAAAAAGATTTTCATTATTAGAAACATTAAAATTGCATATTAATTGAGCTAGCTAAACAAATACATTTGCATAAACCATTTCCAGATCTTTCTGATCTGATTATCAAATCTTTGTAAAATGATGATCATTTGATTTAACTCACCATCAGCTGTAACGTCTTATCCACTGCCATGTACAATGACAAGTACAACATCAGCAGTCATCCACTTTGCGCCACTTGGTCGCCAGATCTCTGGACATCTTGCGTTGACAAGCTGATCCTCCGCCTTCCAGTTCTTCAGAATGATCCTGAACTGTTGCTTCAGAAGTTTAGCAGCAGATTCTGCAGGTTTCGAAGCTCCATCACTTGCTGGAGCTTTTACCTAGAGACATTTGTATAGTTATAATCCAGTTACATTTCAGATTAACTGCACAATAATCTACACTACCAGGCTTGAATTGAAGGCTGGTACCGCACATACGGTGTAATAAGTATATCCATATCGATGTGATATGTGAGAATGACACCAAATTGGGTAAAAAGCGTGATAGATACGTATGTAAAGTATATTAATAAAGTAATAAATAAAAATATAGTGTTGTTCTCGTAGTAAAACTATTAAACTAAAATGAATACCTATTATTAATCAAAACGAAATGAGTGATATAATATTAATTTCAAACAAACAGTTTGTCTGACGTAACATTCTAATTTAACTAGATGTTTCTATTATAATTTATGTCTACAAATAAATGTGTTTTGGAAATGATTTATTTTATGTACCTACTTAAATAAAACCTTGATCTCAGTTTGGTTGTGACAGACACACACTGTGAGTTATTGATAAATGTAATTGTTTGACCGTGTGTGCGGTTACCAGCCGTCAACTTATAATTTTTACATTATATTTGATATAAAAAGAAATTTTAAGCCAGATATTAATTTTTATTTTTATTTTATACTCGATATTTTATACAAATTTGAAGGTATTTTTAATAAATAAGCTATAAAAATACGAAATAATTAGTTTTTATTTTCTTAAATAAATTTAGAACTTGTATGTAACTATAAAGATTTTTTAAGCCGTATTTTTAATCATACTTATAAATTTGCATGTGTACTATATCAATTTTTTTTTGTATAATTAGCAACTTTAATATTTTTGTATGATTTTGACATTAGTAAACATGTTAAAGGTGTGTAATATGTACAAAAATGTGTTTTGTGTGATAAAAATAAGGGCATTAGTTACTGTGGAATAATTATGAGGAAAAATGTGCAATTAATGTGTTTTTAAAACATTTTTTGTGTTCTATGTATTGTGTACGCTGTAAAATAATAAAATAAGTTATTTATACCATATTTGCACCCCTTTCATCTTCAAATAGGATTCCAAACACTATTAAAATATTAAAATATTGACTATATTTCAGGGAACCTTCGCTAAATGCTTGCACAACAAGCAGTTCCTCACAAATGAAACCGAAACGGAGCTCTTGTTCAATTAAATTTTGAATTCCTAACATTTTACTGTGACGTCACGCAAACAGGAATCAACTCTGTTCATTGACGAACCACAGTGTTTATGAAATAAACGTAAAGCGTTTATATTATCGATTTTAAATTAAAATGTTTTGAAATTGTAATATGCAAGCATGATTTAACGATCAACAATGAACAATATTGTGATTGTTGACAAGACATTCAATTATTTAATTTAATTTTATAAAAACTATAAAAACAAAATAAAATATGCAACAAAGAATTAAAATTCAACAATAGAATAATATGTGATTGTTGAATTTAATACAATATTCTACAACGGCGTCTTTGACTGTGTGTAAATGACAGCATCTCATATTATGAGTCATCTGTATAGATATTATACCGTGTGTGCGGTTACCAGCCCTTTATAATTATTGTTAGTGGGGGATAATTTTGAGCAGTTAGACAGAAATGTGTAGAAACAATTAAAATACAATTCCGTAGGTAATATTTAATAATTTTTGATAACAACTAATTATATAGTGAATTATTTGTAAAGGGGCTCTTACCCCAAAACCAAAACCGGACGCCTCTGGAACTGAACGATGGCCCCAATAATGTACGTCGCTGGAACTGGAAACTGTAAACATAAAAATACATTTTAGACCATAAAATTATTATTTATTGTATACCTATATTCTTTATATTTTTTTATTTAACATATTTTACTATTTTTCACGAGTATAAATTAAAATAGGTAAGTAAATAACAAAATTTGAGAATTTAATTAAATTAAATTTGGAAAATTTATTTATCTTTAATAGACCACGTTAGTGAGGTTAAGATTCAATTTGTTTCTCTACTAAATGTTTATAAAAACATTATCCTGAAGTCAATAATAACAGTTTACTCGCAACGAAAACACTTTTACAGTATTTTTCAACTTCAAAATGACATTGCATAGGATGCGGCAAAGTACGAGTTTCGGGCTGGTTTCAGGCAGCTGTAGTAGTGGAGAAAAGAGTGGTATTGATAAAAAAGTAAAAACGGGAGTATTCTAGGAATTCGATAAAAACGTAGACGAATTTTAACATATTTCTACCTTTCGCCTCATATTCTATAAGGGAAAGGGAGGTATTATAAATTATGACCGGTCAAAATGTTCGAATGTGACTTTTTAGTGGATGAGCACGTTTTAAGATCTATAGAATACGCAGTTCTTAATGGAGACTATGTATAATAATGAAAAAATTAATTTATCGACTGTTGTTGGATGCAAATAAACATTATTTTTGACTGCATTTCGATTAACATCTACCTTTAACTATGTATATTATTTAACTAAAGTAGCTAAGTGCATTTTATAAGTAATTAAATTTTTGTCGAATAATATACCACCTATTAAACTTAATCTGTTAATACTTTATAACCAAATAAAAACTTTGATCAGCCTCTTTGAAACTCCTGTAAATGTTTAACCAATTCCTGAATATTTCAGGCATCTCCTGAAGCACTGAATTATTTGAGCGGATAATGCAGTAAACTGCAGACAAACAATAGAGAACTAGATTTGTTTTCTACTTCTGGAAAGAACAACTGAACAACGGTTAGCATCGGTCAGCGCTGGGGTGGGGGGAGCCCACAGGGGCAGGTGGGTTGGCGAGAATCCAAGTTGTAACGCAGTTGTGAACTGGGGGCGGGGATGGTTGCAGTGTGGCTAATTTCAGAGTGGTTGCAGCACTTTTTTATTTTTTACTGGAAAAGTAAACGGGTACTTCAGGCAATAGCCTGACGTCAACTCACGGGTATTAATGTGGAATACACAAAGGCAAAAAAGTTGTAACTGACTGTATAAAAATCTGATGTGGCCTGCATAAGACCTTCCGTCACACTCGACTCTTTTTACTACTATAAAAATCAAGATACAAATATTTTTGTATATTTTTTTTAAGTTCACCATTGGATTCCTCGTATCAAACTACATACAAATACATATTTTCTTTAAAAAATTATGTCGGGTACAATTTTAAATGCACTTCGAAAATGTTTAAAAATGTCGAAAATTTACGAAATTTTCGATTCGTTCAAAATTTGGTTATACCCTATTTTAAACTCGAGGAATCCAATGGTGCCACTAAAAAAAAATTTCGGCTAATATTTTTCGAGATAATTTTTTCAGGTGAAAGACGGGAGTAGCTATGACCGTAATTTTTTCACTATTGGATTCCTCGCGTCGAATTACATATAAATCCAAATTTTCGCGAAAAAATTCCAACGAGTACAATTTTTATGAAGGGTTTTCGAAAATGGCCAAAATCGAAGGTACACACACCCCTTGATGAAATTTTGGCCAAAATAACTTTTTCTCTCAGAATTAGCTGAAAATTTGGGTATATACTAACTTAACCACGAGAATTTCAAATCTGCAGTCAAAATTTTTTTTTTTGCAATATTTTTTGACATAATTTTTTTTAGTCGAAAACTGGTGGAAATGGAAAATTTATTTTTTTACCATTGGATTCCTCGGGTCAAATTATGTAAGAAACCAAATTTTCACGAAAAAATTCTAAGGGGTACAATTTTTATTGGGGTATTTAAAAAATGTTGCAAAATTGAAGAGATAAAACTTGTTTATTTTGTAGCCTGAAGAATAATATTGGGAATTGGTTTAAAATGTGGATATATACTAATTCGGTCACGAGGATTTTAAATCTGTAGTCGAAAAAAATTTCGGTCCACAGTTTTCGACATAATTTTTTTAAGTCGATAACTGATCGAAATAAAAAATATATTTTTCCACCATTAGATTCCTCGGGTAAATTTATATAGGTATACATAGTTTAAGAATTTTTTTCATCGATTATCGTATGTACATACACATTTTCTAATCAGGATATGTCGAAATTTTTAAAAATTACAAAATTAATTTTTTGATATTCAATGCAGCATTTCCAGTCAACTCACGGGTACTCTGCAGTGTGTACCTCACAGTAAAATAACTCCAGAATTGAGTAGATTTTTACTGCAAGATATTTTGTCTTTGTTTATACTTCAGAAATAAGTTTCCAGCATTCCAGGCACGTTCTTGCCCTTCCTGCTCTTCCTGTTATTCCTGCTAACCGGAAATAAACTACCGGAAGTGACAAATATATAAGTTTACACGACAAACTGACAGAGAAACACAATTAAAACTTTCAAATATATGTAATCTAGCGACTGCTGCTCTAAACAGCTTTATTTATCCCAAGTGTAATGCGTGTTGATGAATATTTTGATGGATGAAAATGTTTTTCAGTTCTTTCAGGACCGTTTTTGCGGTTGCCACGCAACGCTTCATTACAAGAAATTAATTTTTGTTTCTATAGCAAAAAGTGGACGCTTCTTTCGCTAGCAAATTTTTTGTCAGACGTTTGCTAATTTATTTTTTTACAAAAAAAGTACAGAAATATAAAGGAATTATAACATTTTGTGACTGTTTCAGGTTTGAATTCAGTCAGGTACATATTCCTGTTCAGTTGCGCATCTTTCCTGTGCGTCACTCTACAGTTACTGCTGGTAACCGCACACACAGTAGATATATATCTATGTAGTGCAAACCAATATACCAACTTAATTTTTTAGAAATTATAAATAAATTTCTTTACGATTAGGTATTATTGAGGCTGGTAACCGCACACAAAATCAAATATGTATACAGAGTGATTCACAACTATGTGCTTACTTTTTTTTTTAAATCGTAACTTTAAGGACAGTTTTTGCAAAAAGCACATTTTTATACCACTAGATTGTTGATTGTATATAATGGATATTCATTAACTATAAATAAATTTTAAATAATTGTGCAATTGCAAAATTGTTTGGTTAAAAAACTTGAAAATTAAAATTGCTAATTTTGAAAAGAACTTTCTTTTAATTTAATTTACACTTACAGCATTGAGTACCTGTGAGTTAACTGTTGATAACCGCACACACAGTAGATATGTATCTATGTATATGTATATTTATTGCAGATCAATATACCTACCAGCTTAATTTAAATTTTTCTAAAATTCTTTAGAATATAAATAGTATATTATATATCAAAGGACCAAAGTGCATGATTTAATCCTGAGGGTGAAGTTTATTTCACGAGCCGAAGAGGGAAATAATCATCTGAGGGATTAAAGATACTTTAGTCCTGTGGTATATACGTTATTTTTGCACTTCATCCTCAAACTAATGCAAAATAGTTTAAAAGAATACACATTTTGCAATATTTTATGACAAATATTTATATTGTTACCATAGATACTCTGTAACAAATAGCACGTATTTACTTGACAACGGGATTAATTAATTCAATTCCTTGACAACGGGATTAAACATAAAAAATAATCCTTTGGGATCAAATTAAGAACCTTAGCCCCTAAAAATAAAGACTAAAGAAGAGTTTTAGTCCCGGAAGTGCAAAAAATAATATATGCACAAACTTGTGTTGCATATTAACACAAAATTAAATACGTTTGTATAGTAAATTATCAGATTAAACTAATTTATTAATATCTTCTTAATAAAAAGTTCAGCAATATTTTCTGAAATTCTTTAAAATCTAACAAGGAATTCTTGGCGATTAAGGGTTAATTAATGAACGAAAGTCTTTCTTTGGCTGATCGCTAACAGTAAACTGGTTTGAAGAACAATATAAAAGTTTTGATTGAAACGCCAGATGCCGATGTTATCAGTTATCATCCATTCTGCTGTCATTTTGTAGGCTTCTTTAATTTATTGAAAGCAGAATCTTAATTAAAATCAAATAAATTATACTGGTAATCAGAGGATTCTTACAGGGGAAGAATTTATAAAGAGATGAAATTTGATTTAAGGCTTAGGTATTATTATATTTGGATAAATAAAGTACGAGTCAACAACAAAATTGAAGGATTTTTTTTCGTTAAAAACCAAGCTTGTTACAATAGTATCTTATTTAACGAGCACATAATATAGGTTAAGAATTAAGAGGGTGAAAGCAAATGCACGAGCTGAAGGCGAGCTATATTAATAATAATAATTTAAAAAATAGCCAAACGATTTTAGGTAGCATATTATTTAACGATCACAAAATGTAGGCTATTATTAAAGAGGATGAAAGTTAATGCACGAGCTGAAGGCGAGTGTATAATCATCCGAGTTAATTATAGCCATCATGTGCGAGTCAAATACGACGTTTTATCTACGACTTTATAAATTTTCAAATTTGTATTCATTAATAGATATTTATACACCAAGTGAGATACATGAATGTTTAATCAAGAGAAGAAAGTTTATCCCCCGAGCCCGAAGGGCGAGTGGGATAATTTCTTCGAGTGAATATACATTCGTATCTCACGTGGTTTATACAATATTTTATTCAATTTGACGAAATTATTTCAAATAAATGAATTATAAATTTATTTTGACATAAAAAAATCAAAGTAGTCGTCAGTGGCAAGTTGTCATTGTTTTTATGCATTTCTGACAAAATAATGACATCGGAGTGATTTAAAAATGTGTTGAGTGATTTAATAGTATATTATATATTGAGGGACTAAAGTGCATGATTTAATACTGAGGGTGAAGTTTATTTCACGAGCCGAAGGTGAGGGAAATAATCACCTGAGGGATTAAAGATACTTTAGTCCTGTGGTATATACGCTATTTTTTGCACTACATCCTCAAACGAATGCAAAATAGTTTAAAAGAATACACATTTTGTAATTTTGACAGTAAATTTTATGACAAATATTTATATTGTTACCATAGATACTCTGTAACAAATAGCACGTATTTACTTGACAACGGTACTAATTAATTCAATTCCTTGACAACGGGATTAAATATGAAAAATAATCCCTTGGGATCAAATTAAGAACCTTAGTCTCTAAATTTAAGACTAAAGAAGAGTTTTAGTCCCGGAAGTGCAAAAAAAGTTTTAATTCACTTGTGAATAAACAGTTGTTTAAAGTTGTTGCTATATGGAGTTAATAATAACAGTTTTAAACGTCAAAATTAAATAAAAAATATAATCTCACATTTTGAGATGACGTAGTGACAGTAGTGTTGAATAATGGACTCATAACAAAATAGTGTTGAATTATGTATTCATAATACAATAGTTTGTCTAATGGAGGGGTTTTTCTTAGTTAGTTACCTACATAATTAATTATTATGCAATGGTCGTAGATAAAGACACTAAAACTTAATAAAATAAATAATATAAGTATTGTAGTATTTATTTAATAACAGTCGTAGTCGTGTAATAAGAAAATGTGCGACCTCAAAACAAAATCTGTTTTCTTGAGCAATTTACATCATTACGTGTCTCCAAGCAAAGAATAAGAAGAACAAAAAAGCATCAAATTGTCTCCTGCTGTTAGCACTCTCGCTTGTTTTTCTCCTGCCATTCATGGCTGAAGGAAAACACATTTTTTCAGTAATCTCTTTACAGTTTAGCATTTTATCAAAAAACTTGATTTTTAAAATCATATCCACCACGCCTTATGTACGTATGTGCGTGTGTATGTATGTACGACGTTCTAGAGGCGTACACCGAGGTGTGAACACATTGACGTAGTAATCGTAGGCAATTACGGCAAATTTAGGAGGGAAACTACCGCCACTGTAATACACTTACGGCAACAGCAGAGATTAGTCATTCAGGAGGTGTAACTCAGAAGGGGTATTTGCAATTTGTGAGATATTAATTTCGATAATAAATTTTATCAAGCGTTTGCTGTACATGTTGGGTGTAGCAGCCGCACAGATCACCCGGAATATTAGCCGTCAAGTCACTGGTATTAATTGAATCAAAAAGTAGCAATTTGTAGTTTGTGACAAATATTTTATTTATATTACTGTCAATTATTATTTAATGTTTTAATGGTATATTCACAAATCATTCAAAGTAAAATTGAGTGCTTTTACAAGCAGTCAACTCACGGGTACTAATTGTTGAATCAAGAATTTATTCGAGTTTGTCACTGTTGGACTCTTGGAGTGTGTACACACTACAAATAAATTTTAGTTTTAAGTAATATCTCAAATAATGTAACTCAAATAACTTTTCAATTTATCAACATGTTAACTTCTGCTTGAAAATGACCAAGATCCTGGTCGAAACGTCGCAAAAATTAGAACTGTTTAACAATAAAGCCAGTCATCCAAATAAATAGGATTTATTTATATTTCCAACCTCAGAATATTTATGTACGTTACTTATATCAATACTGTCTGAGCTAAGTAATATAGAATAAATAATACAAGTCAGTTTAATAATTGAATAAATATACAGGGTGACTCACAACTTCGTGCATATTTCAACGCATTACTGAATATGGAACTGAAAGAATGTTTCAAAATTTGAAATTTTAATTTATAGGTTTTTTGTTCAAACAGTTTTGGGTCACTGTTTACATATGGAATTTCATAGTAGTGTATTATGTAACGAGTTTATAATGAGCTATAATACGCGAATATGAGCCATGGCGAGTGTCGTAATTCATATGAGGGTATTAATAGCCATTAGACACTATTTTTTCAATTCCCATGCTTTAATTTGCACGAGATTTATGGTAGGATTCTGTGCAAATCTGTAAGTTTTACTATAAATCTATAAATATTGAATAAGATCACATCAATGGTTGTTGACAAAAATATAAAAATGTTCATTTGATTATAAATTTCATTGCGATTTTGTTTAATATTTACAATTTTATAGATCTGTAGCAACAACAGATTTTCACAAAATCCCACTATTAGTTGGATGTGTCATAATGAAAATTTGTATCGAAATGCGTGTCATTAAAGTACTGATCACATGTATAAAATATCTAAATTATAGCATGGTTTAGAATTAATTTAATTTTTAACTGTCTAGCTATGTACAATTTATTAAAATTTAATTTTAGTTTATTTATAGTTAGTCAGTGTTAAAAAATTTAAGGATCGTTTTCGCAAGAATAAAAATATTGTTTAGTACTCTCACGAACAATGCAAGGAATCGACTATAATGCGCCGTAATTACTTATTGGACAGATTTTTATTTTGAGCAATATAGCCAGAATCGTGAATTCTGATTCTATTGCAGCAATATTGCGTTCAACAAGAGTAGAGCCTTAAGGGGCTATACTTCTTGACTGCAATAAGAATCAGAATTCACGATTCTGGCTATATTGCTCAAAATAAAAATCTGAAATATTACATTAGTAACGACAAAGCATTGTTGAATTAAAAAATTCAAACTATATATTGTTCCGACAACAATTAGAGATAAAAAGAAATTAAACACTAGAATTTCGTGAGGATCTCATGAATAAACTATAAAAGTTATCATTGAGTTTAAAGACAAAATGAGTAGAACATAGATGTAAAAAGGGCGGAAAAACAATAAAACTATAATTTTATCAACAGAATTGCCATAAATTATATCTAAACTTGTACAATTTTCGCCGAAATTCGCATAATTATTAAAGCCAAACTAATTAAATTAATTAAAGATTTTGAAGATTACGCCCTTTTAGTAGTGTTCCTTAATCTACATACAAAAATTCAACATCATACGTATAACAGTATTAGATTGAGATCATCACAAAAATTACTCGTTTTTCAATGCGTATTATTGCCATGCAATAGGCCCTTAACTATGAGTGGAATAAAATAAAATTTTGAATTAATTGTGCTATGGCAAGAATAGTTAACAATTCCATTTGAAAGCAGTGACCAAAAACTGTTTCCTTGAAAAACAAGGAAAATAAAATTGTGAGTTATAAAAAAATTCTTTCAGTTCCGTGATAAGTAAGTTGAGACTATATGTCGTTAAAATATATGCACGAAGTTGTGAACCATCCTGTATAATATTCATACTTCTCAACCTTTCTGAACAACAAAAAATGTAACAGTTTCCGCAAACCTTTTTGCTTCCAAACTACATTATAAAATACCCCTCAAACTTTCCCACTGTTCTTAAACAAATTCCATATATACTACATTATGTGCCTCTAATATTCCCTCTCTAAACAACCCCACCGCTCTTCTCTACTCCGCCATTTTATCCTTCACCCTGAACTAAATGTAAATTCAGGCTTGAAAACAAGCGAGTTAAAAGCAATTCATTGTAGTTAGAGCGGTTTGCGAGACCTGACATCGGATAGATTATAAATACTAGTCTGACGGGAGCAGGCGATTGCCGATGAGAAACTCGATCGCTATGTACCCCCCCCTCCCTGGGGGGAATATGTTGGTTGGGTTTTAGGTTAAATAGTTTTGCTGGATTGCTTACCGATTGCTGAAGGAGTCTGAAATCTGAAACAAATAAATAATATTATTAATATTTGCAATTAAATATTTTTTCAAACACATGTAGTAGGTATTGGCTTTGGTCAAAATTATACCCACTTGTGGGTAAATTGTTACTTTGCTTGTTGGAAGCCACGAACGATGTTCCGGTTGGAACTTAATATTTTTAAAATTTAAGCAGTTATTAAGAGGTGTTGGATAAAACGTTATACTTCACACGTGGGCATAAAGGAATGAGCCACTCGAAAAATTATCTCACTCAGCCTTCGGCCTCGTGGGTAATTTCTTACTTTGCCCACTTGTAAAGCAAAGTAAAAGATTGCCCACTAGTGGCTTTAATCAAAATTATACCCACTTGTGGGTAAATTGTTATTTTGCTTGTTGGATATCACCATAGTATTTTTTTTAAATATTAAGCAGTTATTAAGAGGTGTTGGATAAAACGTTATACTTCACACGTGGACAAAAAGGAATGGCCCACTCAAAAAAAATATCTCACTCAGTCTTCGACCTCGTCAGTTTCGATTTCCATCCTTACTTTGCCCACTTGTAAAGTAAATAACTATGATTTTATCCAAGCAAAGAAAAATATTGCCCACTAGTGGTTTTGATCAAAATTATATTATAAATTGTTACTTTGCTTGTTGGAAGTCACCATTGTAACAATGTTTTAGGTTGGAACTTAATATTTTTAAAATATTTAAGCAGTTATTAAGAGGTTTAAAATACTTCACAAGTGGGCAAAGGGATGACCCACTCGAAAAATTATCTTACTCAGTCTTCGGCCTCGTGAGTTAAAATTTCCCTCGTGGGTAATTCCATACTTTGCCCACTTGTAAAGTAAATAACTATTATTACTTCAAACTAATAACTATTTATTAATTTCCACAATTTTATAATACTTAAATGTATAATAATCACGAAAAAAAATTATAAATTGGGTGAAAGACTAAAAAAACGTAGTCATCGATTTCCAAAGATGTTCCTCCACTCTTTCGTTGTTAAATATCAAAGTTTTTTTCGTTTAACGTCCATTAATTTCTCCTTTATCCTTTAAAAGCGAGAGGTCCTTAAGACTGTAGAAAGAGCACAGCCGCAGGACAAACCAGGCTCGTTATTGTAACCATTATTTCCTTTTCTTTATGTTTCCTACTCGTTTTGTTTACGTTATACTCTATAACACTGCTAATTATAATTTAAAAAGAGTATTGTTAACAGAGACGCCTCCACCAATTTTTACATAAGAAATGTTAGAACATTTTACAAAAATACTTTCCAATCCAGTTATATTCCAGTAACATTTTATTATCTTTTCGTACAACAATAATCTGAAGTTATTGCTAATCAATATACTTTCAGTCCTGCTTCCACCTACTGTTTTCAGCAGGAACTGTGCTATTGATCCTGCTGAAGATTCCTGCATTGACATTACTGACATCTTTCGAGCACAGCTTGAACTACAAGCAGGAATATTGCAGGAATTTGACGCAAAAGTTTTGAAGAAATATTAATTCTGCTTTTCATAAATAGATGATACACAAAACAACTATCATGCCTTTTACCCAAATTGGGTAAATGGCATCAGCATTGATATACAGGGTGATTCAAAAATTTGTGCATTATTACTGATAATGGAATAGATATAATTATTTATAATTTCGTAAATTTAAGGCCAGTTTTTGCAAGAAGAACTGGATTGTGGCAAAATGGCAAAACTAAAAACAAATTTGCGAATTTGAAAACATCTTTCAGTTCCATAAGTTGTATATTTTATCGTGTGTGCGGTTACCAGCCGTCAACTCACTCATGGTTGTTAGTGGATAATTTTAAAGTGTATCAGACTGAATTTAAAACTGATTTGTTTATTGTTGTTTTGTATAGGGTGGGCCAAATACAAGTTTTTTTTGAAAATGCAATAAAATGAACAAAATTAATTATTTTTTTCATGTATTATGGCTTCATTAGTAAGAGCAAACATTCCCATTTATTATGGAACACAACTTCGTTCAAGTGGCTGCCTCGGCTGGCTTCGCAGTAGCGCATTCTGTCACCCAATTTTCCAAAACCTGGTTGATTGTTTCGGGCTGTAGCTCACGGATTGCTTGGATGATATTGGCCGGAATCGTTTCTGGATTGTTAGCATGACATCGGTCCTTCACGGTTCCCCACAAAAAAGGGGTCAAATCGCAGCTCCGAGGCAGCCAATTGACATCGCTAAGACGGATGATAACATGATTTGGGAATTTGGTGCCGAAAAGATCGATTGTGGCATGGGCTGTGTGGCATGGCGTGCCATCCTGCATGAACCAGAGGTAGTCCAAATCCATGTCTTCAATTTCAGTAAAAAAAAGTCGCATACCATGGCTCTGTAAAAATCTTCTTTTCAACAAACGCACTGTTTGGGCTACACAGCACTCACTTTGGAAATAAGTTTGCAATATTTCCCAACGTTGCTCAAGCCTAAAGCGATTCATTTCTTGCCGCGGAGGTATGATACTTACTTTCTATCAAGATTTCGAGTGGGAAAAAGCTGTCAGTGTCAAAATAACCTATGATTTAAAAAGAAACCACTAGTTGGCCCACCCTATACATGCATATAAAAGTATCTATAATTTATTTATATGTAAGTATAAGTATTTGTTCGCAATAATTCTAATAAAATTTTTATTATTTTCTGTTTTACGACTTAAAAGCGCTATTAAGTGTTGATATCTGCTGAACCAATAACTGTTTTATTTCTTACTATATGGGAAAAATTTTTCTGCAAGCTAGCACTCTTGAGTTTTTTAATATATTGGATTTGTGTTTCAAAGCACTGAACTAAAATACAATATAATTAATAATAGTGCTACTCAGGATAAGTAATAGCGCTTTTTGCTACACAATAGACACAGTACTTTGATTTATAAGCGAGATAGTGGACCATTATATTTGAATTATTATTGTAATTATAGTTGAGGTGGCACGAAGCCAAGAAAAATTGTGCTAGGTTTAAAAATGACAAAAATGTATTTACGAGAAAATAATATACATTAATTTAGAATTAATAAAAATAAGAATCTAACAAATTTATAATTAATAATTAATTTGTAATAATGTATTTAGGTTCTTTTACCGACTTGAGTAGATTGCAGTCATAGATGAATATTTTACCGTGTGTGCGGTTACCAGCCGTCAATATGTCCACACTTACTGCACGAAACTGACGCACTTGATCGCAGATAACACCAAATACACTATTTTACAATGCTCTATTACTGGCTCGTGCGACAACACCAGATAATGCTGACTACTCAACACTACAACCCCAGTTAGTATAGTAGTTTTACCAACATCATCTTACATAAACATCACTTGTTCATAATACATTATTTATCATTACGTATTTTAATAAATGTATTATTTAATATTATTTACAGAGATATGCAAATGTTATATTATGTTACACAAGCATAAGCATAAACATAAGAGTATCTATCAATCAGAAAACAGAGAAAATTTACATTTAAATTTTTAATACAATATTGTTTTTAAAATGTTGTAGACTAAATTATTACAATTATTGCTTAGTTTAATACAAGATTTATCAATTTTTATAGCGTTGTTTTAAAAACGTAATTATATAATTTTTTAAAACAATTTGTGTCTGTCCCTATTTGAACTTCAATTTGTAGTGTAGAAATAGACAATTGTTTTATAATTTTTTACAATTTTTTCTCTGTCAAAGATTGGGACAAAAATTGAAGGATATAATACTGTACGACGTGCTGAAACAATTTTTTTTTAATTCGCAAAGTTAAGAGTAGGTAGTTTACTAGACGTGTGTACATTTTAACTATCACTGTTTTGATGGTATATTTGATAATTTGACATTTATTAGTATTAGATGTTCTGTAAACAATTACTTTCATTGTAGAAGATTTGAAAAAAATTATTAAAAATAACTAGGTACCGACCAGTGGCAAAAAATATTTGTTCGAAATACGATGCAATTTTTGCAAATTAAAAAAAATTCTTTTTGCTTCAAGATCAGCACGTCGTACAAAATATACTCTTTAATTTTTTGTCCTAAGTTGTGGAACAGCCTGTATAAAACGCGTATTGTACACAATTAAGCAAAGGAATCCTTCTACTTAAAACTACTTTTTATTATTTCCTTGTACGGAGTAAGGAAGTATTGTAATCGCGAAAAATTTCGGTTCTCAGATTTTGACGGAAATATCCGTTTTGACCTTTTCTGAATCCATTATGACTAGTTTCGTCGTGACGTCTGTACGTACGTACGTACGGACGTATGTGTGTCGCATAACTCAAATACGGTTAGACGTAGAAAGCTGAAATTTTGTATTTAGGACTGTTATAGCATCTAGTTGTGCACCTCCTATTTTTGGTTTCAATCTACAAACCGGAAGTAGTAAATTTAAAAAAAAAATTGATAAATAATTAATTTTAGGCAATTTTTTTTATTTTAAATGAAAGATTATGTGATTATTATCTACAATCGGTATTTTATAAATTTTTCTGTATCTTCTATCATTTAAGAATAATTAAAGTATATACTTATAATTTAATATTTCGGTATCTTGTAGTCCATGATCGATTAACATTTGTTACTACGTAAAATTTAAATGATTATGACATGACAGTGACAGTAGCAGTGACAATAGTAAAATATCGTTTATATCTTCTTCTGCAGTTTAAATAAAATGACTAAAATATATTTGTGAGTATACTAGTATAATAAGTTAAAAGAATTTTTTATATTATTCTACATTTTAGTTATTAAGAAAAGTATGAACAAACAAGGCGTACAAGGAAGTCATGTGGTGTCCACGTCAGATTTTTTAAAATTAATTCCACACTTATAAAGTGTTTTATTTGATATTATTATAATTTCACAAACAGACAAATGAAACAATTTGTTTTCAATCTCCTTGATTACCAGATACTTTTATATAATATGCTTATGCCTGTGTAAAATATATGACATGTATTTATGTCGTATGTTTATTTTTATTTAAAACTGCTATGAACACTTCCATAAGACTATATTTGGTAGATTTCTATTTTAATTTTTATTTGTAATTTTATTTATACTTTCATTGGTATGAAAAATATTTTAAAACCATATTTGGAATTTCTGAAACATTTCTCGAAGTTATAATACACCCCGTATAATAAATAGTGTTAGGGTGTAACTACCCCACAGTCATAATTTAACTTTTCATGAACCCACAACAGTTTTTGTCATCCGTCTCCTCTCTCTGTCATTCCTGCGGTATTCCTGCGGCCGCAGGTGATTAGCGCCCGCCTGCCGGGTGTACCGCAGCGACTCCTGCTGAAGCTGCGACTACTCCTGCTCTGCTGCATATTCAGCAACGCGCGACAGTGTTCACTGAAGTGTTAACGCTAACGGCTGCGGCGGCAGTTTGTGCAGGCGTTCTATTAGCAGGAATTAGCAGGAATGATCGTTGCGGCCAGGAGACTCAGGAAGATTGTTTATGTTGTTGTTTGTGACAAATTTGATTCTTAGATTCTACCAAGGTTCTGAATACTAGAAAAAAGAAGTTTTCTTCTTTCTAGTGAGAATTACCTGTTAAATAGCGGTGCCGCTAAATTGAATCTTCAATGAGTCTTGAAGAACAAGAATTTATAATTTATTCATTGCTTCAAAACCATGAAATCTTGAAACCTTTTCTTTTTTACGATTCGGAATCTTCAAAGAATTCTCGTGCGAACAGGGCTTTAACTGCACAAAAATCTCCCCTCTGTGGTGTACTATTTATAATATTAGAATATAATATACAGGGTGATTCAAAACTTCATGCATATTTCAATGCAATACTGAAAGAATGCTTTCAAAATTTGCAATTTTAATTTATAGGTTTTTTGATAAAACAGTTTTGGGTTACTGTTTATACAGGTTGGTGGACGTGAAATGCGAACATAGGGAACATACATGACAATCGAACTTTCATGCCAGGTATCTTGATATATTTTCTAGTAGTGTCACAAAACGAAGTAATGTGAATTTGTGTGGCAAAAAGAGTAATCAATAACAGAAATAATAATAAAATCTAAAAGTGCATGTAAACTTTCTCGTTCTGTTTGTACACATACATTATTATGCAAAAATAAAAATTTCAATATGACAGGTACTTTGACATTGACAGTACTTATTCCACGTATATCAAGATGCCTAGCATGATAACTTCATTGTCATATATTATTTCTCTATGTTCGCATTTCACCTCCACCAACCTGTATATGGAATTTCTTAATAGTATATTATGTAACAAGTATGAGGTTTACGATACGAGCATGGCGAGTGTCATAATTCATACGAGTGTATTATAGCCATTACACACTATTTTTTCTACTCCCATGTTTTAATTTGCATGAGATTTAGTTAGATGAGTCATAATGAAAAACTGTATAGAAATGAGTGTCATTAAAGTACTGATCACATGTATATAATAACTAAATTATAGTATAGGTGTAGAATTTATTTAATTTTTAACTGTCTAGCTATTATATAATTCGTTAAAATTTAATTTTAGTCCATTCATAGTTAGTCAGTGGTTAAAAAAAGTGTTTCTTATAAAAACTGCCCTTAAATTTCAGAATTTAAAAAAATATTTTTGTTTCATGATCAGTTAAATGCCTTGAAAATATATGCACTTTGTTTCCTGTTTAATAATTATGTATAACTTAAATTCATCTTTAAATTGTTGTTAAAAAAGTTTTCCTCTAATAATAATTATAAAAACTACCCGTGAATTGACAACTAGTGTCTCATGAAGACTGTGAGGCTGCCACACCAAGTTTTCACCCCAGAAATAACTTTTTACCAAGTTTCAAATTCCAGCCCCATTCGTATAAATACTTTTTAAGTGCGTTTCGCTCTCGTTTTGATTATGTATTGTGTCTATAGAAGCAAGTTAAACCATCCCGGAAGCCATCAGAGGTTTCAGACGTTTCCGGTGGTTCTCGGCTCCGGCAGACAGTCATCTGTTTCGAACTGAAACAGCAGGATCGATGTTTTGTTTCCGTTGTTTGTATCGTCTTTTTGTCGCTCGGTATCTCTATAGCTGTCGATGCTCAGATGCTTATTGATGACTCAGGCGAGGCCTACTGCCTTCTAGATACTTTGTCTTCGAAAAAATACTTTATCTAATTGATTGTACAGTTTGTACGTCAATCGTCAACTCATGGGTATAGCAATATTTATTTGAAATCGAAACAAAAACTTTGTTAAGTTTTTCAAAGTGGTGCAGACGAGACGAGATTTCCCAAATCTCGATCTCGATTTTTTTGAAGACGAGATTACAATGTAGAGATTCTCGAATCTCGGCATATACGTCGAGATTTCTCGAGTTTTTAAAATTATTTACTTTATTCAACAATTTTTGTTAATATCGAAATTTTTAAAGGAAAAGTCAATTGAAATCCAGCGTAAAGCGGGAGGAAAAGTACTTTTTTACACTTCCGGGACTAAAACTCTTCTTTAGTCTTTATTGTTAGGGACTAAAGTTCTTATTTATTTTTCATATTTGAACCCGTTGTCAAGGAATTGAATTAATTAAACCCGTTGTCAAGTAAATAAGTGCTATTTGTTATGTCTATGGTATCAATATAAATATTTGTCTAAAAGTTTACTGTCGAAATTGCAAAATGTGTATTCTTTTAAACTATTTTGTATTCGTTTGAGGATGAAGTGCAAAAAATAGCGTATATACCACAGGGCTAAAGTACCTTTAATCCCTCAGGTGATTATTTCCCTCACCTTCGGCTCGTGAAATAAACTTCACCCTCAGGATTAAATCATGCACTTTACTCCATTGATATATAATATACTATTTTTCTCTGGGTAGGAAAGGTAACTGACCGGTCTGAAATGCCACACTTTCGTCTCTGGTAATAGGGACGAAAGGTGGCGTTTTCGGTGCAGGTATTGAAAAAAATAATTTAATTGCCAAGGCACTAAAAATGATATTTCACAAAATGTCAGCTGTCAAAAAATAGAACTTTTAATGTCAATCGGCGAAACTTTTTTGGTAAAAATAATCGAGAAATAGAGACGAGATCGAGGTCGAGACGACAACAATAAATTAGACGAGATCAAATTTTTCACATTCGAGACGAGACGAGACAAAAAGTGAGAAATCTCGTCTCGATGCATCACTAGTATATCATTAAATTATTATTATGCTTTTAGTGTGACACCCCTACAGAAAACTGTGAGTATCGGTGCTGTACCAATCTACAATCACGGGTACACATAGTTGTTGACAATCAGAACAAAAACATACATTCTCAAATAAATAAATAAATAAAATATAAATTAAGTGAAACAGCTTTACAGGTACCTATGAGTCTCTACTAATTATAAAATATTTTTCTGAACCTAAATGAGATTGTGTGGCACCCCTACAGAAGCCTGTGAGCACTGCAAACAATTTATTATAGACAAATAATAATATTACTTTCTTCAGTTTCTGCTAGTTTCAGCAAACTTGGAGCTTTGTAATGCAGACTTTTAGTTTTCAGCTAATAGTCTATAAAGTATAATATAGCATGGAATGAACGACAAGTTTAACACAATGTTATTGTAAAATATTACACAATGTATGATTGTACTTCGGTTGTCGGAAACCAAACCATTGTTCTGCTTATTATGAATGAATAGTTGATGAATGAATGGATGATGCATTGTGAAATAGATTAAAGATGAATTGGTAATGATGCCTGCGGTTCAGGAGAAGATTAAGAGGAATGAATGGAAGATAAATTGAATTTAGCCTGCAATTTAAAATCGTTCGTTTTAAGTACCAAATTCAAAGAAATTGTCACTTATAATATCACATGTGCATTAATTCTTTCCGGACATTTTTTGAGTGCTTTCCAACAACGTCTAGTTCCTGGACATGAATGAATACCCGTGAAACCTTGACCCGTGAGACCGTCACCCGTGAAACTGTTACCCGTGAAACCTTGACCCGTGAAACCGTCACCCGTGAAACTGTTACCCGTGAAACCTTGACCCGTGAAACCGTCACCCGTGAAACCTTTACCCGTGAAACCTTGACCCGTGAAACTGTTACCCGTGAAACCTTGACCCGTGAAACCGTCACCCGTGAAACCTTGACCTTTGAAACCGTCACTCCATCTGTTCGGCGTCCAGGGTATAGTAAAAAATTTCCGAGGAAATTTTTATATACCTATCAATGGTTACTATTATTTTAATCAATTCATCCATTGACAAAGTTAAGCTTAAAAGTGGGACATGTGAATGCCTGTATTTAGTTTATGTATTTAAACTTTCTTAAACGTAAACATAAAAGTAAATCTAGAAATTAAATACTTATGTGAATGAGGCTTTCTAAACAATCGTATCTCTTAATCCACACGCCATACAAAATAAATCAACTCCTTTAAAAAATTTCAGCGCTAATCCAAGAATAAAATCTCTGGGGTAACAAAAAATTCTGCTAATGTTGTTATCTTATTTTCCGGAGGAACTTTTTGCAGGATTAGTAAATAATGTACCTTTGGAAGCTTAGAACATCCCTGTACACTACAAAATATACATGAGAGCATCCCTAAAACTCACCCCTATGATGGTAAAAAACAGGGGTCAGTTTGAAAACACACAGAAGTTCTTGATGTTGAAATAGCCACTGTTGGTAAATTTATTTGTTATGGTGGAACATTATTAATATTATAATTATTGTACCGTTAAAATTGGTACCCATCCCTTAGCTCTAAATATGGTTTTAAGGGGGTCACTAACGGCGTATGCTGAAAAGTATGTTTATTTATTTACTTAAATTAAAATAAATTTCACATTTTTAGAATAACAAATATATTTTTGAATAGATAAAGGTTGTCTACAAATGCGTCTAATACCAGTTTATCATTTTTGTACTCTATTTTTACCTCTCGCCTCATATTCTATAAGAGAGGTATTGTAATGGGTCAAAATTTTCGAGTATGAGTTTTTGGTGGATAAGCACGTTTCAGGGTCTCTAGAATACGAATTTAATATTTTCACGATGATGTCTGTGTGTGTGTGTGTGTGTGCGCGTATGTATGTATGGACGTATGTGACGATTTTTCGTCCACGATAACTTAAAAGGTATCAAACCATTAATAACCAAATTTCATATTTAAGATTTTAATAAGGATCTTAACACCGGATAAGATTTTGGTAGAAATCCGCAAACCGGAAGTAGTACTTTTTGAAACTTTAAATAGTTTTCCTTAAATAAATTGGTACATTATTTATTTATGACAATTTTTGCATTTAAAAATAAAAGAAAATATAATTATGCATGGGTACAGTTAATTTTAAATACAATTTGCTGAAGCTGTTAGTATTTAACAATAAAATAAAGTGTAACTAATATTCTACTTTTTTGAAATTTCAGTATCTTGTTGTCCATAAACATATGAAATTTGTTTTTACATTTTGAATTATTATGACAGTGACAGTACAGTTGACATATTTTGCTTGCATCTTGGTTTACATTATCGTTTACATATTATATGAACATGAAACTATTAAAATGTAAGTAAAACTATTTATTAGATTAGTAGAATAAGCAGAATTAGGCGAGAGGTCGTGTACTGGCCACAGCAGATTTTTTTATATTCATGGCTAAACATGAACAATTTTAGCTATTTTGTGAGTTTTTTAAATACGTGTCACATATTTAAAACTAACATTGAAACAAGTTTTAATGGAAAAATTTAATATATTATAGTTTTTCGTCATTTTGACGGCTTGTATGAACCATTTGTAAATTTCTGAATACAGTGAGTTTATTTGAACGTGAAACATGGGATTTTTCATATCCATGGTTACGACTTTGACAGCAATGTATTAGAGCTTTCTTTTTAAAGTGAGACAAGCAATCAAATTATAGTATATTATTTAACGAGTAAATAATGTAGGCTATAATTAATGAGGATGAAAGTTTGTTCACGAGCCGAAGGCGAGTGTATAAATCATCCGAGTTAATTATAGCCATTATTTTCGAGTCAAATACGACGTTTTATCTACAACTTTTTAAATAAAACAACATTTTCTTACTACAAATTTGTATTGATATTAACTTAACCTCAAACTTTGGTGTGATGACAATTTATCCGAGTAATTTAGAACTATTATGGGCTAGTCATATACAGCGTTTTACAAATTTTTATTATTTTTACTGTTTCTGCTTACAACGTCATAAAATTATAACTTGATGTAACACTAATATTAAAACAGATGTGATGGCAGTTTGACAGTTCGAGAGAATAAAGTACTCATTATTTAACAGTGTGACATAATGAATTCATTATTTCATAATGTGTCCTTATGGAGGGGTTTATTATACTACTTTCACGTATATAATGAATACATTATTATATTGTTGTAGATAAATTGTATTATTCTTGATCAACATAAGGTATTTGGGCAGCTGTAATAGTTCCAAGGAACGCTTTCAACATAAACTTTTAATTGTTCAAAGTATAAATCGTATTTCCAGATAGCAGCAGTGTGACACCAATTTAAAAATTCAAATTGATTTCCTATGTTTCATTTTAAAAAGAACGCTCTAATACATTGCTGTCAAATTCGTAACCATGAATATGATAAAGCACATGTATCACGTTAAAATAAACTCACAGTAGTTCATAAAGAGTAGTATTTTTATAACCAATGGAACTAATATTTTCACTACCCTTATTTTTGCGAATTTTGAAAAAATCTTTCTTTTCTGTAATCAGTATATCAAATTATAACCTATTAAAGTTGCGTGCAGAGGTATAGAGACGCCCTGTATACCGTCTTGTGCAGTTTACAAATATTCTACTAATATATTTATATTAGTTAGTAGTTAAATGTGTCTTGTGCTACACAAATCTTATTCTTGATGCTAACAAATCCCGAAACCTCTGAAATCGAAACTCGCTTTATCGTAAAGATATTCTCTCCGGTGTCTCAGCTTCTCAGCTCTTTTGCGTCAGCATATTATGGTGAAAAACGGCGCCATTACCATGGAAATGGTCAGTGTCTTCCAGACAAGCGAGCATCACTTCAGCGGAGATAAATAGAGCATCGGAAGATTTAAATAATGATGAGAGGCACTCACACTGTCAAGTGAAGTTTGATAAAATTTTAAAGGTACTCTCCTGACATTAAGGACGTAATAACATCAGCGGGATTGCTTTCAAGTTAGTGGAACTCAAAGGGAGACTACTTTCATGTAGAGAAGTTGTTAAGTTGTTTACTAAATAGGCTAGAGTTTAATTTTTGACATTAAGAGGAACGGTTCTGCACTATCAAAATTTATCGGTCCGGGTCGGTTATTATCAAAAGAGTCAATTTCTCAGAATTGTAATAAGTGTAATAACGACTCTAGTTTGGAGGTGGAACTAAATTGAAATTCGAATATTTATTCGAATATTTACACTGCCTGACCTTATTTTTGTGTCAAAAAGGGGTTTAGTTTTCACCGTAAAATTTACTCTAAATATTAAAAAAAAAATAACAATTTTTTTTTAATTTGTAGAAGAAAGTTGGTTCTGTGACATTTCTGTATTGAAATTTTAAAATTCATAACATAATACACTTTAAAATGAATTACAAAATTGCCAATGTTTATAACGCCTATAATAACAAATCAAGCAAAAATTTAAAATTGTAATACACAAATATCATACACACATCCTTCCACTACAAATTTAAAAAATAAATATTTTAAAATGTTAATATTTAGATAAGATTTTTTAATCGTAAATTTAAGCGGCTCGTCTACGTTTTTTTCGAATTCTCAGAATACTCTCGATTTTACTTTTTTTTCTATTCCACTCATTTCCCCACTTCTACGGCTGCCTGAAACCAGCCCGAAACTCGTACTTTGCCGCATACTAAGAATGCAATGTTATTTGAAGTTGAAAATTACTGTAAAAGTGTTTTCGTTGCGAGTAAACTGTCAGTTTATTATTGACTTCAGGATAATGTTTTTATAAACATTTAATAGAGAAGGAATGGATCTACAGATGTGCCTTTTTAAAATTGAAAAAAATAATTTCTATCATGAGATATAACCGTGTAAAGTTTGTATAACTGAATTGAATTTGTCGGAATTTTTATGATCATGTACAATTTTTTAATCAATATTTTAAAAAGGCACATCTGTAGATCCATTCTTTCTCTATTGAATCTCTGTTTAAATAAATTGTTACCATTCTTGTACTGACCACAAAACACTTGCTACGTTAGTACATTTTATGATGGATTTTAGTCAGTAGACGAGCCTCTTAAGGGCAGTTTTCGCAAGAAGCACTGGGTTGTTGATTATATAATAGGTATCTGATTAACTTTGAATGGAATAAAATTTTAATTAATGTGCAATGGCAAGAACTGTAAATTTATTAAATTACATTTGAAAACTGTCTGATTAAAAATGCTGCTAACTAAAATTGCGAATCTTGAAAAAATCTTTCAGTTTCATGAAGTTGCACGAAGTTGTGGATCAGCCTGTATATTATTGTGTGTGTTAACTGCAAAAGATCTTGACACACGATCAAATATCTTTAGCGATGAAATTTTTCCAGCGTAGTAAGTTTGTATTTTATTGAGGTAACTCCTGCTAGATTCCTGCGCTGCTGAGCTTGTTCCTGCAATTTGTAAAGCTGGACGTAGACGGGATTATAAAGGTTCGGTCATCAAATAATCTGGACCCACGCAACGGCACGTAAGACGTTACTTTACGTTATTATGCTGCGTTTATGAGAACGTGGAACTTTATTTTATTTTAATATTGTTTTGGTGTGGCTGCCTCTCAGATCGTTGCCAGTTTTTAGAATAACAGTAGTCAACAAATTCACAGTTATTTGTAGCTGCTACTTTAATTAAAATTATTTTTATTTCATTCATATTTAACCAGATATCCATTATACAATCAACAGTCCAGTACTTAAATTTACAAATTAAAAAAAAAAATTATTTGGCACTAAAATGTTCTCCTTAAGGTAGTAAATCCATGGGTAGTGACAATCCAAAATATGACTTAAATTAATATACAGCATTCATTACAAGTCGTAGAATTTGAATAAAAATAAAAATTTATAGGTAACCGTTGAAATAACGAAGATAATTGATTTAAAATTGACACAAAAACGCGCTAAAATACATTGCGTATATGGAGGTTACAAGTAGATTTACTAAACGATTAGAAAATTTTATATCATAACAACCCAACACATATTTGGAAAACGAATATGTTATTCTTTGATATTTGAGGTATTTATTAGAAAAATAAAAAATATGAGTCACCGCAATAATGGTTGAGAAATCGCATGCAAAAGGTTCCAGTCTCAAGAAAAATTATGTTTTTGACGTACTACTACTGTATTTCAGTGTAAACTTAAATTTCAATTATATTTTTTATTTAATTGGATACCTATGATTTGTAATTTACATCCAAATCTACGATTTTTAATGATTTATTTCTGATTATTTGACTGCTTCGGCCTCACCTCACGCCGAAATCACGCACGCTTATGACCGACGGATTTTCTACCTTAAGTAAACTATCCTAATTAATAGAAATTAAGAAAAAAATCATTTGTTTCGGAATGAGTACGTTAAATACAGAGTGATTCATCGTAACTTACTTATTTCAAAACGCAATAATGCCCATTTTATGAATCAGAAACTTTTAATTTTTATTTTATAATGTAGGTACATTTATCTAAATTTTTGTTTCCCCCAGTTTTCAAAATCATATCAGGTAGGTGACGCCCCCCATTGTCTACACACTGAATAAGCCGATTTCTGGCGTTTGTCATAACCCTTTCCAGCATGGCAGCGGGTATGTTGGCAATTGCGGCCCGGATGTTGGCCTTCAGGTCTTCTAGGGTCCTTGGACGGTTGACGAAAACGTGGGATTAAAAAAAACACAAAAAAATCACAAGGAGCCAAATCGGGCCACTCCAAATCGTCCCTTATTGAGATGAGGCGCCCCGGGAAGTGTACGACTCAAATGAAAACACACGCTGCTTCGTGCTCCAACGCATGATGGCGACTGACCGGGTGGGGAACAAAACTTTAAAAGTGCACCTGTCGAATGAGATCACTCTCTCCCCACTACGATCCTTACAGCCTCAATGGCACGCATTTTAAAAAATCTGACGTGGCCATCACTAGACCTCCCGCCTTGACACTGTAATATGTGAATTTGTATTTGGTTAGGCTACTTTTTGTAATTTTTGTTATACTCGTAGTTCTTCAAGCAAAGTACCGATTCCTATTGGTATTGAAATCAAATTAGCTCTTTGTAGATAAAATTTTTATTTTATTATTACCTTATATCCAGTTATAATAATCATAATGAATCGATGATACTTCTTGACTGAATAAGTTTAATGGAAGGATGAAAACTTACTGAAATTCAGTCAGTTTTTCATTTATTATATTTGGGCTCCTATAGGTTCTAAGTTTCAACCCAGTTAATAATATATTTATATTTAAAAATGGTGTCACAAAAATTTCAGAAACTGTGCATACGTCTGTTCATCTATCACATTGACATTTCATTTTTGTTTTTAATTTTTTTCCTATATTATGATTTACAAATCGTGGTAGGTGAAATTACAAATTTTTGAAAATTAATTTTCCTTTATTGGTAAGAGATATAGAAACGATGTTAAATAAATATTGTAAAAGATAATTTGTTCTTTCAAATATCGAATGACAAATTGTAACTATCGCAGTATTTCCTATATTTTTTACAAAAAATGTTAAAATGCTTCAAGAAAATACCATTTCCGGTTGGCAGATTTTTACCAAAATCTTATCAGCTCTTCATTAACATATATAAATGTATATTGCAAAATATTCGAATTTTATGTTCAGTAGAATTTGAGATAATGAATCAGAACGAAAGACTATAGTAGGCGCACATACAGACTTCCATACATACACACACACAGACACACACACAGACACACAGACATCATCGTGAAAATAGTCAAAATAGGTTCTAAAGGTGCTAAAACGTGCTTATTGACAAAAATCTCGACATCGAATTTTTTCACGATCCCTATACCTCTCTGGGCGAGAGGTAAAAAACAAGTTACAATCAACATTCCAGTGCTTCTTGCGAAAACTGCTCTTAAATTTACAAATTAAAAAAATATTTATTATTATTTGGTACTAAAAATTTTCTCCTTAAGTATACTACCCTAATAGAAATTTAGAAAAAAATATTATTGTTTCGAAATCAGAACGTTAAATACTTATGCCATTTCAATATGTACACAGGTTGGTGGAGGTGAAATGCGAATATTCGGAACATACATGACAATCGAACTTTATATTATAGGTATATATTTTGTAGTAGTGTCACAAAATGAAGTAATGTGAATTTGTGTGGCAAAAAGAGTAATCAATAACAGAAATATTAATAAAATCTAAAAGTGCATGTAAACTTTCTCGTTCTGCTCGTACACATACATTATTATGCAAAGAAAATATTTTAATGAAAATAAAAATTTCAATAATATGACAGTTACTTTGACATTGACAGTACTCCACGTATATCAAGATGCCTAGCATGATAACTCCATTGTCATATATTTCCCTATGTTCGCATTTCACCTCCACCAACCGTATGTACCTCATGTTATGGTACAGAATATATATGCAGAAAGTTATGAATCTCTGCAATTTGGATATGTACGTTTCAGTGCACTTCGTTATATCCGAATTCGTTATAAACGAGCGCAAATTAAGCGGCTTTACTGCATCTGTTAATCTTAACGCTTTCCGTCCTAATAATTTCAACGTGTAACTAATTTCCAATTTGTGTTTGCCGATTCAGACAAATAATTCAAGTACAAATTTTCAGTATTGAGTTTGATCACTTGCGCGTGCATAATCGTATTATTACAGTTCGTTTGTTAAAAAATTTTCGTTGGAAAAAAATTGTAAAAATACGACAGTTTTTTTAAATGTATTATTATAAATGAATTATTTTGAAATATATATTTATTCTGTGATATTTTTAGTGCTATTAGTTTTTTTTATATCCGTCCTGCTGCGTATATATACAGCTGTAAATGACAGTAGAGCATCAGTTTATCAGTTGCTAAGTAACAACAAATATTCAACAATGAAATTCTTCGTGTTTGCTTTGGTTGTTGCGGTCCTGCTCGTCGGAAATGCCGTAAGTAAAAAAAATAATAACACTGTAAAATTATTTAACTTAAAGCCTCATTCATATAAGAATTTAATTTAAGGTTTACATTTATACAAGCATTCACACGTCCCACTATCAAGCACTGTGAATGCTCGAATCTAGTTAGATGTATCCAAACTTTCTTAAACGTAAACCTTAAAACTAAATGCTTGTGTGATTGCCTAAAACAAGCCTGAAACTCGCACTTTACCGCACAGTCGTAATGCAGTGTCATTTTGAAGTTGAAAATACTGTTAAAGTGTTTTCGTTCCGAGTAAACTGTTAGTTTATTATTGACTTCAAGGTAATGTTTTTATAAACATTTAATAGAGAAAGAATGGATCTTTTAAAAATCAGGAGATATACCGGTGTATAGTTTGCTACATTAGTACGTTTTGTGCTGGATTTTAGGAAGTAGACGGGCCTCTTAAGGGTATCGTCTCCACGTAGCTCAACACCTTGTTTGTCCTATGTTAATGCATAGAAACGCTCGCTAAAAATACGTAAAAGCAGTCTAGCAATTTCTACAATGCTCACGAAGTTTTATAAATAAAGCTAAATTTCATAAATTTATTTACAGACGAAGAATGCAACTAGAATTATGCAGAGTTACATTTTTTAATAAATCTCTTAATAATAAGATAAAGCGTGTAAAAAATTGCTTAAAACACAATTTTTCATTAATTTTTTATATGGATTTCAAAGATTTTTTCAGAATTCTAACTCGGCATAATCCTAGATTAATTCTTTCACAAAACTCTAGTACCTTTTTTTCCTTCAAATTTTTAATATGCAATGAGTAAAGTAGAAACTGCTACACCTCTAAACACGCAATATTTTGTTACGGAGACGAGACCCTTAAGGTCCTTTAATATAATTTAGATACTTCAGTTAATTAGTAAATTGTGTTATAAGTTATATTGTTTCATTATTTATTAAATATATTTTGCAAAAATATTAACTCAAATAATTAATTATATTAATTTTTTTAGAGAGCTGAACCGGACGATACCGTTGAAGACTTGGCGTACTTCGCTCCGGGTACGTAATCAACCATTAAATCATTCAACCATACAAGCATTCATCTTTAATTTATAGGTCTATTCTGTATTTTACCTCTATAACGCTATAACTCTATAGTCAATGTAAGCTATAGAGCTCTATAACTCCGACTCCTATAGAGTACCGACTTTCGTATTCTGTATCTCGTTCTATAACCTTTATTTTTACAGCGCCAAATTTATAGAATTGCTAACTTCATGTTGCTTCATTATATTATAAATGACAGTTCATGATGACAGCCTTGTTTGCTAAATAAATAAATAAATATGAATTCATATTTAATAACATAGCATCGTAAGTAAAAATATGATTTGCTCTTTTTATAATTTATTATATAGGTTCATTTTTCATGAATCTATAATAAAATCGTTTTTTTATACTGAAATGCCAAAGAAAACGTTTGGCAAATTAATACAATGAAGAAGAACAGTATGAAGAATATTTAAATGCTATGGAAAATGATTATGTTTTCCGTAGTTTGACATTATTTTTCGAAATTATTGCGGATGGAAATTCTACCCATTCTTCCATTAAATTTAATGATATTAGCTTACATATTTCATTTATGGCCCGACTAATAAGAGGTTGACTTAGGCAAGTCCAACAAGAATTTCCAATTGGTGTCTGATAAGATCCATTACCCAAAAAATTTAAAGTTGCTAATACCTTCAAGTGAATTGGTATAGCAGTAGTTCGCGATGGTGGTAAAACATGAATTTGTAAATTATTAATTAAACTACTAACGGTTTACTTAAACGGTAATAATTTATGAAAATGTCATCCGGAATATCAAATGAATTTTGCCGATCTCTTAAAAATCTTCTTTCTGACCGCATGTAATTTCTGTATTAAAATTTTTATAAATTAAAACAAACCTTTTGTTGTCTTCATCCATTAACAAATGTATAAAAACTGGCATTGGATTGAAATTATTCATTTTTTTGTTAGGTTATAGAGCGCTGTAACGACTTATGGCCAGGAAATCCTGTCCATAAAACTTATAGAAATTCTATAACTCTATAGTGACTATAGAAACATACAGAATCGCAATTTGCTTACATTCTGTAACTAACGACAGTTATAAAGCTTATAGTGCTTATAGAAATATACAGAATAGACCCATTAATCATTCAATTAGTTCACCATTCAAAGATTTTATCATTCATTCATTAATTCGACATCTTTATAATATTTTGTCTATCTCTTAGTTTAACTGATAAATTGATTGCTGCTTAAAAAACTGGCTTTGATTTTTTTTCAGTGATTCGTCATGTGCGACAAGCACCCACAACTGCGTCATCAGGTACAAATTACAAAAAATTTTAAGTAACAATTTTTATATTAATTATTTTCCAGGAGAAAATCATCATCATCATCATCGCAGTACTACTCCATCTGGATAAATTCAATTATGGATAATTAGTTAATTAATAAAATGTATTTTACCACATAATACTTTTAGACGGCATATACAAAAAAGAAATAAACATTATGTGCACTTATATGTTGATTATTTTGAACCAAACCTTGAATAAAACATTTTTCAATAGATATTAACAGTACTTAAACATATTTGTCAATCAGAGAGATTAACAGAATATCAAATAAAATGTATATAAATGTGGAATAAATATAAAAAATCTGATGTGGCTAGCACAAGACCTGCCGCCATACTCTACTCTTTTTACTACTATACAAATCAAGATACACATATTTGTGTACATTATTTTAAGTACATCTCTGGATTCCTCGTATCAAACTACATATAAATACATATTTTCGTTTAAAAATTCTGTCGGATACAATTTTAAATGCACTTTGAAAATTTTTAAAAATACCAAAAAATTTCGAAATTTTCGATTCGCTGAAAATTTGGTTATACCCTATTTTGGACCCGAGGAATCCAATGGTGCCACTAAAAAAAATTTCGGCTAATACTTTTCGAGATAATTTTTGCAGGTAAAAGACGGAAGTAGCTATGACCGTAATTTTTCACCATTGGATTCCTCGCGTGGAACTACATATGAATCCAAATTTTCGCCAAAAAATTCCAACGAGTACAATTTTTATGAAGGGTTTTCGAAAATGGCCAAAAAACGAAGGCCTACCCCTTGATGAAATTTTGGCCAAAATAACTTTTTCTCTCAGAATTGGCTGAAAATTTGGTTATATACTAATTCGACTCCGAGGATTACAAATCTGCAGTCGAAATTTTTTTTCGACCAATATTTTTTGACATAATTTTTTTTTAGTCAAAAACTAATAGAAATGGAAAATTTATTTTTTCACCATTGGATTCCTCGGGTCAAATTATGTAGGAATCCAAATTTTCCCGAAAAAAATCTTAGAGGTACAATTTTTATTAAGGTATTTAAAAAATGATACAAAATCGAAGAAATAGTACTTGCTTATTTTCTACCCTAAAGAATAATATTGGAAATTGGCTGAAAATTTGGTTATGTACTAATTCGACCCCGAGGATTTCAAATCTGCAGCCTAAATTTTTTTTCGACTAATATTTTTTGACATAATTTTTTTTAGTCGAAAACTGGTCAAAATGGAAAATTTATTTCATCACCATTGGATTCCTCGGGTCAAATTATGTAGGAATCCAAACTTTCACGAAAAAATTCTACAGGGTATAGTTTGTACAATATGTGTTTTATATTTTCGAAGCTATGACCACGAATCATAAGCCTCATTCATAATTTATTTACCTCCTTTGACCCGACTTGAGTAAGCGGCAGTCATAGATAAATATTTTACCGTGTGTGCGGTTACCAGCCGTCAATATGTCCATACTTACTGCACGAAACTCATGCATTGATCGCAGATAACACCAAATACACGTATGTTACAATGCATGTGTCCAATTGCCGCAATGTCAAATTGCCACTGTGCCAAAACGCATCCCCACCACTTACATACTTGTAATAACGTATTATAACGTGCCAAACCCGACTAGTGGTCTACAAAAAAATAAGGCACGCTATAGGCAAGCTCCACCAGGGAGGCCGCTAGTATCAGCGAAGAAGGGGGTGGTTCGGAAACCAAAAGTAGACCGAAATGAGCGCCACGTAGTTGAGATTTCTCCCGCTAGGCACACAACCACGAAAGTACCTAAAACAGATGTTAGCAAGGACGGGAAGATAGGTATAGTGGACGGTAGTCAGTCTGCCAGCATCAGTCAGGATGCCGACCACTAACGCTAAAGTAACTGAAATCTAAAATATCTCACACAAATGACTCACCTTCGTACCTACCGAGAATAATTACGTCACACAACCTAAACACCTCAAACAGTAGAATAAAACACTAAACTAAATAAATAAGAAACCAAAATAAAGGTAAGAATTAATATTTAATAAATGTAAAATTAAGTAATATAAATGTGATTAAATTTCAGCACTCAAAATCAAAACAACGACGCGATGGTTAGGGCACTCGTCTGTCAAATGACAAGAACAGTGACAACAACTAAACCAAAAGGAACGACGCGTATACGTATACCAGGCGAAACGGTGGTACAATAAATAAAATGCCTACAATTACCTACGTCGATCGATTTAGGTTTACACAAAATTAAGTATAACGTATACAGCGTTCTAAAACAACCAACTCAGATCGAATGACCCTGCACAACGCTACGTATATTGCAAAGTAAAATATAAAATGATTAAGATACGTAACTGTAATAATTATAATCAAAATTGGTGCACAAAAGGCACTGAAATCAATAATTATAACAAAATATGTAAGTAAACTATGGAGTGGTACAATCATTAAACAACTAGCTAAACTACACCACTCACAAGTATTTTAGTTCCACTGGAGTGAAAACAGTTGTGCAAATTAACACCAATAAAGTACAAAAAAAACGTGATCACACTTAGCTGGAAGTCCGGGGGCCCTTGGAGATTTAAAATGACTTAACTCGGTCTCTGGAATCCTGTCCAATGCCTCAAACTGACCACAGATCACACGGCAACGGCTAACGGTTTCACAGGTCCAGGAAGATGGTAAAACAGTACCCTAGGCTGGTCAGGTACCTCGTAGTTTAGTGTGGCGGTTGAGAAAAATAAACTAGTGGTCGCAGATGGATTGCGACTTGTGAAAGAAAATAAAGCTGACGACAACTAACGGATCCCCACACTGGGAAACTTCTCCAACGCAACTTTAGGAAATACTTTCCACCAACAACTAATCGGAGTAGTAAACGGCTTATTTTTAATAATCCCCTACTGGGTATTGTGAATACGCACAAATATGAATAAAAATAGTAGCCAACAGTTGTCGTTTTCGCTTTATAAAAATTCTCGCTCACGCTCAAGACACTAATTGCCAAGTGACCGTTTTTTCACTGAAAAATCCAAAAAGAAGGTAAAAAGAGACGAAGACATACAACCATAAAGGTGGGAGAGAGAGGAAAGATATTTAACTTGGCGGGAACTTATTAGAAGAATAGTCTTAAACTAAAGACCCGTATACAGTTCGCAATTTCAAGAAGAAGTATGATACAGGAAGGTTAATTAAACTTTATAAATACTCAAATGTAATTCTAAACTGTATTCTACTATGTATTATTTATGTAAGCTAATAAAAATGTAACTATGAATTTTAAATCATTATTTTTGACAACTAAAATAACGCTGCGCTGTAGCCGCACCTTTACGCCAAAGATTCGCGCGCTACGGGCGCCTCTACTATTCTAAACTAACCGAGTAAACAAATTAATGACGCTTGTCAAACGTCAACTAGTAAACTAGAGCAATTCAAACTAGATACAAAAATGCTAATGACAGAATCTAAACTTACTTTGAATAACTATAAGGTGAGTGAATACAACTGAGATTATTAAGAGAAGTGATTTAATGAATTTAACAAATAATTTATTATTATTTTAGGTTACGTGTAAAAAAAGTTAAAAGGAACGAATAATGAAATTGGAACGTAACAGTATGTCGAGACTACTGGCAATCGGGCATAGGTTTTGGTATTTACTACACTAACAAAGCTAACAAAATCGTACTAGAGCCCCACAAACTCGGTTTTTGTATTTACTATACTAACAAAGCTAACAAAACCGTACTAGAGCCCCACAAACTCGTTAAATTGCCTCTGTGTCGAAATAAATTTGCAGTAGTCTCTCGACATACGTTATTACAAGTATGTAAGTTGTGGGGATGCGTTTTGGCACAGTGGCAATTTGACATTTGCGGCAATTGGACACAGCGGGTATTTGACATTACGGCAATTTGACGCAGTGGCGTGTTCCCCACCAGATATAGGTACTGACTGCTCAACATTACAACCCCAGTTAATATAGTAGTTCTAACTACAACATCTTATATAAACATTACTTGTATATAATACATTCTTTAAAAATACCTTCATTACGTATTTTAATAAATGTGTTATAATATTATTCATGTTCTATCTTTTAGAAGGTTTATTTATTTTTCAAGTTTCTAAGCTATTATAATACCTCCAAAAATATCTTATTTGTGTCCCAAATATTCATTCTCCCACCATATTGTTTACTTATTCTTAGCTGTCGACATGCTAGAAGCTTTTTTCGTCTAAATATTTGCTTCACTACATTGGCTTGATGTTCTCCATCATTTTGACGTACTATCCAACCAAAATATAAAGCATATTCGTCATTATAAAGTAGTAGGCAGAGTATACAAGAAGTTCCTTTGTCGTTCATGTGCTGATGTTTTGATGTTTACTTTGCAAATGCTAGGCAACCAAGAAGTATGAAGTTTATCAAAGAAAACATTTGTTTGTGGTGCATCTATTTTAATTGAACTTTTATTATAACTTTGAGTACAATTATAATTACAATTAAAATAAGAGTGTACATTGTATTGTACTTAATATGAAAATATCACAGTAATTCAATAATAACATAATAAGAATCTTAGGAAAATATATGTCACTTAAGCGGCTCGTCTACGTTTTTGCCGAATTCCTAGAATACTCTCTATTTTTTTTTTCTATTCCACTCTTTTCTCTACTACTAGGGCTGCCTGAAACCAGCCTGAAACTCGTACTTTGCCGCATCCTAGCAATGCAATGTCATTTTGAAGTTGAAAAATACTGTAAAAGTGTTTTCGTTGCGAGTAAACTGTCAGATTATTATTGACTTCAGGATAATGTTTTTATAAACATTAAATAGAGAAAGAATGGATCTACAGATGTTTTAATAATTAATTTCTATCATGAGATATAACCGTGTAAAGTTTGCATAAAACAGGATTTTTTTGAATTTTTCGGAATTTTTATATTCATGTACAATTTTTTAATCTAAATTTTAAAAAGGCACATCTGTAGATCCATTCTTTCTCTATTAAATCCTTCTTGAAAAAATTTTTTACCATTCTTGAACTGGCCACAAAAAAACTCGCTACAGTAGTACATTTTATGTTAGATTTTAGGTAGTAGACAGGCCTCTTAATATAAAAATATCACATCAATTCAATAATATCATAATAAGAATCTTAGGAAAATCAATGCCAATGAAGAAAAAGCTATATAACTAATATTTTAGTTGCGATTTTGTTTCACTTAAAACAAAGTTAGGTTGCAATGAAAATCATGTTTCAAATGTTTAGTAACAAATAAATAAACAATCTCTATCCAATAATAAATAAATGATCTCATTCGTTGTCCTAGCAACGCTTATTTCATTACAAACCTCGAGCGTCAAATGTTTACATAGCAACGGATCCATGTAAATAAATTCTATTTATGTTTTCGATCGGGCAAATGCGCGAACAAAATATAGAATAATTGTGCTGTGTTATTTACACAAGGAAATGCGAGAATACATTTAAATTTAGACGTTTAAGGTTTATTTAGTTCAAGAGAACTACATACCTACGAAATATTATAATTTGACCGCGATTTGGAGCAAGAAAAATTCTAAACTTTGGAAATACCCATGATTTTTACCTCCCGCTTACCTGTAAGGGAGGTATTGGAATCATGCAAAAAATCGGGTTGTAGTATTTATTTGTAATAAGAATAAGGGAAAAAGTTATTTGCAACTTACATTATAAAAAAATTGTCTTTATCTGGTAGCATTAAAGAACTGTAGTGAAATTTTAAAAATTTTATCAAATAAAACATTCAAATTTTGTAATCCATGATCGGTTGATTTTTGTTTCTGGCGTAAAAAATATTGAGAGGTGAGACGGGTGACAGGAAGGCATACAAACGCCATATAAGTTATATACGAGTAAGTATGATATTAATGGCCAATTGCACCGCTTCCACTTAAATTTTAAATGTCACTTAAATGAAAAATATCCAATCGAACTTATGACAGCAATGTTATTTCTACGTTTGACAATTTGATTTTGATTCGATATTGTTCATTTAAGTGATACTTAAATTTAAGTGGAAGCGGTGCAAATAGCCATTAATGTAGTAACTGAACGGAGGATGGCTTCAACACAGAAGAGTTTTCCTGTGAATGAATCTTTTGATTCAGGTGATACTAATTTCTGTGTTTCAATATTTTAGATTTTTATATGTATAGTATAATTTTAAATTGTACGTATAGGTATATTTATGTTTATAAGTCTAGATATGGCGGCAGGTTGTGTGCTGGCCACATCAGATTTTTTAAATAAATAAATAATAATAGACAAATTCTGCTATAGAACAGTTAATTTTTCCAGTTAATCTGCCCAATAGGTCGTGCTAGCTTAAGATACAAAAATATATTATAATACAAATAAAAATGCTAACCTTTGGTGTACTCTGACGATGTTTAGGTGCTCCAGAAAGTCTTTAAATTGTTAATGGCACTACACTTTAAACTTAAAATAGTCTTTATTAATTTTATATCACTTTACGCATTACAAAATTCAATTACACGCAATGTACAGACATTTGTACATATAAAAACATCAAAATATACACACGAAATTATTAATTTTATCTTATAAACATTGATACATACACTACAACAATCCACAGTGTACTGAACTTGCAAACGTTGGTTTCTACAGAGCAACAAGGTTTTAACAGGTTTCCTCTATAAGAATATTGAGCAAAAATATTATTTGATTTTAGTTTCGTAAATCAATAGTACCTATAAACTGTTTTTATGAATATTGTTGATAATATCATTTGTGGTGTGCTTTCTACAAACAACCATGAGTGATTTGACGGCTTGTAACCGCACACAAGGTCGACAATTTGAACATTTGTTATAAAACGTGCAAAAACATTAAAACTAATTAAAATTAAATTCTTGAAAGAATTAAGTTATCGGGTTTTGGTTTATGGGGATGTGTTTCTTTTTTCATTACCTTTAAAATAAGGTGAAACTCGACAGGAGTTGCTATTTAAAAATGTTGGACATGGATAATCGTATTATTACAGTTCGTTTGTTAAATAATTATCTTAATTAGCCAAAATACAACGGCAATTTTTTTAAATGTATTATTATAAATGAATTATTTGGAAATTTATATTTAGTCTATGATATTTTGATTGCTATTAGTTTTTTGTATATCCGTCCTGCTTCGTATATAAACAGCTGTAAATGACAGTAGAGCATCAGTTGATCAGTTGCTAAGTAACAACAAATATTCAACAATGAAATTCTTCGTGTTTGCTTTGGTTGTTGCTGTCCTGCTCGTTGGAAATGCCGTAAGTAAAAAAAAATTATCAACCTATTTTAATCCATTTTCTATTCCTGCAAACCATTTTCAGGTTCTGCTACCCTTTCAGCTCCTGAAAACCCTTCTTAGTTCCTGTGAACCATTTCCAGTTCCTGCCAACCTCTTTAAGTTCCTGATAACTCCTTTTAGTTCCTGATAACCCTTTCCAGAAACCCTTTTTCAGCTCCTGAAAATCCAGTTTCTTTCCTGCTAACCCTTTCAGAGGTCCTGAAATTCCTTTCTAAGGTCCTTTCATATAATTCAGACATTACAATTAAATTGTAAATTGTATTAGAAGAACAGAGTATATTGTTTCATTATTTATTAAATATATTGTGCAAAATACGAACTCAAATAATTTTTTTTTAGAGAGCTGATGCTGACGAAACCGTTGAAGACCTGGCGTACTTTGCTCCGGGTAAGTAATCAATCATTCAATTATTCAACCATATAATCATTCACCAATAATTTAATCATTAAACTAGTTAACTATTCAAATATTTTGTCATTCATTCATAATTCGACATCTTTATAATATTTTGTTTATCTCTCTGGTACTGATTGCTGAATAAATGCTTGATATTTTAAACCCAAAACTAGGTGTGATATTTTTTTTTACAGTGATTCGACATGTGAGACAAGCAGCCACAACTACAGCGCCATCAGGTGAAAAAATACAAAAAGTTTTACGTAACATTTTTTATACTAATTTTGTTTTCAGGAGAAAATCATCATCATCATCGTCATCGCACTACTACCCCATCTGGATAAATTTAATTAATGGATAATTAATAACTAATAAAATGTATTTTACCACATAATACTTTTAGACGGCATATACAAAAAAGAAATAAACATTATGTGCACTTATATATTGATTATTTTGAACCAAACTTTAAATAATAGTTATTTGTATCACAAGGCCAGAAACTGACCTTTTGCAAGAGCGAGTATTTTTGAAACGCCGAGCCACAGGCGAGGCTTGCAAATTACGAGCACTAGTATAACAGTTTCTGGACGTGTAATACACAATATTTTATGTGCCGATTTCATTAGAAATATAAAATAATTATACATAACCTAAAAAATTGTGCACTGAATACTTGCATTTGAGCTTAAAATATATTTATTACAGTTTCTATTAACGATTTACGTCTAAAATTTGTCAAAATCTTGTTAATTCTTGTATAAAAAATATTCAACGCATAAAATTGACATCTGCTTGACAACTGTAGTAATGTCAAGATGCCAACCTATAACTTCCGGTTGTTTGCCGGCCTAGGCTAGCAACAAAGAGTTTCTAGCGGATTTTGAGATATGGAAAACTAGCGATGCCGACCGGAGGCATATAAAACATTTTTAATAGGTATTAACAGTATATTACTGTACTTAATAATAATAATACCTACACTAAAATTTTGGTTTATGGGAATGTGTTTCTTTTTTCATTACCTTTAAAGTAAGATGAAACTCGACAGGGGTTGCTATTTAAAATTGTCGGGTGGTCATCCTCTAAAAAACTCCACGTTGCATTTAAGTTCTAAACTATCTAAGAATGTAGTCTTTATGACTCTTTAGTGATCCCTAAATTTTAATTATTTTTTTTCACTCGTTCAAAATTTATAGCTCCGTCCCAGGACTTTTGGGAAAGCCTGTATATTTTGAATTACGCAATGCAATACACAAACACTTTAATCATGTTATACTGTTACAAATAATATGAAATTACGAAATACAATACGATATAATTCAATTCAGTTCAATAATACCTGTAAAATTTACGCATTAAAAATAAATTGAATTTCGAAATTATTAAAATTCAATTTTCATGTTTACTTTTTATGTTATTTGTTTCGTGATTAATACTAATTTTAAATTTGATGACTGCAGTGTATGGCGTCAAATTTGACCGGACTATTTCAACAAAGCTGATTTTTATAATATAATTAGTTCTATAATAACTAATTAAGAATTGCAGTGTTAGCTGGTCCGAAAGCGGGGCTTAAGATTTTTAGAGGCTGTGGAACTTCCAAATAATAAAAGATTTTTAAGTGAACCAGCAAAGCTAAAATTTTGTATAATGATAATTTACCAATTATATTTAACAAAAAAATATGTTAGCTGTACAGGGCAGGTGGAAAACCTTGTTAGCTGCCCAGGTGAACAGTGACAGTGTCAAAATAGTGACACATCCTTTATATCTTCTTCTACTGTTTACATAAAATGAAAACGATGTGTCACTATTTTGACATTGTCACTGTCACTGTCACTGTTCACCTGCACAGCTAACCAGGTTTTCCACTTGCCCTGTCCAGCTAACATATTTTTTTGTTAAATATAATTGGTAAAGTATCATTATACAAAATTTTAGCTTTGCTGGTTTCACTTGAAAATCTGATATTTTTTGAAAGTTCCACAGCCTCTAAAAGACGCTTTCGGACCAGCTTACACTGCAATTTAGTTATTATAGAACTAATTTTATAAAAATCAGCTTTGCTGCAATCACCCATGAAAATTTGACGCCAGTTCCCGGACTATCAATGTAACTATGAGACAATACAATATAACATTTGTTTGTGACATAGGTACCTTTGATATCAAATATGATAATTTAATTGTTATCAAAGTATGACAAATATCTGTGCATATAAACAATAGAGTGTTGCAACAAACGTTAACATTTTGGCTACCGCTGTTTCGTCCTGACAAGGATAATCCAGGATGTATGTTCTTCAACTCAGTCAATTTATCATTGTCTTAAATAATAAATTATTACTCGTAGGTTTATACAGACCTAATCTTTATTATTCTGCAACTGAAATAATATTTTAAGTATCCAAGTTTAAGTACAAGTACAAGTACAAGTAATAAAACTAACACTAATATAGGGTAGAAGATTAAATTACTAAGTTGCACTCCCGTAAAAATGACATAAAATATTGTTAGTATACAGTTTGCAATTTCGTATAACGTCAGCAGAATATTCTCTACTAACAACTGTGAGTGTGATTAACCGCACACATGCTCGAATACGTATCTATACTGATGACGCATTGTGTGTGCGGCTGCCACACTTAAGTTGATTGTCTTTTCTATCTTACACTTAAAACTAATCAGAAAAGTGGGGTTTTGTGTTCAACATTAAGTAAAGTTAAGATTTAAGCTAAAGTTTGCGCTGACTAATGATATTATTTTAATCAAGTTAAACGGATAAAGATGTAGGCTCAAAATACTATCAACACATAATAAAGAATATGGTTTTAAAATGGTTTGGATTATGTACTTATTACCAGAAACTTATTATTTGTATTAAATTGCAAAATAATTTTTAATCAGTATAAAATAAAATATCATTTATTTACAGTTGCATCCTATTTTACTAACCCCTTTTCCAACCTTTTTTCAACCCATCTTCACCAATTTTCAGTTCCTCTAAACCATTTCTAGTTCCTGCTGACGCCTTTCAGTTCCTGCTAACCCCTTTCAGTTCTTTCTAACTCTTCCAGTTCGTGAAACCCGTTTTCAACTCCTGCAAGCCCAGTTTAATTCCTGCTAATCCTTTAAGATAGTGAAAACCCTGTTTCAGTTTCTGTTAGCCATTTACAGTTCCTGCTTACCACTTTCAGATCTTGCTAACCCTTTTCTGTTCGTACTAACCCAATATTAGTTCCTTCTAACACGTTTTCAGGTCCTGCGAACCCAGTTTCATTCTTGAAAACCCTGTTTCAGTTTCTGTTAGCCATTTACAGTTCTTGCTTACCACTTTCAGATCTTGCTTACCCTTTTCTGTTCGTGCTAACCCAATATTAGTTCCTGCTAACACGTTTTCAAGTCCTGCGAACCCAGTTTCATTCTTGAAAACCCTGTTTCAGTTTCTGTTAGCCATTTACAGTTCTTGCTTACCACTTTCAGATCTTGCTAACCCTTTTCTGTTCGTACTAACCCAATATTAGTTCCTTCTAACACGTTTTCAGGTCCTGCGAACCCAGTTTCATTCTTGAAAAGCCTGTTTCAGTTTCTGTTAGCCATTTACAGTTCTTGCTTACCACTTTCAGATCTTGCTAACCCTTTTCTGTTCGTACTAACCCAATATTAGTTCCTTCTAACACGTTTTCAGGTCCTGCGAACCCAGTTTCATTCTTGAAAACCCTGTTTCAGTTTCTGTTAGCCATTTCCAATTCTTGCTAAACGCTTTCAGGTCCTGATAACACCATTCTGTTCGTTTCAACCCAATTTTAGTTTCTGCTAACCCGTTTTCAGGTTCCGCAAACCCAGTTTCATTCTTGCTATCCCTTACAGATCCTGAAAACCCTGTTTCAGTTTCTGTAGCCATTTCCAGTTCCTGCTAACCCTTTTTAGTTCGTGCTAACCCTTTTCAGTTCCTGCGAACCCATTTCAGTTCCTGCAAACCCGGTTCACTCCTGCTAACCCTTTCTCTACCACGTGTTAATCGCTTTCTTCGTATTCCTCTGCAGTTAGCGTCGCTGTATTCAGCTCCAGCTCCACAGCGGATGCTGTAACCATGGCAACGGCTTCAGCGACGCCTACCACAACGTCGAGACGCCAGTCGACGCTCGGGCGACGCGCGAGACAGACGCACGCACGGACTGACGCCAGAGTTTAAATCGGAGCGCGAACATAAAAACTTGTGCGGAGAAAAAGTAATCGTGGGTATTTTGAAGGTATTTTAAGGCAGAAGAGGGTACTGGTAAAATACTTACAGTATTATTAATTGTAAAAAAAATGTGCCGAGTGTGTCAATAAATACTACTCGTTTATGAGTTCCAGTGATTGCAGAATTGTAAAAATGTTGGTACACCGTTTTGACTTTCGAGTGATTTAAGTGATTATTTAGTGACAATTCTACATACAACTTATCTTATTTATACTAATTATTTTCTTATATTGACTGGTTTAATAAATTATAAGTGAACTATATGACCAGCAAAAAGTTTTTCAAAGTATGATGGTAAGTAAATCAAATACTGATTGTTTATAATTATAATAATAATAATAATAAGATTATCGGCAAATATTAAAGAATGGAAAATATAATTTTTTTTGGGGAAGCAGTCAATTTGTTAAAATCCAATAAAACTGAAGAAATAATTCAGTTGGTTGATGACTGTTAAATAATATGTATGTATGTGAGTTTTTTCTTTTGACGAAAAATTTCTTTAAAATAATATTTTATTTTTAACAACCAATTATCACCCTGATGTAGACTGATTTGCAGTCGAAACTTTGGTGTTTTATTTGATTTTAATAAATTGACTGCTTCTCAAAGAAATTTTCCAATGAACATTCAGTCGAAAAATCAATCTTCCTTAAAGAATGTGACTGGGGTTGACATAAGTCATTTATAAAAATTGCAAATAACAATGGACCAAGTTTTGACCCTTGTGGAACTCCTGAGGTTACAGGATAATTACCCATGTGTGCGGTTACCAGCCGTCAACTCAATCATACTTGTTCTGGACTAGAATCTGAGTTGTCAGAACTATAAAAAGTAATTTTATGCAATCAGATATATTTGATATATTTGATATATTTGATATATTTGATATATTTGATATATTTGATATATTTGATATATTTGATATATTTGATATATTTGATATATTTGATATATTTGATATATTTGATATATTTGATATATTTGATATATTTGATATATTTGATATATTTGATATATTTGATATATTTGATATATTTGATATATTTGATATATTTGATATATTTGATATATTTGATATATTTGATATATTTGATATATTTGATATATTTGATATATTTGATATTATTTATCTGGGGTACAGTTTTAATAACAACTGTAGGTACCCAACAGTACCCGTGATGACAGTCATCCAACCAGTATGAGAAATAGTTCTTCAACTAAACTAAACAAAAAGTTGGAAAGACATTTCTCTGTAGAAACGTTGTAATAAATATTTACAATGTTTATTTTGCGACAAGAATCTCTCTCATTATTTTTCGTACGAGTCAAAAGAATTCCTCGTCTAATGAGACAATAAATAATACAAGTCCGTCCCTGTGTGGGACAGCAGAGACTTGGTATTTTCATATTTTGAACACTCTTTTCTTTGCTCGATCTTCAACGTGCCATTGAGAAATATGAAAAAGGTAAACAGAGTCATTTCGCCCAAGTTATTTCCTTTCAAACAATTTCTTCCCGAGCTGGAGTCGTTATTTGCTGGATAATATTTGAGACTGGACCCAGGATTTTTTAGGGGAATTTGACGGTAAATAGGGACAATATTTATTTTGATCCGAAAATTTGCAGCTAATAATAACTTTGGTTGTTAAATAAGTAATTTAATTATAATATTATATACTACATAAAAAGAACGCTATATTACTAACTCAATAATCTTCAGACACAACCAAGAGTACCCGTGAGTTGACGGTTTGTACTCACTTAGATAAAAAATCTGACGTGGCCATCACACAACCTTCCGCCATATCTAGACTTTAAACAGAAATGTATACGTACAATCCGGTGCCCATTTAAAATATACAAATAAAAATCTAAAATATTAAAACACAGAAATTAGTATCACCTGAATCAAAAGATTCATTCATACGAAAACTCTTCTGTGTTGAAGCAATCCTCCGTTCAGTTACTGCATTTAATATCTTACTTATGACTTATATAGCGCTAGTATGCCAACTTGTCACCCGTCTCATCTGTCAATATTTTTTATGCAGAAACAAAAATCAACCGAACATGGATTACAAGATTTCAACGTTTTATCTGATAAATTTATTTTTTAAATTTTACTGCAGTTCTTTAATGCTACCAGATAAAGACAATTTTTTATAACGTAAGTTGCAAATAACTTTGTCTCATATACTTATTACAAATAAATAGTATATTTATCCAAATTTATATAAATTTTTGACAATTATCTTTTTCAATCTTTAAAAAATATCACTTCCGGTGAAGATATTTGTACCAAAATCTAATGAGCTCTTCCTACTCGTATACAATTGTAAAATACCAAATATTTGAGTTATGCGACATCCGGCATCGGCCCGGAACACACACACACACACACACACACACACACACACACACACACACACACACACACACACACACACACACACACACACACACATACACACACACACATACATACATACAGACATCAGCGAGAAACTATCAAAAATGAGTTGTAAGGACCCTAATTCGTGCTCATCCACTTAAAACTCACAACCCGATTTTTTGCATGATTCCAATACCTTCTTTACAGGTAAGCGGAAGGTAAAAATAAGGCGTTATAAATATGTATGTTTTTATCTGTCTATGATATAATATTTGTTTTAACTTTTCTTGTATTATTTATAAGTTTGGGAACCAAAATTTAATAAGCTTACCATTGACGCATATAATTCGACAGAATAATTATTGATGTTTACCTGTAACAAAGGAAAAATAAATAAATACAAATTTCTTTTAAAATTGAAGACAATTTTTATACATTTCAAAACATGTATTATGTATACTATAACTAGTATTATCTTAATATAACATTTTGTTGATTATGTATATAAAAATCTCAAAAATGAAACTAAAAACATCAGTGTTTTCCTTAATTTTTAATTTATCTTATAAAATCAACGAATTTTGTGATTAAATCCAAGTATATTTTCAAACCCTTAAATAATTAAATTCTATTCATGTGTAACTTTAAGATTATCTGTTTATTAAAAACCAACATTTATGTAAAGTATGAATCTCGCAATATATGATTATTTATTACATTTTTTCAGTGTCATGAAAATCTTCCTGAAATATGAGCAGTTTTTCAGTAAATGAAACTAAATCGCCGCGCGATTTAATTTGGTTAAGCGCTGTTTCAGTTTTCATTACTGCTGAAAGACGATGCAAATTCAGGTTTCAGGCAGTGGTAGCTTGATATTTAATAACTACTGCTGAATTTAATTTTCTTAATAGTTGTCTCCAATTTGTTAAATTAATTGCGTTTGTATATAACTAGAACAGAGGTTAGTATGGGAGATTTGAATACAATTTCATTTAATTGCACAATAATTAATTAACAACTATGAGTGAGTTCACAGCTGGTAACCGCACACACGATGACTCACAGTATGTCGGACTGCTACACCCATGATTTGTTTTTTTTTTAATTTCTAAAGAAAATTTTGATGTAACCCAAACTTTATTAATAGTAATTCATTGTAACCAAAGAATATATTACAGTTATCTATGATTTAGTGGACGACTAATAACCGCACACACGGTATAGTATATTTATGCTGATGATTCACAGCATGTAAGGCAGCCACATCCAAGTATTCCACAATATTATTTGAGTACTTTTAAATGTCGCAACAAATTATTACTGACAAATTAGTTATTTACGTTATAAGTCCGGTAGATGAGTTTTTACGGTACGAGTAAGATGTAAGGAATTTCGAAACGAGTACCGTGAAAATCCTCTACCGGACGAATGACGTACAACGTTTTATTTCATACCTGTGTTGCATTTTTGGACCAAAGTTTGCACCCATTCTTTATATATCTTTTCTAAATACAATCAGGTCGTCTTGGCTCAATACAAAAATTAAATTTCAGTCCGGAAAATGAAACATTACGGTATACAATCCTGTAAAGTAGAACAATACCGTAATGTTTCATTTTCCGGACTGAAATCAATCTCATAAAGAAGCAAATGCAACACAGTATGAAATAAAATATATTACAAATAACTATAAGTCAGTTGACGGCTGGTAACCGCACACACGGTATAGTATATTTATGCTGATGACTCACAGCATGTGAGGCTGCCACATCCAAGTATTCTACAATATTATTTTTGTACTTTTAAATGTCGCAACAAATTTTTACTAACAAATAATATAAGTAATACAAATAACTATAAGTGAGTTGACGGCTGGTAACCGCACACCCGGTACAGTATATCTATGCTGATGACTCACAGCATGTGAGGATGCCACATCCAAGTATTCTACAATATTTTTTGAGTACTTTTAAATATCGTAACAAATTACTGACAAATAATATATTACAAATAACTATAAGTCAGTTGACGGCTGATAACCGCACATACGGTAGAGTATATCTATGCTGATGACTCACAGCATGTGAGGCAGCTACATCCAAGTATTCTACAATATTATTTGAGTACTTTTAAATGTTGCAACACATTTTTACTGGGAAATAATACACTCGAGGAAAATAAAAACGCACCACTTGAAAATGCACCAAAAATGACACAACTTCAAAGAACGATATCTCGGCTGCATTTCGACGAAATTGGATGAATCTTCGAGTTCTGAAAACTTTGAAGTCTTATCTTTAATGTGATTATAGCCAATGTGACAAAAAATCCACTCCACCACCTCACCCTAAGAAAAACAACTGTACCTGATGTCCAAAAAGGTCCAACTTTGGCAACTCATGCGCAGTGCCAAAAAAATCGTGGACCTTATTGGCCAACAAAGTAATAAAGATCAGACTTTTTCTTCAAGGTCCGCAAAATTTCAAGTACCTACGATGATTTGGCGCGAAGTTATGAATTTTTGAAAAAAAGTGCCTCTTTGAGGTTTTTGGCCATAACTTGGCGAATTTTGCACGAAAATCAATAAATTTGGGATTTCCGAGAACGTTGAAGGTTTCTCTATTCGGCCCTGCAATCTGCCACCAAACCCGATGCACCCCCTACCACCCCCGGATAAAAAAACATGTTTTTGACTAAAAAATGTTCAATTGTAGCAACTTGTAGCGTGAGTAAAAAAAATCGTGGACCTTATTGTCCAACAGGACAATAAAATTCAATCTTTTGCCTTCAATTTTCTCAAAATTTCAAGTACGTGCGAAAATTTGGCACGAAGTTATGAATTTTTGAAAAAAATTGGTATCTAAAAATAAAGGTATTAAAAGAAATAAAAATTTTAAAGTCACTTTTAGATATTGTTAATGAAATTCAGAAACCTCAAAAAGGCACTTTTTTAAAAAATTCATAACTTCGCGCCAAATCATCGTAGGTCCTTGCGGATCTTGAAGGAAAAAGTCTGATCTTTAATACCCTGTTGGCCAATAAGGTCCACGATTTTTTTGGCACTGCGTATGAGCTGCCAAAGTTGGACCTTTTTGGACATCAGGTACAGTTTTTTTCTAAGGGGAGTGGGAAGGGGTGGAGTGGATTTTTCATCATATTGGCTATCATCACATTAAAGATAAGACTTCAACGTTTTCAGAACTTGAAGATTCATCCAATTTCGTCGAAATGCAGCCGAGATATCGCACTTTGAAATTTTGGTGCATTTTCAAGTGGTGCGTTTTTATTTTCCTCGAGTGTATTACAAATAACTATAAGTGAGTTGACGGCTGGTAACCGCACACACGGTATAGTATATCTATGCTGATGACTCACAGCATGTGAGGCTGCCACATCCAAGTATTATTTACAGGATTATGTGTGTAGTTCTAAGTGTCACAAACAGATTTTGATGCAACTTCATCCTTTATTTATAAATTTCTACCGAATATATTCCAGATAAAACTTTTAATATCCAAATCTTGGAAGTTTAAAATATGTGTCTTGGAAACTTTTTCCATTTACTGCTTGAATAAAATTATCCTGGTTCATAGTTGCAGTAATTAAAAACTATGCCACGATGGTTAATTATCTTAAAATGTAGTACAAGTTTTTCGGACGTATTTGCGGAGTCTGTGTGTGAAATGCGAGTGGAAAAGTTGTAATTTATTAGCGGAATTTCGGTGAATCGTCGCACTTCTGCTGACAAGTGTCAGAAGCATTTGTAGGACATTGCTTGACCTGTGAACTTTCTTATAAGGACTTCATCAACAGAACTTATAAGAGGATCTCTTTCTCCAAAGTTTTCAGGATTTTGAGAAATATAACAAAAATAATTACTTTACAAAAAATCTGAAGTGGCCTGCACACAACCTTCCGCCATATCTAGACTTATAAACACAAATGTATACGTACAATCCGGTGCCCATTTAAAATATACAAATAAAAATCTAAAATATTCAAACACAGAAATTTGCATCACCTGAATAAAAAGATTCATTCACAGGAAAACTCTGCTGTGCTGAAGCCATCCTCCGTTCAATTACTACATTTATTATCTTACTTACGACTTATATAGCGCTAGTATGACAACTTGTCACCCGTTTCACCTGTCAATATTTTTTACGCAGAAACAAAAATCAACCGATCATGGATTACAAGATATCAACGTTTTATTTGATAAATTTATTTTTTAAATTTTACTGCAGTTCTTTAGTGCTACCAGATAAAGACAATTTTTTTATAACGTAAGTTGCAAATAACTTTTCCTCTTATTCTTATTACAAATAAATACTATATTTTTCCAAATTTATATAGAATTTTAACAATTAACCTTTTCAATCTTCAAAAAATATCACTTCCGATGAAGATATTTGTACCAAAATCTAAGGAGCTCTTCCAATTTATATACAAATGTTAAATACCAAATATCAAAATTTTCGGGTAATTCGTATTTGAGTTATGCGACTAACAACCGGCCTTGACCACACACACACACACACACATACACACACATACACACAGACATCATCGTGAAACTATCAAAAATGAGTTGTAAGGACCCTAATTCGTGCTCATCCACTAAAAACTCACTACCCGATTTTTTGCATGATTCCAATACATTCCTTTACAGGTAAGCGGAAGGTAAAAAACTACTTTGAGCATATTTTTTAATTTTATTAGATCCTGTATTTTAACGGGAGTGTATTACTCAAATGTATATGTATTATAATATACAGGGTTTGAATTTGAATACATCTAACTAAATACGAACATTCAAAGTGCTAGAAAGTGGGACGTGTGAATGCTCGTATCTAATTATATAAATTTAAACTTTCTTAAGAGGCTCGTCTATCTTTTTTCGAATTCCTAGAATACACTCGATATTACTTTTTTTCTATTTCACTCTCTTCTCCACTACTACGGCTGCCCGAATCCAATCCGAAACTTGTACTTTTCCGCATCCTAGCTATGCAATATCATTTTGAAGTAAATACTGTAAACATGGCTCCAGTATTCCCATAATAACCTCTGTATTTTTTAAAGAAATTAAGTAAAACGAAAATTAATCGAAAAAGGCTGCTTAGCTGCATGTTTCTTGCTTTTTAAATGTTTCTTGCCATTTATAGTGATCGAAAAAAATCAAATAATGACAAAAACCGCAAAAAACGTCATTTTTAAATTTCGTTACTTCAAATTCTTAGGCTAAAGACAAAAAAATAAAAAGATAGAAGCATTAAGGCATCCTTTGTTAATACACTCATATGTAAAAGCATCATTACAATTATAATTAAAGTAAACGTGGGAGGCGTACACCTCTGTAACGCTATAAAATTTTAGGGTAGACGTACACCTTAAACGTAAACATAAATGTAAACTAAATATTTACATAAATGAGGTTTAACACTGAAATTTTATTGTAAAGCAATAGAAAATTAATATGAATTTTTTTATAAATTTGTACTCAAATATGCTGAAATATTTTTGGTTTCAGTTTCAGTGTCCGAATCCTGAAAATATCACTGTTTTGAAACTATCAATGTAATAGAAATTATTCTTATCCAATGCTCATTGAAGATTAAATTTAGCGGCGACGATATTTGACAGGTTATTCTCACCAAGATTATTTTCCCAAAAATTAATGAACTATTTTTATTTTAACCCTTTTAAAACAAACATAAATCCAACATATTAATTAAAATTCTGACTTTTTTTCAAGAAATAAAACGTTTTGTTTTTAATTTAGATACAGTGTATAAAGCTGCGTGTTCTGAATACAGATTATTCGGTTATAACTTTTCTTGTTGTTTCATTAATAATTCCTCTTTTGATTCTGATTAACAGTTTATTTCACCCTTTAGAAACAGAATATTGCGGTGAGGCATTAGAAATTTATAACACAAAGTTTCATTAAACTAGCGAACTAATAATAAGAGAATGAATATGAAATATGGAAATTTAATTGCGAAATTCAATGCAAAGTTTACATTAATTAGTATTCAATTTCATGTGAGCTGAATTTGACTTGACTAATTGTTTATTTTAGAATACGTATAATAACATCAGAGTGCTGCCCGTGCAGCCAGAGTTGGCCGGAGCGGTAAGGGAGAGAAAGAATGTGCCTGAGTCACAATGGGGTAGTTGCGGAAAAAAGATTTTTTGATAAATTATGAAACTTTGGCCAATTCTGAACATGTTTACGTAAAAATCATTTCTAAATTTACAACTTTTCGTTCATGACGTAGATTGTGCAAAATTATACAGTTCGTCTAAGTCTTGGCAACTCCGACAGACTTGTGTAATACCTCAATAAAGCGAAGTAGTCTACATATCTTTTCATTTTATTAGAACATAATTTTAGACTTATTTCAAAAATAATCGGGGGTAATATAACAAGTGCTATGATTATCATCGGTGATAGCATGAGTTAGTCGATGAAAATTGACCGAGTGCGCAGCACGAGTTCAATTTTCTGAAGGCATAACGAATGCTATCACCTATGATTAATCATAGCCCGAGTTATATTTGGGGAGAATATTATAATGAATGGAACCAAAATGTTTGGTTATATTTTTTCAATAGCTGTCAAGAACGTTTTAAATTCTCAATTTTGTCTTCACTGGTATTACCCCACCGAATACAATCAGGTTCATTCAATTTAAGTCTTATTTTTGACAAACAGCAATATTTAAATATGAAACTGACAGTAGGAAATTAATTGACAGAAACAGTTGACATGTAACAGCGGTGATAAAAATATCATCGATTTGATAGCCTCTTACTGCCCTATTTTAGCCAATCAAATTAGTCAAATATGTGTCACGTGACACATGAATTATATATTCTACATAATATTTAAAAGTAATTTATTGTTAAAAAATATTACTTATTTACTAGATAAGTCGCATAGTTTTTGAAACACTACAAATTTTATGTCAGCCTGTACACTTCAAGGACTGTGCAGAGAAATGTCAGTTGAATTCTGAGTTCACTCGTAAGAGATTGGTTTTCACAATGCACGTCAGATTAGAAAATTTGAAATATTTAAAAAATTAAACTGTTCATACTTTTCTTAGTAACTAAAATGTAGAATTATATTATACAAATTAATTAATATATATGTACTACTACTACTGCTACTATACTCACAAATATATTTTAGTCATTTTATTTAAACTGCAGAAGAAGATATAAACGATATTTTACTATTGTCACTGCCACTGTCACTGTTATGTCATAATCATTTAAATTTTACGTAGGTAGTAACAAATGTTAATCGATCATGGACTACAAGATACCGAAATACTAAATTATAAATATATACTTTAATTATATTCTTAAATGATACCAGATACAAAAATATTTATAAAATACCGATTGTAGGTAATAATCACATAATATTTCATTTAAAATAAAAAAAATTGTCTTAAATTAAATATTTATCGAAATATTTGAAAAAAGTACTACTTCCGGTTTGTAGATTGAAACCAAAAATAGGAGGTGCACAACTAGATGCTATAACAGTCCTAAATACAAAATTTCAACTTTCTACGTCTAGCCGTATTTGAGTTATGCGACACACATACGTCTGTCCGTCCGTACGTACAGACGTCACGACGAAACTAGTCATAATGGATTCAGAAAAGGTCAAAACGGATATTTCCGTCAAAATCTGAGAACCGAAATTTTTCGCGATTACAATACTTCCTTTCTACTCCGTACAAGAAAGTAATAGTATCTTAAAAAAAGCACACTTTTCAATCGTGAAACATTTATTAAAATTAGTTACTTAATGCCTTATTTAAAAAAAAAATTATTTGAAAATGCGCATCTACCTCATAATTATTACTTGCCTCAACGCAATTGAGTCAAGAGAAAAACCGAGCTGGACGACTTCTTTATACACTATTTCAAGGTAGCGAAGCGGTTTCTTCGAAAAAATATGCTTATAATCTATGTCTGCTAGTAAATCTACCAGCAAGAAATTACACTAATAAATGGCACTATTATTCTCTTGAAAACTTTTTCAATTACTCTTAAAAATGTATATTTTCTTTGCTCTATTTTCTATAAAATAATTTCTGTGATTTACAATGTTCTCAGGACTATTGTTTTTGATGATTTCTTTCATTTCTTCGTTCAGAGTTTTGGCACAGCCTGTATAAGCGATTTATTACGACACGAGTCATTGAACATGGTATCTTAAAATTTATGACTCGTAATATATTTCAGCTGATGCATAGTTCAACAGATGAAGACGTAATGGACCATTTTTTAAAAGATGCTTCTTAGGACATACATAAATGCTATTTACTTTGATACGTGTGATTATCTATGACTTTTAAATAATATAAGTATGTTTATCTACGACTAATGTATAACATTAACATTAAATGTGTGATGTTTGCTACATAATACCATGTAATAATCCCGTAGAGAATAATACCAGGGAATAATAGTCAGTATTCCCTCCTCTGCATCAATCAGAAAATTACTTTGCCTGAATCAATTTCTCCGTGCACATTATTTTTTTAAAACATTGCAATGTTTAATGATGTAACTATGGTGATAGAGAATTGACATTTGGAAATGTCAAAATTTTAGCGTTTTGGTATTTATTTTACTAAAATCTTGTCCATAATAAGTTAGTCGTAGATAAAGTACAGTATACAACTCGCTATAATGGCTATTATTCCCTCAGATGATTAAAACCCTCGCTCGCTTTGCTCGCTCGTGTTTTATACTTCATCTTCAGGAATAATAGCATCCATTATAGCGTCGTTGTATAATATATTATTATACTATCCAAGAGCGCCGTAAGAAGTGTCAATCTCTATACGAAGTAAGTACAGGTTGGTGGAATTGAAATGCGAACATAGGGAAATATTATGACAATGGAGTTATTATGCTAGGCATCTTGATATACGTGGAATAAGTACTGTCAATGTCAAAGTACCTGTCATATTATAGAAATTTTTATTTTCATTAAAATATTTTCTTTGCATAATAATGTATGTGTACGAGCAGAACAAGAAAGTTTACATGCACTTTTAGATTTTATTATTATTTTTGTTATTGATTACTCTTTTTGCCACACAAATTCACATTACTTCGTTTTGTGACACTACTACAAAATATATCAAGATACCTGGCATGAAAGTTCGATTGTCATGTATGTTCCATGTTCGCATTTCACCTCCACCAACCTGTATATATATATATATATATATATATATATATATATATATATATATATATATATACCGTGAGTTTATTTTAACGTGAAACATGGGATTTTTCATATCCATGGTTACGAATTTGACAGCAATGTATTCGAGCGTTCTTTTTAAAATCGAACATAGGGAATCAATTTAACTGTATTATTCTTGACCAATATAACATATTTGGGCAGCTGTAATAGTTCCAAGAGACGCTTTCAACATTAACTTCTAATTGTTTAAACTATACCTACATCGTATTTCCAGGTAGCATCAGTTTGACTCCAATTAACAAATTCAAATGTAGCTATCTGCAAATACGATGTAGGTATAGTTTAAACAATTAAAAGTTTATGTTGAAGGCTTCTCTTGGAACTATTACAGCTGCCCAAATATGTTATATTAGTCAAGAATAATACAGTTAAATTGATTCCCTATGTTCGATTTTAAAAAGAACGCTCTAATACATTGCTGTCAAATTCGTAACCATGGATATGAAAAGTCCTATATTTCATGTTAAAATAAATTCACGGTATAATCAAAGGTATAACTATTTATTAGTAGAATAAGCAGAATTAGGCGAGAAGCCACATCAGATTTTTTGCTGTATTCTGATACACAATTTATTAGTAATGATATTATTGAAGTATAAAAGAGTTGCGCAGTATTTAAGTTTCGTCCTCATTCAAGATTTAGTTTTTGGTTCCGAAAGTTGTTTTATTCTCTGTAGAAAATACAGGTAACAAATGATTCCTTAGTCCTTAAATTTATCATAAGCTTAGTACAGTTTTTACTAGCAACTCAGCTTATACGACAGCAATTTGTTTAGCTCTAAGCTAAATTTATTAAACTTATTTATCAGAGACTCAGTTTGTTCACAAATAACTCAGAATATAGACGTGTCGGTGAACTAACCTTTAAGTGTACTCTCAACTACATCTTTGAAATAGATTGAAGTATTTCACAAAGGCGTCATATTACGACTATGGTTATTTTCCTGCATTTGTATATCCTGTGACATTGTGATATGATATCCTGCCGCAGGACGAAGCTTTTAGGTCACAGCAGGACCTGCAGGACGGCAGGAATGGCAGGAATAGCACGAAAGCCGGAAGGACCATTGAAATGCAATACGACAACTATATATGATAATAATTTCAAGAGATAGCACTAAAATGTGGTACAATTTGCTTTTGCAATGACGTATATATAAGCTATATTTGTAATTTTGATTCACCAAAGGGTTTAACAGAAACCACTTTACATGAATCATCCACGGGATGTTCAAAAATATCCATCTTAGCCACATCCTGAGTAGAATCAAAACAAAAACAGATTTACTTAGTAATGTCATAGCAGGTATATTTTTAAAAATTAAAAAATTAGCACTGTGTTCAAAAACATATTGTTTATTGTAATGCTTACAATCTACAACTGTATGTTTCAAAACACCTAGACCAACTGAATTCGAAATTCCTATTCAACAACTAATACATAGTAGTTTAATTAAATGTCTGGTTATCTAACCTGTTTGTTATTTTGTTCAATTCAGTGACAAATCACTGTACATTTTCGTCATAAGAAGAAACAATTTAGAATTTTTCGATTTTTCAGCTATTCTTTTGGGATTTCTTAATTTTTTCCACCACCATCCCTGCATTAGAGCGGACAAAACAAAAAAAGAAATATTCAAATCGGTCAAGTCGTTCTCAAGTTATGGCGTTACCAGAAAAATAAGTAGGTATTCATTTTTATATACAGGCTGTGTCATAACTTCAAGTACATACGTTAAGAGGACATAATTCCACTCGAAAAATAGACTATTTTTCTGGAACAAATCCTGACTGCATGGTACAACATATCGTATTAATTTTTTTACTATTATATGCATAAGAGATGAAAATAGTGCGCTAACTCCAAATTATTCATTTTTCAATGTTGGCAAAATGTTTAATTGCATTAAAAAATACACCAATTTTTGATAATAAATTAAGTATATAAAAAACCTAAATATTGATATATTACTGAGATAGCGGACTGTACACAACCTTTATCTAGAAGTATACAAAATTTCAAACTTGTAAGTTTGATTTTGCGGCTGTATTTTGTTCCAGAAAATTATCACTTTTGAACAAATTTTGCCTATTTTACGGCGTAACGCACGATAGTGTCACAAAAGGGCTGGGTTTTAACTTGTGTTTATCTCTGATGTAAATTTCTGACCGTTTTGGTAGGTAGGTGGGGTAAACTGAATATGTCAAAATGAAAATTCGGAATTCATGTTAGGAATAATATCCTCTTAAGGGTATATGTAGTTTCATATGCTGATTACGAATGAAAAAGAATTTTTGCCACTGCCACTGGGTGAAGTAATTATTGTTTCATTAAAAATAATTAAATTTTGTATGTTTTTATTTAAGATTTGATTTGATTACCTATTTCTCTTGTTTGTGTTTAATAGGAAAACGAATCCAGTGCAGTACTACAAAAAATGCTGCAGGTAAACTACCCTTAATTTTTCGAATTTTATAAAAATTCTTTTCGATTCGTAATCAGCATATCAAACAACATACCTATACCTTTAACGTAGGTACACGAAGTTATAATACACCCCACTTGACATGAATCGTCCATGGGATGTTTAAAAATATCTTATTCTTGTACTTTAAGTGATGTTACGTAAGTCTCTCCTAGCCCCTTAGTACGATAAAAAATTACATACTCAATACAAACATCTCAGAGAATTACATGGGATGCATAATTGTGATATTATTACCAAATAACAACATTGGGATGTAACATAGATTATGTTACCAAGGGCGGACATTAGCAATCGCAAAGATATTATGAGGATGTTAATGGGCAAATATACAAGCCGGGATGTTCACATTCTTGAAATGTTCTGGGGATTTTATTTTGTCAATTGGGTCCTGTATACAGATTTACCTATTTTTGTAAAAATGGTTAAAAAATAAGTAACTGATAAATAAACCTGCAGTCATTATTTTAAAAGTGGTATGTCATTTTAGGCACAATTTCCCTATCTTTGTAAAGTGTCAGCCTTTTCTAATCCATTTAATTAGAATAATCTTCCTGTAATTGTTCAAATGATTCTGAACATCTGTTAACTCGGCAAACTTACTAAACAATATACACTTGCCGACTGCAAAAAGGGCAAAATTAATTAAGCGACTTGTAATTACAAGGGCTGCTTCCCTTGCATTGTTTTCCTAATTAACAAGCCGGATTAATTCATCGGAATCCAGTTGGCGTTCAGAGAGGACAACAATTAATAACTGATCATTATACGTATTACAGGAATTGAAATTTTCCGGAGATCATGTTTTTAATTTGGGGCGGTTGCTCATTTATTTAACCATTTTTTAGGGTTTAACCACAATAAATGAACGGTGATTTCCAATTTTGGTAATATGCGGAAAAATCTGCTACCCTAAATAACAATAATTTATTTTTTCCATTAACTTAAGTTCGTGACTGAAATTTATACAGTGCCTTTATTATACTACTGATATTCTAAAAAAAAAAAATTTCGTCTATCCGGATTTGGATAATTGAATGTTGAAATTAAGCTCGTTTTACATGGACTCTAATGGCAATTCACTAAATTTTTGTTTTGCATGCTATACTTATATAAAATGATGAAAAATTCATAGAACTTGTATTAATATTTTCTATAAACCTTTAAAAATAAGTTCGTGAAAATTTCAATTCTCAACGTAAAGTTGTTTGTTAATTGCCCGTTTCCTATAACAACGCGCAGTAAAGTATTATATTGTTTACATAAATAAAAGAAAATGACAGAATCATACAAAAAAATGTGTTTACTTATTTCGATATTATTGGTATCGTCATGGTTACAAATAAAACATAAATTGGTTGAACGTAGATTGAACTAACTAAATACCACTATTTTTAATAACAAATAATTTCAGTCGTAGATAAAACTATGTGCGTATTACGAGCGTAAAGTGTCTTTGTTCCTCTTGTACTATTGAAGCCTTTGCCTTCGGCTGGCGTTGCAATTACCGTGCGCGAGTAACAAAGAGTCACTTTACGCTCTTAATACACACATACCTATTATTTTTATATCCGCCCCCAAGGCTAATGTCTGGGTACGCCACTGCATATTGCTCGTATTATTTCTGTAATTTATAAAAAATACATTTTTTCAAAATCGGCATGAAAATCTTCATTTCCTGACTAATTTGAGTCTTGAAAGTAAGATTTCCATGACTAGGCATGAAAATAAATAAGTAAAAATAAAATTTTCATGCTTAGTCATTTTTACTTTCCACTGTCTGTAGGTACAAACACTTGTCATGACAACGTTTTCTAAAATTTGTCACAGCTCTGATGATTTATGCAAACCTAATTTTTTCTATAATTTTAAGCTTCTATAATTGCCGATTTAAAAAAAAAATACATCACGCGTCATGTCAATGTCTTTGCTAGACTCGGAGGCTTTGAAGAAACGCTTGGACGCTGCGCATCCTCGCATTCTTCAAACAAGCTTCCTCGTCTGCAATGAAACATTGCAGTGACTTGTAATGTAATATACTATTTTAATCTCGAATTGTAAATGTCACTAAATGACAGCTGTCAAAACGAATTAATTTTTAAAGTAGTTCGGTCGTCAATTGAAGTAGTTGATTTTATATTGAAAATGGTCTGGTTGAATAGAAAATTTAATATTATTTTCAAAAGTGCCAAGAAAACATGCCCTTGCGGTACTCGTTTTTGAGAAAAATGAGTTTGAAGTTCACTGTTTTTACATGGGCTCTTATGGAAAATGACACTTTTGGTTAAGAAAAATTGAAATTGCGCCGTAAAAGTTCGTTGAATAAATAGTGGCAAATTGATATTTGGAAAGGTAATATATTAAGGCTTCGTTATGCATAGTCAAAACCCTACGTTACCGATGTAAATAGCCCAAAAAATGGGAAAATATGTGACAAAATCACGACCAAGCGGAAGCCGATCGGGCGTCACGTTCTGCAGGGTTGCCAACTGCGGAGCGTGGGAAATTTAAACGCAGATTAGAATGTTAACCTTTTATTTCTTGAAACAGATTGGATTGAAAAATCAATGATTTTCATGATTTTAAGTCATTTATCAAGAACTCGTTTTTATAAACACACTATCGTATTTATCATTTACAACATAGCTTCAAACAAAATTCCGAACTGATGTAGATAACTGTCAATGGCCCGAGTCAAGTTGCGAATGAAATTACAAGATTTGTAAAATACGACTATTTGTTTGAGAACCAGATGCATAAAAATTCATAATAAAATATTAAAAACCGTTACAGTCGAATTTCACTTCATAAATTGACAACAAAAAACGGACTGATTTTGACTAGTGTCAACGACGACCGAACTACTTTAAATAAAACGATTTGATTTTCAAAAGTGTTTTGATTACAAAAATTTTAATATTTATAAAACTTTAACCTCTTGTATTTTGTTAAACAGAAGGAATAGAACCTACATTCAATGACATTTTTGCTTAAAATGATCTCAGGAATAAGATGTTAAAGTTTGTTACACTCGACTTGTATTATTAACAAGGATTTCGTCAACCCTATCGCAAACTTACATCACCTTCAAAATCTAAATTAATTATTCTCGGCATATCTAATTTCATCAATCCTATTAGCCATTCAAGCTTCTAACTATGTTCTAAAAGTAACCTAACACCATAACGAATGTTCCACCTACTTAAGAGTATAGCTAACGAGGCAAGCGAGAGAGATAGAGCCATCGTGCTGTCCTCGTTCAAGTCAAGCACAGATTGTTGTCGAACAAGAGGCTAAAAGCTCTCCTAGCTAGGTGAGCAGCTTTACAGCTTTTACGAAGGATGAAGGGTCAAAGGAAAGCTCGAGGAAAGTGTCAATCATTAGGGAGGAGAAATCGAAATCATCTAAATTTGGAAAAATGTTCCAGGTGCATATATTTTATTTTATTTTTTATTTTTGATGGTAACCAACCTACAGGATTAACTCCCAATTACAGGATGGTAGATGTTATTATAGTGGAATCCACCCACTCGGACCCAGTGGTATTATTGTCGGTCGTGCTGGGAATCGAACTGGGGACCGCTAGCATGCTAGGCGGATCCTCTACCGCTGAGCTAACCACTGGCCGTATCTAAAACTAAACAAAAAGGTGCGGTTTGCGGCATTGTGTTTCCCACACATTAAGTGACTTATAACCTAATTTTTATAATTTTGAAATTTTCTGGTTCCTGAAAAAAAAAACTACCCTGGATTTCTCGAAAACGGTAAAAGATACGGATTTGATTTTGTCACCATTGAATTCCTCGCGTCGAATTACATGGGTATACAAATTTTCAGCCCAAAATTCCGACTGATACATTTTTTATGACGAATTATTTAAATCTGAAAAAATGTAAGATTTCAAAAATCCTTCATAAAAATGTACCAGTCAGAATTTTTCGCTGAAAATTTGTATACCCATGTAATTCGATGCGAGGAATTCAATGGTTACAAAATCAAGTCCGGGTCTCGTCCCATTTCGATATATCGAGGATGATAATTTTTCAGGAACCTGAAAATTTAAAAAAAATTCAAATTCTAAAAATTTGATTATAAATCAATTGAAATTGCGAGGAACACATCGCCTTATCCAAATTTTAATTTCTCGATTGAAATGTACGAAAATTATTTAAATTAAAATACGTCTCTCTGATAATAATGCGTTTAACTCGCAAAGCATCATAATCTGAAATTAATTTTCTTATATTTAAGAGACAAAACTGCTATCGCGAATTATTTATCTGTCATTTCTTCTTGATTAATTGAGATATATTTTAATTAATATTACAATTTTCCATTGCCTATTCGAACCAACCAGCCCGATATTAATTTATTCAATAATCGTTTAATATAAACTGCCAAAAACAGTCGGCATTTCAGATGAGGTAATTGAAATAATTCTGCCGTTTCAGGAAAAATTTTTAGTCAGTTTCAGCAGTTCGAAAACTGAACAGTGGAAGAAAGTTTTTGCCAATAATTTTGAGATAAAACTTGGCAAACATGTTTAGCTTGTAATGGATATGTTTAAAAAATTCAATATAGAGAAATTTTGTTGTGGAAACAAAAATAACATTTTAAATTTCAATTTATTCTGCTCCACATTGTATCTTTCCGTTCTTTGATCTCGGTATACATACTGACATACACACAGCCCTGAAAATAATTAATGTGACAAAGTATAGACTGAAGGAAATGTCAAACCGGTTCTGACAATGAAATCACAAAAATACGGACAGAGGAAAATCATTTGCGACAAATTCATTTTGACGTATGATGTGCTAACAACCGGAAGATGATTCGTTGTATTAGTTCCCGAGGAAATAAAGCCGATAATACAGAAAAGGATAACTAAAATATTAATTTTTCTATTTGGCGTTTACAATGTTTACTTTAAACGTAAACTGATAAATTTGTTTTGCTTAATTAATTACTTTTTATTCAACAAAATTAATGAATCCAGTAATAGAAAACATATAAGTTCAATATTTTTTATGTCTGCACTTATCACCTAGAATAGTTCATTAATTATATACTTTTTGGTAATTCCGGGACTAAAACTCTTTTTACTTGCTTGTACGAAGTAAGGAAGTATTGTAATCGCGAAAAATTTCGATTCTCAGATTTTGACGGAAATATCCGTTTTGACCTTTTCTGAATCCATTATGACTAGTTTCGACGTGACGTCTGTACGTACGTACGTATGTACGTACGTACGTACGGACGGACGTATGTGTGTCGCATAACTCAAATACGGTTAGACGTAGAAAGTTGAAATTTTGTATTTAGGACTGTTATAGCATCTAGTTGTGCACCTCCTATTTTTGGTTTCAGTCTACAAACCGGAAGTAGTACTTTTAAAAAATATTTCGATAAATATTTAATTTTAGACAATTTTTTTTATTTTAAATGAAAGATTATGTGATTATTACCTACAATCGGTATTTTATAAATATTTTTGTATCTGCTATCATTTAAAAATAATTAAAGTATATATTTATAATTTATAGTATTTCGGTATCTTGTAGTCCATGATCGATTAACATTTGTTACTACGTAAAATTTAAATGATTATGACATGACAGTGACAATAGTAAAATATGCTTTATATCTTCTTCTGCAGTTTAAATAAAATGACTAAAATATATTTGTGAGTATACTAGTATAATAAGTTAAAAGAATTTTAATATTATTTTACATTTTAGTTATTAAGAAAAGTATGAACACACAAGGCGTACAAGGAAGTCATGTGGTGTCCACGTCAGATTTTTTAGTCTTTATTTTAGGGACTAAGGTTCTTAATTATTTTTTATATTTAATCCCGTTGACAAGGAATTGAATTATTTAATCCGTTCTCAAGTAATTACGTGCTATTTGTTACAGAGTCTCTAAGGTAGCAATATAAATATTTGTCATAAAGTTTAGGTACTGTCAAAAATGCAAAATGTGTATTATTTTAAACTATTTTGTATTCGTTTGAGGATGAAGTGCAAAAATAGAGTATATATCACAGAACTAATAGTATATTATATATTGAGGGACTAAAGTGCATGATTTAATCCTGAGGGTGAATATTTATTTCACGAGCCGAAGGTGAGGGAAATAATCACCTGAGGGATTAAAGATACTTTAGTCCTGTGGTATATACGCTATTTTTTGCACTTCAACCTCAAACGAATGCAAAATAGTTTAAAAGAATACACATTTTGCAATTTTGACAGTAAATTTTATGACAAATATTTATATTGTTACTATAGATACTCTGTAGCAAATAGCACGTATTTACTTGACAACGGGAATAATTAATTCAATTCCGTGACAACGGGATTAAATATGAAAAATAATCCCTTGGGATCAAATTAAGAACCTAAGTCCCTAAAAATAAGGACTAAAGAAGAGTTTTAGTCCCGGAAGTGCAAATAGTATATTATATATTGAGGGACTAAAGTGCATGATTTAATCCTGAGGGTGAAGTTTATTTCACGAGCCGAAGGTGAGGGAAATAATCACCTGAGGGATTAAAGGTACTTTAGTCCTGTGGTATATACGCTATTTTTGTACTTCATCCTCAAACGAATGCAAAATAGTTTAAAAGAATACACATTTTGTAATTTTGACAGTAAATATTTATATTGTTACCATAGATAAGTACTCTGTAACAAATAGCACGTATTTACTTGACAACGGGATTAATTAATTCAATTCCTTGACAACGGGATTAAATATGAAAAATAATCCCTTGGGATCAAATTTAGAACCTTAGTCTCTAAAAATAAAGACTAAAGAAGAGTTTTAGTCCCGGAAGTGCAAAAAAGTACCTTTAATCCCTCAGGTGATTATTTTCTCCGTTCGTGAAATAAACTTCACCCTCAGGATTAAATAATGTACTTTAGTCCTTTAATATATAATATAAAATTACAGTCACATTGACAGTTAAATAAATGGCAATATTAATATCACCAAAAAAACGTTACATACATAAATTTCCCTAAATCAACTTGTGTATATTGTGGCAGTTTAATTTAAATTTTAACATAAAAAGACACCAAATTGAAAAAATAATATAAAGAACTCATTTGTCCTTTAGCAAACTCGCCTGAGGGCTCGTTTTAATAAATTTGGACGCGAGCTAAAAAACTGTCTTATAAAACTTGTTCTTTAATATACTATTAATTCTAAAGCCTTATTTCCACCGACTGTTTTAATGCTTAAGAACTATGTTTAATGCATAAGTACTAAGAGCAACGCATAAGAACAAAACTTTGCAAACTCCAAATACAAGGTGTAATGCACAAGCATAATGATTGACATGTGTCATATTTATTATTTGTTTCGATTTGTCAATTTCTGTCTGTTTCTAAATATGGAAATGAATACTTTACTTACGAAATTAACAGTTATTCCATTCCTTAATATCGAAAAAATGCCGGCAGTGATTAAATTACAAAATTCGACAACAAATGTCATTAGTCCTTAAACAAAATAGGTGGAAATGGCCATCTAATAAATAATCATTATGCATTACGCCTTACGCACAAATCATTATGCATTAAACACTAAAACAGTCGGTGGAAATGAGGCTTTGGTTTCTTTAACACACATTTGTTGTTATTTTTTGTACAAGACGATAAAAACTATTGACAATTTTAAGAAACCTAGCGTCTCAATTCGTAAAATTGCGACTTTGAAGCATCATCTTCAACTTACGGGTACTCCCGCGGTTGCTCACACCCACAACTTAATTTTCTTCCCCTTTTGAGTGTTGTAAACCAGTCTCTACACAAAGATTTCGTTCCAGGTTCTTGTATCTCGTGTTTGAATAATCTCTGCGACATTTTACAACCGCAGATAAATCTGTAACTTGCACTCCAGAGACGCACAGCACTTGCCTGTGATGTGCTTGTGTGTGCGGTGGCTGTTTGTGTGTGCGGTGGCTGTTTGTGTATCGTTTGTATGTTTACTGCACTTCGAGTTTATTAGCTTCGTTAATAATTCTGCACTGTAAGTGATAGACAAATAACGACGAATAGAGTAGTTAATGTAGTTTATCTTTAAACATTAATTTTGCAGTTGGGTTTAAGTAGTTCATTACTTTGTAAGAATAATAGTGTATTTTCAACTAAACTACAGTAAAAACTTTACTAATAAATATATCAAATATAATTAATTCATTTATTTCAAAATTAAATTAAATTGAAATTATAAATCCAATCTTATGCAGTCGTTCGACCAATAAGAATGCGTGTGCAGTGGTTTCGTGCAACGAATTTGTTTCAAACGAAAAGTGTACAAACTCTAATAGTATATTACATACCGAGCGGGGAAATGGTTCATTACAGCCGAGCGTTTCATTAGATGACTGAGGTGCTTGCACCGAAGTCATCTATGAACGCGAGGCTGGAATGAGCCTTCCCGCGAGGTATGTATACTATTTTATTCACAATCCAATTGGTTATTGATATGCCCGTTTTAAATATATTTATATTCATATTTTATGACAGTTTTATTATAATTTCTTTTGATACTTCAACATAGAGATCTATGAAAAAGTTGCTAGGGTTGCCAGGTAACTAGAGAAAATTTTTATTGATTCTGTCAATAATTAGTTTCTTGCTGCTTTTTATCGAGATCGAGCATATTAATTATCATGTTGTCTGATTGTGAAGATGGTGAAGACAAAAATATTCCTTTAGAACTGCGAGAAGCTGCAAAAAAGCTTATTTTATTGGTTGAAAAGTGAGGTTTACCTAGCTGGAAAACGCTCACTTCCCAGTTAGCCGGAAAAAACTTCCCGGTCGTAAACAATGAGTCACTTCCCAACTGTTTAGAAGGTTGGAAATGCACATATTACCAACCGATTGTGAATAATAGTATTTTGTGCACCTAGGGAGGGAAGCGTGCTATTACTCCCGCGGGCCAAGCGGCGGCCCGAGCGAGGGCGCCGGCTTCGCCCAAGGGAGGAATAGCCTTCCCTCCCGTGGGACACACAATATTTTACGTCACGAGAGCCTCGAAATCACCTTTCTTGCAATGTTTTCCTCCCGCCAGTACCGGGAAGAAAACAGTGTTTTCCTCCCGCTCGGGAGAAAAACAAGTACGGTCCTCCCGAGCGGGAGGGAAAACTCGCTTCCCTCCCTCCATTAGCAAGAGGAAAACACTGCTTTCCTCCCCCGAGTGACGTAAATAAAATTACGTCGGAACAAAACTTAGATACAACAGCATAAATTCAGATTCTAAAATTGTTCGACATTGCGATTAGTGATTCATCTTGATGATTACATCCTTCGTCAGTGATTTTCCAGATGATTACGTCTCAAACAGCGTTCCACCAAGCAATCAAATCCGAGCCCTTAGGGTAACGTACAAATACGTCATTCTAAATTGTGTATATGTACACATAACTTGACTAATACGAATTATCACTGAATATAGAGAGAGATATCGAGAGCAGGAGTTCACAGAGGCCTGTGGGGAGCCACATCTTAATTATACAGAGAAATATACAGGGATACTTCAGGATATATACTGGTGGAAAAAATGAAACACTTGAAATTTGTGAAATTTTGACAATTTTCAAACTGCCATAACTCGACGTATTTTCTATCGATTTCGATGAATCTTTGCGGGCGAAAAACTTTGAAGTGTCTACTTTAATAAAACCTAACGCATACATTATGTATTATATTTTTTTGCCGACATCCTATTTATTTATGGTATGCCTACCCTAAAATTTGACAGCGTTACAGAGGTGTACGCCTTCCACGTTTACTTTAATAATTATAATTGAAATATATGATGCTTTTACATATGAGTGTATTAACAAAGGCTGTCTTAATGTCTCTATATTTTTATTTTTTTTTTCTTTGGCCTAGGAATTTGAAGTAAAATTACGTTTTTGCGGTGTTTTGTCATTATTTGAAACCATAATCGGAAACAGTTATGACATGTGTAAAGTCATAACTATCATAGACGTCAACGATGTGTGATTGTTATAGTCCGGGAGCTGGCGTCAAATTTGACCGGACCATTTCAACAAAGCTGATTTTTTTAATATAATTAGATCTATAATAACTAATTAAGAATTGCAGTGTTAGCTGGTCCGAAAGCGGGGCTCAAGATTTTAAGAGGCTGTGGAACTTGCAAAAAATAAAAGATTTTTAAGTGAACCAGCAAAGCTAAAATTTTGTATAATGATAATTTACCAATTATATTTAACAAAAAAATATGTTAGCTGGACAGGGCAGGTGGAAAACCTTGTTAGCTGTGCAGGTGAACATTGACAGTGACAGTGTCAAAATAGTGACACATCGTTTATATCTTCTTCTACTGTTTACATAAAATGAAAACGATGTGTCACTATTTTGACATTGTCACTGTCACCTGCACAGCTAACAAGGTTTTCCACTTGCCCTGTCCAGCTAACATATTTTTTTGTTAAATATAATTGGTAAAGTATCATTATACAAAATTTTAGCTTTGCTAGTTTCACTTGAAAATCTGATATTTTTGAAAGTTTCGCAGGCCCTTAAATCTGTAGGCCACACGGTCGTGCCAGCTAACACTGCAATTCTTAATTAGTTATTATAGAACTAATTATATTACAAAAATCAGCTTTGCTGCAATCACCCATGAAAATTTGACGCCAGCTCCCGGACTATTATGTTTACAGCTGGAAGCCAAAATAGTAATTAACGTTACAAGTCCGGGAATTCATATTTAACAGTACGAGTGAGTCTTGAAACTCGAAACGAGTATTGTTAAAAGAATTCACGGACGAATGTTGTTATGTATTTTATTTCATCCTGTGTCAAATTCCGTTTTAAAGAAACAGTAATATTAATTTCAAAATAATTTACCTAATGCTCCAAATCTAGTAACATTTTCGAAACATAATTACCAACTGCAATTTGGCGATTGTTTAATTGTTATTGCGTTGATTAATTTCTATACCAACACTTTACCGGACAAAGGCCGTTATTTGCGTTTTCCCGGACTCAAACTGTTGACGTAAAGTATTTGAATTTGACACAGGATGAAATAAAATATGTTTCCATTTCATCTACACTGAAAAGTTTGAATGTTCCAAATGAACCAAAGCATTCTTCATTCCCATTGTGGTAAACTATTGATCAAGATCGTTTATTACATGAAATGTGACCTGAACTAGGTTATATACGTGCCATTGTGCGCTAACACTCGCTGGTCCATATGCTTACCGCAGTTACATTTCAGTAACCGATCTTTATTGTCGCTGAAAATTATTGTCGAGTGCCAAATGGAATGAAATTTGATATCTGTGTTTACGGTTAGCGGTTGTGTTTGGGTGTAACGACCCCACATGTGTGAAATGTGTGTAGATACTGTGGCAGCATTCAGCTTTGAACAGTTTATATTGTTCGATGACCGAGTGTTTTGATAATTTAAATTTGAAACCAAAGTAGACAACTATGTGTACCCGTGATTTGGCAGCCAGAATATAATACTTAACTTGCAGATCATAGTTAGTTGGATGTATTTAAACTTTCGTAAACGTAAACATAAATGTAAACCTTAAAACTAAATGCTTATGTGAAATTTAAGGCGGGCCACCTCCAATCAACAACTATGTCAGGGTTTGTAGTTGTACAGGGGGAAGTAGCAAGTAAGCCAGTCTACAAGTGTTCCCTCACTTCTAAAAGAACATGCCCAGTCTGCTTTGTATAGTCTGAGACAAAAATATTACAACTGACAACCGGCATATTGTGTCATTCAATGGGACCGTTAGCGCAATATTTCTCCCGATAGGTTCGCTAGGGAGCTAATTCCTTTTAACCTTCAAATGACTTAGAAACGTCAAACCTGTGTATTATGCTGTGTATGAAACGAATCAACGAAAGTCAAAATGCGCGAATGCTGTATTGTACAATGCAATGGCAAAAGTAATTCGCGATTTAAAATCCCAAACGACCATAGCAGACAAATTTGGATAAACTCCATCGGAGAAAATAACTTAATATTTTAAAAAATAACTTAATATTTAAAAAAGATGCTGTCTGTATTCGTTTTATGTATTAAAATAACTATTATACAAATTAAATTTCAAGTAACCTTTCTATTAATTCTGTTTTTCGTCCAGATATTTTGGCACCTCTTTGAAACAATACATTTTTTAACTCTTCGACTTTCCAACTTTGATAATATGATAATGATTATAATAATAGTAGTATTGTCACAGGTATTGTTGTAAAAACTTCAACAGAGAAGACATAATCACACGCAGTAACATTATACGTACGTCTTCTTATTTTTACTTAAGTATGTATCGTGTAATACGTACTTCGGAAACTAGCTCCCTGCTGCCACCTATGCTAAGCTTTGCGCTAACGGTCCCATTAAGACACGTTTTTTCTTTTACATAGGAGTGTACTACGTCTCATAGAGGTGGAGCTTATATTAGTCAAGGAGTCTGAAATATGACTTTCGTAATCCTATCAAAATTATGGTAAATATTGAGATAATGGTACAAACTTGTAATAATTTGGTAGAAAATTCATCACACTATGCTTCTCTAATGACAGTTTTCCAAAAATTTGTATCAAATCTATGTTATATCCGTACTAAACATGACATTTTTTAATGAGCTAAATAAAAAAATGCTGGAAAAAATGAAAAATCTGCCATTAAGTAAGCATAGAGAAAACTTTTATCTATCGATTGATATATTAGTTTTCATAATAATCTTTTATCTACGACTACTATGAAAAGTTTATATTTATGCTTTCAATTGTCAACGTAAAGTAGATTGTTACTGAGGACCAAGCAAAAAAACATTTTATTGCGTGTCTCCTATGACAACGCTCAATAAAGTACTTTTTGATTACATAAAATAAAAGAAAATGACAGAAACAAACAAATTTTTTTATTTATTTATTTCGATATTATTGGTATCGTCATGGTTACGAATAAAACATCAATTGATTGAACGCAGATATAACTAACTGAATACTATTATTATTATAACAAATAATTTTAGTCGTAGATAAAATTATGTGTGTATTACGAGCATAAAGTGTCTTTGTTCCTCTTGCACTATTACAGCTCTCGCCTTCGGCTCGCGCTGCAATTACCGTGCGCGAGTAACAAAGAGTCACTTTACGCTCTTAATACACAAATAACTATTATTTAGAGCTGATTTTAATAGGAATAGTAACAAGCAATTTTCGGTGTTTAAGTACTAGCAGAGAACCGCCTTAAGCTCGTTGCAGCCCAGCAAAAATATTCAGCACTTGAATAAATGTTATCGGCTCAGCAAACATTTAAATTCAAAAGATCTTTTATAAAAATGCGACACTGTTACAAAAGGTCCTGACAAGGACCTTCAAAGAGAATACGTTTATGAAACAAAGAACATTTTTCACACATATCTGTCTGAACGTTTTGACATTCTGTATTAAGTACGACAGCTTTGAACCCTATCTACAATTTTTATTTGATCATGAAACATGTACCCATTTTTCCGGAAGATTGACTTCAGTTTGAAATAGAGTGTTATTGTAATAATCGTTCTGTTCACATGGATTCTTTGAGAATTCTTTCATACGTCTGGATCAATGATCAAGTTCTTTTTTTGCAAGACTCATTGAGGATTCAGTTCCGCTATTTGACAGGCAATTCTTACATGATTCTTTTTCTTAAAATTTAAAATCATGAAAATATCGTTGTATGAACTGGTCATAAATGGATTCTTCGAGGATTCTTTCATCTTCTGAATCCTGGAAAAAATAGATTCACTGGTTTGAAGCTATGAACGAATAAGGATTTTTTTCCAAAACTCATTGAAGATTCAAATTAGCGGCGCCGCTATTTGTCAGGAAAATCTCAACCAGATTATTTTGTCCAATCAGAAGCAAGAAAGAATCCTGTGTGAACAAGGTTTTAGTTAATTCTTTAGGGTGCATGTCACTACGCCAAATTGCCGTAATGTCAAATACCCGCTGTGTCCAAAACGTATCCCCACCACTTACATACTTGTAATAACGTATGTCGAGAGACTACTGGCAATCGGGCATAGGTTTTGGTATTTACTACAGTAACAAAGCTAACAAAACCGTACTAGAGCCCCACAAACTCGGTTTTGGTATTTACTACACTAACAAAGCTAACAAAACCGTACTAGAGCCCCACAAACTCGTCAAATTGCCTCTGTGTCGAAATAAATTTGCAGTAGTCTCTCGACATACGTTATTACAAGTATGTAAGCGGTGGGGATGCGTTTTGGCACAGTGGCAATTTGACATTGCGGCAATTGGACACAGCGGGTATTTGACATTACGGCAATTTGACGCAGTAGCGTGTTCCCATTCTTTAATACTATAGGAATCCAATTTTTTAAAACTTTTAGAAATAATTTTTGGTGGGCATCTGCTAATAGTATATTGTGTTATTAGGATTAAAAGTGATACTTTGTTTGATGAGCAATTAATTTACATTTGCGAGGCGAAGCGTAGCGAAGCCGAGCGGATGCAAAAATTGTGAGTCAAACAAAGACACTTTTAATCCAAATAACACATACTATTTTTTCTTCAACCAAGAAAATTACTTTTTAAATTATTGAAATATTTTGTTGAAATATGATTGAAACTAAGAAGGTAGCTTTGCTTTAACTTTTGTTTTGTTTACAAATTTTATTGTTCTGTCAAACTAAAATAAATCAAGAGTTTTTCTGGAATTATGCTCCTGATAATACATACCTGATGATTAAAGTAAGTGTTTAAATATGAGGAATGAGAATATAACTATCTAAATATTATTAATTTTTATAGATTGTTGTAATACTGGAAATTTCGGGTGAATGCCGTTGCGATGAATTGGTACGTTTAAAGATTGATGTTATTGAAGACGTCAAATCAGCTTTACTGGTAAACATACATGGTAGACAGCTAAAAAAATATTACGGTTCGATTAACCTAGCACTAGTAAAAGTATAATATCCTCCATTCGTGATGATAATACCAGTAGAAAAAATGAAGAAGTGCGTGATAATCAAGCTCAAGAAATATTACGCTCCCAAGATTCTAGTAGAAATATAGAATCTACTTTTAAGCTTAGGATTAAAAGTACTTTTAAGCCTAGGATTAAAAGTGTTACCTAGCAACAGTTACATTTTTTTATTAATAACAAAAACGTCAACTTTTAATACTAAAAACAGTATTAAAAGAACCAACTTTTAAGACGGTTGAAGAAAAAAATTATTTAGTTATATATGTAAACTACTGTGACTTTAAATTTTTAATATTGTTTCTGTAATTTATATAATTATAAAACCAATTATCAAATACTGCAGTATATTTAAATGAAACTAATTTTCCTTTCGTGTGTAAATCTCTGACAAATTAACACGTTCCGGTCCTGTAGGACTGCTGGCACAGGACCAAGTCCTAGTACAACGTAGTCGTGCTGCAGGAACAGCAGGAATTGCAGGATTGTCTGAACACCAGCAGGACTCGCAGCAGGAACAAGAAATTGTATTGAACGTTATGCGGATGTTATTTGCATCGAAACCGAGATGCTTGTAGGACTTGTAGATCTAGGTAGATTATTTTACATTGTGTGTTTAAACCTACAATTTTAAACTGTTTGTAATATAAAGTAACTGATAAATAATATTCTAGTATTTGCAATTATTAAATCAAATGTTTAAGACAAATCAAAGAAATAAAAAAACCTTTGAACAAATAAAAACTTTTGCATTTATAATTTTAGTCACTTCACTGCATTATAGACTAAGAGCTAGGGGTCAAATTAGTGTGGACATTTTATTAGTCGTGAAATTGAAGGGCTTGGGTCTTGCATATCTACTGAAGATGGAATGTCCAGTCTGCCAGTTTTAAGTGGCCGGATTAGGCTTCCTCAAGTATCAAAAGTTTAGTTACAAAAATGTTAATTATATAAATTAAGAGTTCTGGCGTATGTAGAGGTCGAAATAAACGATATTTCTTATTATAAAACATATTGCCAGAACTTTTCTACTCCTCCAATCTTAAATGTCATTTGAAATTTTCATAAATGTCAAAAATTTGTTTGTCATCAGTGTTTATCTGCTTACCTGTGCAAAAAAATAATAATAGTTATTTACTTTACAAGTGAGCAAAGTAAGGAATTACCCACGAGGGAAATCTTAACTCACGAGGCCGAAGGCTGAGTGAGATAATTTTCTCGAGTGGGTCATTCCTTTTTGCCCACGTGTGAAGTATAACGTTTTATCCAACACCTCTTAATAACTGTTTAAATATTTTAAAAATATTGAGTTTCAACCTAAAACATCGTTTCTATGATGACTTCCAACAAGCAAAGTAACAATTTACCCACAAGTGAGTATAATTTTGATCAAAGCCACTTGTGGGTAATTTTTTACTTTGCTTGTTTAAAATCACCATAGTTATGATGCTTTTATTAAGAGGTGTTGGATAAACATGTTTAATCATAAGTGCTGATAACCCGAAGTAAACTTTTGACAGTTATGAAAATATAAAATTTATGATTATTTGACTTGAGGAAGCCTAATCCGGTCACTTAGGACTGGCAGACTAGGCATTCCATCTTCAGCAGATATGCAAGGCCCAAACCCTTCAATTTCACGACTAATAAAATGTCCACACTAATTTGACCGCTAGCTCTTGGACTATTCCTTTTATGAAGATAATTTACTTTTATTTCAGAAAAATTATGTTTAATTTGTAACGTATACATTTACGATACACCCTGTATGTCATATTAATTTATTTAATAGTCTACAAAGATAACTATCCTCTTAAAAAATGACCGGTGTCTCCTCTAAGCGAAGTTGTTAATTACAACACCATTAATTAACTTTCTTAGACGCGATTCTTTCGTCATTAATTACAATTTCGTCCCTTTTCAAGTGTCCGCCTGTATGTATGTAGGTCAGCAGCACTGCGTAACGTTTCTAAAGCCCCATTTACACAGAATAATCTACTGCGGTTTCTGAATTATTTGTTTACACTATCGGAGAACGAATAGACATTTGAAAAAATGTTCCCACTTCAATGCGTGCCTGCTGAAAAATTCAGCGGTCCAGTGGTGTAGGTAGAGTTTTTTCAACGCATTTTTAAATTTATTAGGATATGAGAACATACCAGTAGATTATTTTGTTAGAAATTCTAACAAATTTGTTTATTTATTAAATAATAAATATTAATATTTCGACTCATAATATTTACATCTATCTACCTTAATATACCTCAAATAACATTGTCCTACCATTATTTGTACAATTTATGTAAAATATATTTTTGTTATTCCTGCAAAAATTTTCATTTGACAATTACTCAAAAACTATTAAAGATTTTAAAAATCGGTTTGAAGCATTGGATTCAGCATAAAATTTGCTACATATATGTAAAAAATTATTTAAAAATTTTGAGTCATAACAAAATGGCGGATAGTTTAAATTTTCCTGCTGCAAGTTTAAAATAATTTTTTACTTAAAAACTAAACGTGGTAGGTATTAAAGTTCTGTTCACAGGACTGTATTAAGAAGCTATTAAAAATGTTTTAAGTATGAATAGAGAATGTATACTATAGGTCCCAGAATATATTTTCAATTTATTTTAATTCGTAAAATATGAAATGACTGTAAAATAATTTCAGACAATTATATTATGTCGAAGTACGAGCGGAGCGGACAATAGATGATCAGTTACGTGATCAATAAAACTACTAAAAGGCGCAATTATTATTGGAATAGATAACTAATCGAAGCACCAAATAAATCACACATTCACCACTCATGTCATGGACCAGTTACACGTGATCTACAAACTGTGACGGTACGGAAAGATGGCAATTCCCGGGCACGTGCTACTCGTATCAGAGCATCTTCAAGACTGCTGATAACCGACTCACATCTAGCAAGTGTACTAACGTAATCGAACTAACAAACACGATCATAACTTCATTAGCACACTTGCATTTCTATCATTCATTATTATTACAATCAACATAATTGCTAACTCAAATATATTTATGTGACCAATAGTAGATTTTCATCATTATTCAGACAAGAATATTCTCCACTAAAACAACCACGAGTGAGTTGACGGCTGGTAACCGCACACACGATAAATATATCTACACCGATGACTCACAGTATGTGAGGCTGCCACACCCAAATTGGGTAACAAGCGTGTTATGTAATGTGAACAATCTGGATTATATTTTCATAAATCAAGTGATATATGAAAACATCTCTGTAAAAATGAACCCCTCTTGAATATGCATGGGGTTGATTTGAATTTTAGGAGTTGACGGAAAATTATAAAAAGTCCCGGGTTTGAATCTCGTCGATTTGTGTATGAATAAACAACAGATTTATTTGCATAGACGTCGGATTGGTCTACTGAGAATTATGAAATGATGAAAATAATTCACTGAATTTTTTATCAGATGAAGGTGGGCTTAGTTTTTCGGCGATTGACATTAGATGTGCTGTTTTTTTGACAGCTGACAGTCAGCAAAGTGTTACTTTTGCTGCCTAGGCAGCAAAAATAGTAAAAAAAGCCTAGGCAGCAAAAGTAATTGTTACTATGGTGAATCAACAAATTTGACATTTATAAAATTCATCAACATACCTAACCTATTTTGTTTTTTCATAGCAACTGTCAACACACGCATAGCAACATAATTTGATTGCGATACCTATCAATATATTTAAAATAATCACTAAATTAATATTAATTAATAACAATCGCCGAAAAAATAATGTGTTTAACATGGCAAAAAAAACAGATTTGCTGCCTAAGCTAGATTCATAGCCTCGGCTGCGCATCGTCTTAGAAACTCTAGCCGCGGCAGCAAATCTAATATTTTTTTGCCTAGTGAAACAAATTACTATTTATTTTTACCTCCCGCTTACCTGTAAACGAGGTATTGGAATCATGCTAAAAGTCGGTAGTGAGTTTTAAGTGGATGAGCACGAATTAGGGTCCTTACAACTCATTTTTGATGTATGTATGTATGTGTGTCTGTGTGTGAATGTGGTCAAGTGCTCAAATACGAATTACCCAAAAAAAATTAAACTTGGTATTTTACATTTGTATACAAATTGGAAGAGCTCATTAGATTTTGGTACAAATATCTTCACCGGAAGTTATATTTTTTGAAGAATAAAAAATTTCTATAAATTTGGATAAATACAGTATTTATTTTTAATGAGAATAAGAGGAAAAGGTATTTGCAACTTTCGGTTGGTTTTGGCTCCTGCGTAAAAAATATTGACAGGTGAGACGGGTGACACGTTGATACTAACGCCATATAAGTCGTAAGATATTAAATTTAGTAATTGAACGGAAGATGGCTTCAACACAGAAGACTATTCAAACAGGAAAATAAAACACTAGAAAATGCAAATCTAGAAAATTAGTAAGTAAATTAAAAACCTGAATCAAAATTATATCAAAAGATACAGAAAAGTATTTAAGTAATTTTCTGTTATATTTAATGAAACATAATAATTTTAGAAAAATCATATTGCTCTATATGAAAAGTCCTCGGAAAATTCTTACTTCCGGTTTATGAATTGGTACCAAAATACAATTGGTCTATTGAAAATTGTTTTTAAACCTTAGATACAAAATTTGGTATTTAAATGTTTGATATTTTTGGAGTTATCGTTTCCGAAAAAATAGTAACATACAAACAAACGAACGCACGAACATACACACAGACATCATTTCAAAAATGTGTAATTCGTAATCTAGAGAACCTAAAACATGCTTATCTGCCAAAAACTCACACTCGAAAATTTATACCTCTCTTATAGAACATGAGGCGAGAAGTAAAAAAATTAAATCTGATGTATTCTATAATAAAAATTCAAAAGTTCATTCAAAGAATACCCCACCATTTTGCGTCGCTAGATTCGATTGAAAAACAATATCTTCTTCCCCGATTTCCCAATTTGAATTTGCATAATCCCAACCATTTAGCAAACTTCAACATCTGACTGTTTGTTCGAACGTTTGTAACATTCTGCCTTCGAAGCACGTGCACTGAATACATTCAGCGCAGGTTAACTTCTCGGAATTTATATCATTACCAATGATTACAATGTGATGGTGTGGCGGCTGCTTTACTGACACTTTGAGGGTAGTTTAGGGCTAGTGTTAACCAAACAGAGGGCAGGAGTGGGCAGTAGTTAGCAGGAAGAACGCAGGATGTTTTAGAAAGATTTTGTTACAACATTTGATGAAATTGTAAAGTGTGGAAATTTTTAAGGGATGGAAAACGCGGTAGAGAGTGAACCAAGGGTGGGACGGTAATTTTGAGTACAGGGACGGATTCAGCGTAGTTTTTTATGTATGTGTACGTTGTTTCATTAAGTTTTATTACAAATTACAGATTTTACAGCTGAAATTGTAAATATGTACAACTTTCATATTAAAAAATTTGGAAATTGAGCCAGTACGGGTTGAACTAAGGGTGGGACGGAAATTTTGAGCACAGGGCCGGATTCAGCGTAGTTTTTTATGTATGCATACGTAGTTTCATTAAGTTTTATTACAAATTACAGATTTCACAGCTGAAAATGTAAATATGTACGACTTTGATATTAAAATATTTGGAAATTGAGCCAGTACGGGTTGAACTAAAAGTGGGACGGAAATTTAGAGCACAGGGCCGGATTCAGCGTAGTTTTCTACGTATGCGTACGTAGTTTCATTAATTTATATTACAAATTACAGATTTTACAACAAAAATTGGTACAACTTTGATATAAAAACAAAAATTTAGAAATTGAGCCACTATGGGTTGAACTAAGGGTGGGACGGAAGTTTTAAGCACAGGGCCGGATTCAGCGTAATTTTTTGAGTATGCATAGCTAGTTTCATTAAGTTTTATTACAAATTACAGATTTCACAGCTGAAAATGTAACTATGTACAACTTTGATATTAAAATATTTGGAAATTGAGCCAGTACGGGTTGAATTAAGAGTGGAACGGAAATTTTGAGCACAGAGCCGGATTCAGCGTAGTTTTTTATCTATGCATACGTAGTTTCATTAATTTTTATTAAAAATTATAGACACCACAGCTGATATTGTAAATATGTTCAACTTTGATAAAAAGCTTTAGTTTAATATTCTGACCGCATGCAATTTCGTTCAAGCTCCTGAAATTCATTTATTATTTTGTTTTTCATCTGAAACTTCATAACAAAATGTATCTAAGCCTCAGAATGTGTTCACAAAACAACAGATATTAAATTCTGAATTAAGTTTTCAGGCGTAACATCTCATTGAAAATTTAATATCACCTGAAATGCTGAAAACTTGCGCAACCTACACAATGAACTTGTTATTCGTGCTCAAACAAATTTTCAAATATTAGCGGATGGAGAATAAATATGTGAGACGAAATTCATGCATCTTTCACGAGTATTACGCCATTTTAATACAGATAAAGTGTAATCATTAATAATTTATTATTATTATTAATTTCTATCGATCTAAAATAATTAATATAAAATATGGAGGTACAAATTTTCAGTTTAGCTTATAAATATTATTTGGTAGCAATTATGAGAAAATTGACAACTGGTAAAACTGCGCATATGATCAAATATATACAGGGTGAGTCACAACTTTGTGCATATATTTTAACGGCATATGGTACTCAACTTACTGATCATGGAACAAAAAAGATTTTTTTTTAAATTCGTAAATTTAAGAGCAGTTTTCGCAAGAAGCATTGTATAATGGATATCTGATTAACTATGAATGGAGTAAAATTATAGCTATTAATATAACAAGAATATTATGCGATTTATAATACCGAGGATGTTACTAAGCGACGAGGTGAAACCGAGTCTCTTTGAACATCCAAGGTGGCTTAAATCGCATATATTCGCGTTATACCGTGAGTTTTATTTAACGTGAAACATGGGGTATTTCATATCCATGGTTACGAATTTGACAGCAATGTACTAGAGCGTTTCATTTAAAATAGAACATAGCAAATGAAACATGTATGTATTTCTAATCATTTTAGATATAAAAAAAGTTGCAAGAAACATAAAAATAGATATTTTTTCAGTTTATAACAAATTCTCAAATACACGAAATAAATCAGATAGGTACATGTCTGAGGCTAACATCTGCATTATATCAACGTATTATATGGACCTTTTCTTCAATTGTATACCTTATTTTCAACAACACAACCCTAATTGATAGGTAATATTTACTTGATAATGACAGCCTATGTTCTATTTTAAATGAATCGCTCTAATACATTGCTGTCAAATTCGTAACCATGGATATGAAAGATTCCATGTTTCACGTTAAATAAAACTCACGGTATAACAAGAATATTATGCGATTTATGATACCGAGGATGTTGCTAAGCGACGAGGTGAAACCGAGTCTCTGTAAACATCAAAGGGGGCTTAAATCGCATATATTCGCGTTATATTCAAAGCTTAATAATTGTATCATCAACGACAGCGATGTTAAAACAAATCAACAATTTTATCCGTCAATTAGTTGACAGTTTGTATATTATGGAAGGTTTTGATGTTATTATGGTTGTATCTAATTAATTTCGTAACTAATAAATTATAATTATCTAAGGTATTATAAGTAACTAATGTATTATGTTGTTTATAATTATTAATAAATGTTGCATATTAAAAAAAATATAGTGAAAAAGGGAGCTTGCTATATTTCAAACTGAGCTCTTGTTAGTACACCTACACTGTTCATATTTTATATATAGATAGTTAAAAGATGACTCTAGAGTGCTAAGAAATTATATTTTTGAAATACTTAACGGTATTTTAGTAATAAATTAGTAAAAATAGTCAATTTGGCCGATTTTTTACTATTTTTTTCCTCAGATCTGTAATTTTTTTTACAAAAAATATTTTCTTAGCACTCTCACGAACAATGCAAGGAATCGACTATTTAAAACAAAATTAATAAATATGCAATAATAAGGCCGTAGTTTATAATATTAAAATGCATAATTTAATTCTTATTTTCTCTAATTGCTGTCGCAACAATGTTTTGTATGAATTTTTCGATCAAATAATGCTTCGTAATTACTTATGGTAAATTTCAGATTTTTATTTTGAGCAATATAGCCAGAATCGTGCATTTTGATTCTATTGCAGCAATATTGCTTTCAACAAGTGTAGAGCCTTAGAAGGTAATAACAGTTGATGATACGATTAAATTTAAAATAGTAAATTTAGGAAGTTCCATTAAAAATCGGAAAACTAAAATTGCATCGAAATAATTCTTTCAGCCTGTATTTATCTACAAATAACTCACAATATGTGTGGCAGTCACACCCTAGGCGTGAGATGCGTTGCCATTTCAATCATCCATGATATTCTGCCCAGGAAACGTTGATGGACTCTTAAAAGTGCGTAACACAAAAAGCACAGCTCCGAAAGCTTCCAAAGCTCCCGAATCACAACTTTCCTGCAGCATATGTCAAAAGCACGCGTTGAGCTTTCGCCAGAGATATTTATGGCCCTCGGGATTATGATAAAATATTTGAAATTGAGAGCCGTCAATAGGAAAACGAATTGTTGGGCTTTCATGGAGCTTTATAAGAGGACTAATTAAGGGCTGGATAAACAAGGCTTGTTTTTCTTTAATTAAAACTTACTTCAGTTGATTAAGTTCATTTGCTTTGTAGATTTGTACGAAAATTACTTTCCATGGAAAAGTATTCAATTGTACACAATTTTGTTAACAATAAAAAATTATATTTTAGTCTGGAGTACATACAAGCTGATTCAGAACTTTAATGGTATACAGGGGGTCACCGAACATGTGTAACAAAATGTAAGGATGTCTAGTATTGGACCTTAGAGTATAGAAAATATTAAGTTGCTTTTCGTAATAATCATTAGCATTTATAAACATGATGCAAAATTGTAAATGTCTATTTGACAAAGGTGATTTCGTATATTAAGGTGGAACATCAAATTTTTGCGCATTTGAAACATATACCATTATGTTCTACGCAGCGACGTGCAGTTCACTACAAAATTTCTTAGCCTGGGTAATCGGAGTAGAAGGAACGTATGTCTTGTATTGAACAACAGATGCAGATTTTCGTCAAAATATATGTGTCATTTATTCGTTATTACGAAATATTGGCTAGTTTTATTAATAAGTTTTAATAATTTTTACAAAGTTAAGGAATTGTTCTAAAGCAATCGTAAATTTATAAATCGAACAAAATAATAAAAATATTCAAATTTGATGGTTGAAAATAGACCATTTTCAACAAACTGTACATATATATATATATATATATATATATATATATATATATATATATATATATATATATATATAACAATTGATATTTTTATTAAAACTTTAAGACCTGTTTAGAACCATCCTTTATCTTTACAGTACTTCAAAAAATTTTAAAATATCTTAAAAAATAAGCCCAGAATTCCGAATAAATGATACCACTATTTCTAGACCCTTGAAGTTCCGCCTTAAGGGGGTTTTATCGCTCAGCGCTGCTAGATCACAAATCCTCGTTATTTCAGGTATCCGCGCTGACAGCCTATGTTTTATGAGCACATGTTGTCTTTATTTATCTAATTGCTATGTTTCGCCTCATTTTTGTTTAGAAAATTTTCAATTTGATTGGCTAGCGCGCATACAATTTTTAAATTTATTTAACAAATTACTCGACTACTATTTAAAAATTTTATATAATAATGTGATATACACATTTAAATTTACAATGCAATCAAACTTACGAAGAGTTTTTCTCAGAATTATTGTTATTTAATTGTTTATAAATAATAATAATAACAATTTAAAAAATTCGACAACGTAGCTAGATTTTTACTGCTTTTATCTTTATATGGTATTTTTTTAAGATTTATAAGATTAATAGGTTGGGAGTAATTTGTTAAATACTTTTTTACTGTGATAAAAGCCCCTTAATGTCACCTTAGATGTCAAACGTCAAAATTAATTCTCGTTCTAGATTTTGATTGGTAGTTCATACAGATAATCATAAACTACTAACTACAGGTTTGGAGTTTGCAAATCCCTGCGCTAACTGTAATTACGTGGAGCTAATTTCGTTATTGTGAACGCTACAAGTGAAATGCATATGTCAAACCAATAACGTTAACTATACCAACTAACTGTAACTACTAATTTCGTATTGTGAATGAGGCTTTAGGATGGATAAATAAACAATAAAATGTCAAATGTGGCTTTTTCTGTCAAAAACATAAATATAACAAATCGTCTTTTATGTTTGTATTGTTTCTGACGAATGTTCGGCTTCCAAATTCGTATAAATCTTTCACAAATCCTTTGAGATTCAATAATTCACATTTCCCTACCGCAATTGTCCTGCCTTCTATTGTTTTGTCCTTTGTGTGTGTGTGTGTGGAAATATGAAAGAAGTGTAAACTTCGCTGAAATGAAAAATACATTCAGCGCAGGTTAACTTCTCGGAATTTATATCATTACCAATGATTACAATGTGATGGTGTGGCGGCTGCTTTACTGACACTTTGAGGGTAGTTTAGGGCTAGTGTTAACCAAACAGGGGGCAGGAGTAGGCAGTAGTTAGCAGGAATAACGCAGGATGTTTTAGAAAGATTTTGTTACAACATTTGATGAAATTGTTAAGTATGGAATTTTTTTAAGGGATGGAATACGCGGTAGAGGGTGAACTAAGGGTGGGATGGAAATTTTGAGCACAGGGTTGGATTCAGCGTAGTTTTTTATGTATACATACGTAGTTTCATTAAGTTATATTACAAATTACAGATTTCACAGCTGAAAATGTAAACATGTACAATTTTGATATAAATATTTTTGGAAATTGAGCTAGTACGGGTTGAACTAAGGGTGGGACGGAAATTTTGAGCACAGGGTCGGATTCAGCGTAGTTTTTTATGTATGCATACGTAGTTTCATTAAGTTTTATTACATATTACAGATTTTCCAGCTGAAATTGTAAACATGTACAATTTTGATATAAATATTTTTGGAAATTGAGCTAGTACGGGTTGAACTAAGGGTGGGACGGAAATTTTGAGCACAGTGCCGGCTTCAGCGTAGTTTTTTATGTATACATACGTAGTTTAATTAAGTTTTATTAGAAATTACAGATTTCACAGCTGAAATTGTAAACATGTACAATTTTGATATAAATATTTTTGGAAATTGAGCCAGTACGGGTTGAACTAAGGGTGGGACGGAAATTTTGAGCACAGGGCCGGATTCGGCGTAGTTTTTTATGTATGCATACGTAGTTTCATTAAGTTTTATTACAAATTACAGATTTCACAGCTGAAAATGTAAACATGTACGACTTTGATATTAAAATATTTGGAAATTGAGGCAATAATTCTCATTTCCCTCCGCCATTGTCCTGCCTTCTATTGTTTTGTCCTTTGTGTGTGTGTGGAAATATGAAAGAAGTGTAAAGTTCGATGAAATGAAAAATAAATCTCAGAAAAACAAAAACTTGATCTCATCGCTTGTACGACTGTCCGCTGGTCAAACGATTTCTTCTGAACTGATAAACTGAGAGGTTTACGACGAGTGTAGAGGCTGTGAGGCTTAGAGATGAGCACGAGACGTTTTTGCAGATAAATCACGAGGTATTTTAACCATTTAAATTGCCGGAATAAAAAGTCTGAAAGGGTGGAAGACTGACCAAAAGAAAAAAAATACATCACTGATTTATTGGTTATATTATGTTCCTAGATTCATGAAATATGTGCAGTTTTGAGTTATAATAATTTCCGGAGTCGATTCTTAAAATATATTTTTATCACTTTGAAAGTCATTAAAAATGCCGCCATTTTCTAAAGAATAATCAAATCTATAAAAGAATTATTACTACAAAATTTCAGGAGTTCTAAAAGAATGTCAAGTGGACAAGACTCGTTCATAGGATGTTTAAAAATATCTTATTCTTGTACTTTAAAGCCCGGTTGTACAATTCGAGTTTAGTATCAGCTTATGGCCGTTTTACACTACGCTAAATATTGAACAAGAAATTGCGCAACAAATTTAACAATATCTGGAGCAATAAATTGCTTTGTTTTAATGAACTCTGTTTTATACTGAGACAATTTTATACCTACCTACAATATTTAGTAGTGATTCAGTGCAGTTCGTATATAATAATAATTTGACAGCCGCGCTTATCTATTTTTTCAAACAATTACAATTACTAACATTGGAATGTTACATAAATTATGTTACTAAGGGCGGACATTAGCAATCGCTAGAATACTAATAGGATGTTAATAGACAAATATAGCAAGTAACAAGCCGGGATGTGTGTGTGTGTGTGTGTGTGTGTGTGTGTGTGTGTGTGTGTGTGTGTGTGTGTGTGTGTGTGTGTGTGTGTGTGTGTGTGTGTGTGTGTGTGTGTGTGTGTGTGTGTGTGTGTGTGTGTGTGTGTGTGTGTGTGTGTGTGTGTGTGTGTGTGTGTGTGTGTGTGTGTGTGTGTGTGTGTGTGTGTGTGTGTGTGTGTGTGTGTGTGTGTGTGTGTGTGTGTGTGTGTGTGTGTGTGTGTGTGTGTGTGTGTGTGTGTGTGTGTGTGTGTGTGTGTGTGTGTGTGTGTGTGTGTGTGTGTGTGTGTGTGTGTGTGTGTGTGTGTGTGTGTGTGTGTGTGTGTGTGTGTGTGTGTGTGTGTGTGTGTGTGTGTGTGTGTGTGTGTGTGTGTGTTCACGTTTTTTAAATGTTCTGGGAATTTTATTTTGTCAAGTCACCTACTAAAAGAAATAATAAAAGATTTATCGTTATTTCAGTCAATAAGAATAATTTCTCGACGTATTAAAAACTGTAGAAATTTTTAAAAAGTAACTAAATGAATATTGGACTATTAGAAAATAATATAAATTACTAAAGCCATGTTCGCACATGGATTCTTTCATATTCTGAATCCTGAAAAATGAGAAAATAATCTTTGGTGAGAATTTCCTGTCGAACTATTCTTCAATGAATATTGGAAAAGAATAATTTCTAAATCATTGATAGCTTACAAACAGTGAATTTCATTTTGCCAGGATTTAAAAGCATGAATGAATCTTCAAAGAATCCAAGTATGAATTATTATCAACGTTAATAAAAAATTATCAGAATTGCAAATACAGGACAGCTGGTAACCGCACACACGGTATATATCATACCTCTCAAAATAAATATTTAAAGTATCAGCCTGGAGTATTAGAAATATGATTGCCTGTAGAAGACAACGCAAGATTCTTAAACGTACACGTACACGAGCTGTGTGTCTATGTTCTAGTGAACAATTCCTCAATAAACTATTTAAAAATTCGTAGAAATTCTGTCAAAACAGCTACAAATATGAAACTACGGTTATTTACTAACAAAACTACGAGGAATCCAATGGTGCAATCACATTTTCAATTTTACATTTAGTTCAGCTTGTACATCACTTAGAAAACTATGAATCAATTTTACCTTGTATTATTCATCGCAGGGTCTTTTTCTTCCAGGAGTCAATGAGGTCCTTATACACACACTACACATAGTTTTGTAAATGTATATCGCGAAATAACTACAGATTTTAGCAAATAAAGCACTATGAAATCACCATGCGTTGAACGTTATATTACTAAATTGTCACTGAAGTTTTTACAGGTTTATGTGTGCACATTCTTCATAGAGGTGGCACCAGTTTCGATTCATATTTGAATATTTAAATGTTTTAAATGATATTCTGGTAAATTTATGCTTTTTATTTATTTAGACAATGTAAATTTGGAAACTAAGTAATTCATGAATGAAAAGAACATGCTTTATTATTATTTTGCATTTCGGGCTGCAAATATATTATTTCAGGATTTGTTAAGATTATTGGTTGAATATTTCATTTTTACAAGATACTACAATACAGTTTAGGTATGAAATTTTAACATATATTTAAGATGAATTATTATTATTATAAAATCAAAAAAACTTGGGCCCCTAGAATTTACTTGAGCAAGCGCAACGGGCAACTGCAATCTTCAAGTCAGAGTTGAACAAGAAAATTGTAGAAGACATTTTTACCTCTCGCCTCATATTCTATAAGAGAGGTATTGTAATGGGTCAAAATTTTCGAGTAAGAGTTTTTGGTGGATAAGCACGTTTCAGGGTCTCTAGAATACGAATTTACTATTTTCACGATGATGTCTGTGTGTGTGTGTGTGTTTGTGTGTTTGTGTGTTTGTGCGTTTGTGTGTTTGTGTGTTTGTATGAACCGACGATTTTTCGTCCACGATAACTTAAAAAGTATCAAACCGTTTATAACCAAATTTCATATTTAAGGTTTTAATAAGTATCTTAACACCGGATAAGATTTTGGTAAAAATCCGCAAACCGGAAGTAGTACTTTTAGAAGTTTAGAAAAGTTTTCCTTAAATATATTGGTACATTATTTATTTATGACAATTTTTGCAATTAAAATTAAAAGAAATTGTGATTATCTATGTGTACAGTTAATTATAAATACAAATTGCTGAATCTGGAAGTATTTAACAATAAAATAAAGTACAATTAATATTCCATTTTTTTGAAATTTCTGTATCTTGTTGTCCATGATATGAAATTTGTTTCTACATAAAATTTGAATTATTATGACAGTGACAGTACAGTTGACAACTTTTGCTTGCATATTGGTTTACATTATCGTTTACATATTACATGAACATGAAACTAGTAAAATGTAAGTAAAACTATATATTAGATTAGTAGAATAAGCAGAATTAGGCGAGAGGTCGTGTGGTGGCCACAGCAGATTTTTTTCATTTTACACTGAGCAACACCAGCAACATGCAATTACTTATTTAATGAATAAATTTATTAATAAATTTACCAATATTTTGTTACTATATTATGTCAACTTAACCTCTTGGATGTGTTGTATTTGTATTGTATATTGTTGGAAAATAATGATAGAATGGCATTAAAATCACTAACGCACTAACTTTCAAACAAAAATTAATCTTTTGGACGTTTATGTTCAGTTGGTAGCATCATAACGAACTAAAAATAACTAGAAATAACTGTGAATTGTCTGCAAGCCTTATAAAAATTAGAACATGTTCTATTCCATGCAACCGTTGCCTCAAGATTGCTTCTGCTTGTTGAATGTGCAATTTCTGTATTACACTCATGCAATATTGAAGCGACTTGAAGCACTTGCAACTGCAATATTGCTCAATGTAAAATGGGCTTTAGGGCCCGTAGACACTAGCTCCGTCACTGTAGTGATGTTTTAATTTAGAACAAATTCTCGCTTATCCGCAGTATAAAAATATCTCCTGCTGCATAAATAATTCATCTGTTTCCTGAGATTCCAGAGCCGCCGTGTGTTTTCGTGAAATCAATGTAAAATGTGAAATGCGAATGTGTTGGTAATTTCGCTGAATTACGTAGGCCGACGTTCAGCTGTTCTCATTCCGGGTTCGCCTCCGGACTTGACTTTCCGACTCCGGCACTCCGGAATATTTTCACTTCAATTGCCACGTGTATTATAGAAACCTTACTGAGAGATTTTTACCTTTCGCCATACCTGTAAAGGAAAGTATTGGAAGCTATAAATCGGGTAGTGGATGAGCACGAATTATTAGGCTCCTTACAACTCATTTTTGATAGTTTCACGTCTTATTGCAACTTACGTTATAAAAATTGTCTTCAACTGGTAGCATTAAAATTTAATTTATCAGAACGTTAAAATCTTGTAATCCATGATTGGTTGATTTTTGTTTCTGCGTAAAAATTTGATAAGTGACAGGTTGACACTAACGCCATATAAGTCATAAGTAAGATCCTTGAGTAATATACAGGTTGGTGGAGGTGAAATGCGAACATAGGGAAATATATGACAATGGAGTTATCATGCTAGGCATCTTGATATACGTGGAATAAGTACTGTCAATGTCAAAGTACCTGTCATATTATTGAAATTTTTATTTTCATTAAAATATTTTCTTTGCATAATAATGTATTGTACGAGCAGGACGAGAAAGTTTACATGCACTTTTAGATTTTATTATTATTTCTGTTATTGATTACTCTTTTTGCCACACAAATTCACATTACTTCGTTTTGTGACACTACTACAAAATATATCAAGATACCTAGCATGAAAGTTCGATTGTCATGTATGTTCCCTATGTTCGCATTTCACCTCCACCAACCTGTATTAATGGCCAGTTGCACCGTTTCCACTTAAATTTTAAGTTTTCCTTAAATGAACAATATCGAATCAAAATCAAATTGTCAAAAGTAGTATATACCTTGTTGTCTTTATTTCGATTCGATATTTTTTATTTAAGTGATACTTAAAATTTAAGTGGAGGCGGTGCAAATGGCCATAAATGTTTTAGTAATTGAACGGAGGATGGCTTCAACACAGAAGAGTAAAAATCTAAATTATTCAAACAGGAAAATAAAATAAGTCTAGAAAATTAATAAGTAATGAAAAACCTGCATCAAACGCATTTTTAAACATTTATTCACGAGTATGTGAGGGTCAAGAATGGTTCTGCGTTGTTCATTTAGTTCATTCGACTTTATTTTGCACCATCCTTTTTAAATCTTCCTGTGCGTTTGCTATTTCCTGTGTTTGCATCTAGCATTTATACCAAATCCAAGGTTCTTGATTTGAATTTTCCGGTGAATCTTTTGATTCAACTGATGCAAATTCCTGTGTTTGAATATTTTTACCTTCCGCTTACCTGTAAAGGAAGGTATTGGAATCATGCAAAAAATCGGGTGGTGAATTTTTAGTGGATGAGCACGAATTAGGCTCCTTACAACTCATTCTTGATAGTTTCACGATGATGTCTGTGTGTATGTGTGTGTGTGTATGTATGTGTGTGTGTATAATAATAATAATAATAATAATAATAATAATAAATTTATTGCCCAACAGAGATCCAATTACAGGGCAAAATATAATAAAATAATAAATAAGTAATACATAATGAAATCAAAATAGAATTAAAAATTAAAAGAAAAATATTTAAGCATATTACAAATAACACAGAAACAAGTGCATTAAAAAAAAGATATTATAGGAAAATATCCTCAAATTTTTTTTCGGCATTTACACACATTGTGTAGATGGGAGATCGCAACAGAACGTCAGTGTTGGATGCTGGCAGGTAGAAGGTCCCTGTATGCCTAGACGACAGTCGTGGGACGCGGAACAACACTCGAGAAAGAAGAAACGGAACATCCATCCTGTTGTGGAGCAGCATCCAGAGAAACCTTGCACTGGCCATCTCTCTCCTGGCTATTAAAGAGGGCATGGAATGTCGCTCAAGTAGAAGTTCTTGGTCCACTCCTCGCTCTGGATAAACCTTATGTATAAACCAACCGTGTATGTGTGTGTGGTCAAGGGGTGTTAGTCGCATAACTCAAATACGAATTACTCGCAAATTTTGATATTTGGTATTTAACATTTGTATATAAATTGGAAGAGCTCCTTAGATTTTGGTACAAATATCTTCATCGGAAGTGATATTTTTTGAAGATTGAAAAGGTTAATTGTCAAAATTGTATATAAATTTGGAAAAATATAGTATTTATTTGTAATAAGAATAAGACGAAAAGTTATTTGCAACTTACGTTATAAAAAAATTGTCTTTATCTGGTAGCATTAAAGAACTGCAGTAAAATTTAAAAAATAAATTTATCAAATAAAACGTTGATATCTTGTAATCCATGATCGGTTGATTTTTGTTTCTGCGTAAAAAATATTGACAGGTGAGACGGGTGACAAGTTGGCATACTAGCGCTATATAAGTCCTAAGTAAGATATTAAATGTAGTAATTGAACGGAGGATGGCTTCAACACAGCAGAGTTTTCCTGTGAATGAATCTTTTTATTCAGGTGATACAAATTTCTGTGTTTGAATATTTTAGATTTGTATTTGTATATTTTAAATGGGCACCGGATTGTACGTATACATTTCTGTTTAAAGTCTACATATGGCGGAAGGTTGTGTGATGGCCACGTCAGATTTTTTTTTTTTTATTTGTATACATTTATGTTTATAAATCAGTTTCTAGATACGGCGAGAGGTTGTGTGCTGGCCACAACAGATTTTTAAACTAAAATAAATAAAAATTCTTTTAAAAAACTTCTGTTTAGTTTTATCCATCTTGACGTACCTAGATTAAACTAGTACACAAGTACATAAATAATGTACAGCACTATGTATCTAAACGCTAAGTTATTGGAGCTAAAGTAACTGTCAACTCCGATGTATTTGATAGATTAATAACCATTAAGTTCTAGACAACCCTTTAAGTTGAAAATTACATTGTTCAATAACCTGTCTAACCTTAGCAAAGATTTTGATACCTAAACTTTGTTGATTAGTTATTGAATAATAGATTAGTAAAGTAATAAATTTTGAGCCTTTATTTCGATAAACAATCTAGTTAGAATACAGTCTTGTACATATTTATATAGGGTATAATTCAACCTGTGTATAAATATTGAAGGGTATTGGACGCACTTGATCATGAATCAAAAAGAATTTTAATGAATCCAATCAAAATGTGTTGTTAAATTAATATTTTAAGAGTCCCGTCTACTTCCTAAAATCCAGCATAAAATAAACTGACGTAGCGAGTGTTTTGTGGCCAGTACAAGAATGGTAAAATCTTATTTTAACAAGGATATAATACAGAAAGAATCGATCGACAGATATGCCTCTTAAAATTTTAATTAAAAAATTGTACATGATTATATAAATTCCGAAAAATTCATAAAAATTTCCAATTTATGCAAAATTTACACGGTTATATCTCATGACAGATATTAATTTTAAAATCTGTAGATTCATTCTTTCTCAATTAAATGTTTATAAAAACATTATCCTGAAATCAATAATAATCTGACAGTTTACTCGCAACGAAAACACTTTTACAGTATTTTTCAAATTCAAAATGACATTGTATAGCTAGGATGCGGTAAAGTACGAGTTTTGGGATGGTTTCAGGCTCCCGTAGTAGTGGAAATAGAAAAAAGTTAAATCGAGAGTATTATAGAAATTCGGAAAAAATGTAGACGTTAATGAATAACATTTTTAAACAAATGTTTTATTTAAAATGTCGTATTTGACTCGCACATAATGACAATAATTATTATTATGCACGAGCAGAAGGCAAATTATAGCCTACATTATGTGCTCGTTAAATAATTCTGCTATATTTATTATTTACTTTATCTGTAAGATAGATTTAAAGCCAAACAAAGCACACAAGAGTACCAATTAAAATTCTGGTAAGATATCTTTCAGAATTAATTCCATTCAATGTTCCAATTACGTCGCGTATTCATATTTATAAATTAATTACAGTTCTCTCTATGTACGTTAGAGACAAAAGTACAATATAATGTCTGCTCAGCCCCAATTCAAAGTCCTCCACTAAAGTTAAACACAAAGTTAGTAGCTTGAGAGACGGTGAATTTTCGCTAACTGAGTTTCCGCTGAAATATTCGTTTCCGAGCTAAGCCTACCGCGATTTGCTGACGTCAGGAGTCTTTTCTATATTTTTAGATCTTTATTTTATTGGATGATCGTAATTCTCGCCTTTTATTGATTTCGAAAGACGTAATTGAATTGTACAGGAGACTGAAATATTTTAAATTTCTCTAATTATTTTCTAGATTTAAATGAGTGGTGTTGAGGCTGGTAACCGCACACACCATAAATATTTTCGAGATTTCGAAGAGTCGTAAGTATTAATAAAATTAATTTATGCAGATTTTGTCATCTATTCTTTAAAAAAGAATGTTTAATAATACCATAATTACCGCACACACATTATGTGAGTCCACTAACAACCAGGAGTGGGTTTACGGCTGGTAACCGCACACACGGTAAAATATGTATCTAGGTATACTAATTTACTAAAAACACGTTAAAGCTCATTCATATAAGTATTTAGTTTTAAGGTTTACATTTATGTTTACGTTTAAGAATGTTCAAATTCATATTTTACACTTTCAATCACTGTGAATGCTCGTATTTAGTTAGATATATTCAAAATTTCTTAAATGTAAACAAAAAATGTAAACCTTAAGCGGCCCGTCTAGATTTTTTCTGAATTCCTAGAATACGCTCGATTCTATCTTTTTTCTATTCCACCATTTTTCCCACTACTGCAGCTGCCCGAAACCAGCCCGAAACTCGTATTTTGCCGCATCCTAGCAATGCAATGTCATTTTGAAGTTGAAAAATACTGTTAAAGTGTTTTCGTTGCGAGTAAACTGTCAGTTTATTATTAACTTCAAAGTAATGCCTTATTAAAATATTAAAAATAATGTCCCTTATTAAAATATTAAAAATAATTTTTTGTCATGAGATATACCCGTGTAAAGTTTGCATAAATTGGAAACTTTTCGGAATTTTTATAATTATGTACAAGTTTTTTATTAATATTTTAAAAAGGCACAACTTTAAGGAGGTTCCCTACACATGCAGTGGCGTACTCAGATATCAGCCGTTAATTGATAAAAATATTTTTATTAATGTAAAACAAAATTCGGTCAACGGGTGTTAGTTGATATTGCAATTCGTTCAGTTGCGGTGATATATTTTTACAATAATTTCTAATTCACTAATCAAAAAATGCTTGAAGATTTTTTTTTCAATCGACAATATTGTTACAACTATGTGGTCAACCTTCTTCAAATTTTGAGAAATTGATGTCCGTGCTTGCATAAGTTTATATACCAAAAATTAAGTAAATAGAACATTTCTAACATCTATTTATTTAATCAATTAATGGAAAGCCATAAGAGCCCATGTAAAATATTAAAATTTAACAATTAATTTCGTTCAAACTACGTGGTCAAAAATTTCCAAAAAATTCAGGTATCATTTTTATGACACAGACAACATAAATTCAAAGTTTGGTTGCATTAGAACATTTTTTAAAATGTCTAGGGAACCTCCTTAAGTATATAATCCTTGTTGAAATAGAATTTGACCAATCTTGTGCTGGCCACAAAACACTCGCTACGTTAGTACATTTTATGCTGGATTTTAGAAGGTAGACGGGCCTCTTAAAACTAAATGCTTATGAGGCTTGAAAGTTATACAAAATTTTAAAAATCAAGATATTCTCCTATTATTAATGAGAGTCCAATCGTCCAACTTTTCCCACTTAGCACAAAAATAATGAGCAAACAAAATAATACTTCAGAAGTGATCAATCAATGTAAAATTCATAATTACAATAATCCTTTGTGATTCTGCCTTCTGAAAGTACAATGCTACACAAAACCTCGTTCACTCATTAATTAGAAAATATTCCACCGATTTGCAGAAGAATAATTGATTATTAAACAAACGAAACAATATCAATCATAAGAACAAAATAATTAATGTTGCCGTAGCAACATGGACCATTGTTTTCGATGACAGCTAGATAAATTAATTTCAGTTCTAAAAATGTTGTTATGACGATGCAGAATTTTGTTTTATAAATAAAGTTTGTGTTGCACTTTGTCATCTCTATTTATACCAACGTGTAAATAAATATGTACTAGTGTTTGTTTTACAGGGTTTCCCAAAAGTTCTGGGACGTAGAAGTTTCGAACGAGTGAGGAAAAAATTGAAAATTTGGGGATCACTAAAGAGTCATAAAAACTATATTCTTAGATAGTTTAGAACTTCCATGCAATATGGAGTTTTTCCCCAACATTTTTAAATTGCAACCCCTTTCGAGTGTCACCTTATTTAAAAGGTAATAAAAATCACATCCACATAAACTAAAACCCGATATCTTAATTCAGTTTTTAAAAATTTCGCCATATCCTGGTTAGAAAATAAGTATGTACATACGATATTCGATAGAATTTTTTTCTGAAACTATGTACACCTATATAACTTGACCCGAGGAATCTAATGGTACAAAAATATTTTTTTTATTTCAATCAGTTTTTGACTTATTATTAATTATATCGAAAACTGTGGGTCGAAAATTTTTTTCGACTACAGATTTGAAATCCTCGTCGTCGAATTAATATATAACCACATTTTAAGCCAATTCTCAATATTATTCTGCAGGCTAGAAAATAACCATGTTTTATCTCTTCGATTTTGTACCATTTTTTAAATACCTCAATAAAAATTGTACCCCTTAGAATTTTTTCGTGAAAATTTGTATTCCTACATAATTTGACCCGAGTAATCCAATGGCGAAAAAATAAATTTTCCATTTCGACCAGTTTTCGACTAAAAAAAAATTATGTCGAAAAATATTGGTCGAAAAAATTTTCGACTGCAGATTTGAAATCCTTGGAATCGAATTAGTATATAACCAAATTTTCAGCCAATTCTGAGAGAAAAAGTTATTTTGGCCAAAATTTCATCAAGGGGTCGACCCACTTTTTTGGCCAATTTCGAAATTTCTTCATAAGAGTTATACCCGTTGAAATTTTTTCGCGAAAATTTGGATTTATATGTAATTCGACGCGAGGAATCCAATGGTGGAAAAATTACGGTCATAGCTACTCCCGTCTTTTACCTGCAAAAATTATCTCAAAAAGTATTAACCGAAATTTTTTTTTAGTGGCACCATTGGATTCCTCGGGTCCAAAATAGGGTATAACCAAATTTTGAGCGAATCGAAAATTTCGAATATTTTCGACATTTTTAAACATTTTTAAAATGCATTTAAAATTGTACCTGATAGAATTTTTTAAAGAAAATATGTATTTATATGTAGTTTGATACGAGGAATCCTGTGGTGTACTTAAAAAAAATTGTATCTTGATTGTTGATTTGTATAGTAATACAAAGAGTAGGGTATGGCGGGAGGTCTTGTGCTGGCCACATCAGATTTTTCATCGTAAATTTCTGCGGCTGTTATTATAAATTTAATTTCATAAATGAAAAGTACGTTAAATAATTTAATTAGTAATACGCTTTTAGTAATAAAGCACTGCGAAATGTTAACAAAAAGTTTAGTACATCTCCTGGCAAAATAAAACATTAACTGCAAAAGTTCTGTGTACTCTCGCAGCTGCAATATAAAATAAATCTTTTTTTTATATTCCTTGCTCACGCAATGTGAATTTTATCTCATATTTTCCTTTGTTTAAAACAGAAGTAAGTAGGTGTTTGGTGAGTTTCTAACTTGGAATACAGTTAGAAATATTGAAGAAGTTAGTTTTGCTTTGTAAACTTAGAATAGTTCGAGGAAGAAATTGCCAACATGAAATAGCTTTAGGTGTGAATTAAGATTATAAACGTACCAGGAATAATTGAACTAGTTAGTCAACTCACGGGTACTCTTGGTTTATGAATGAAGCAAATACTTTTAAGGCGCTACACTTGTGCCAAAAATGTAGTGAAAGAGGGACCTTGCTATATTACAAACTGAGCTCTTGTTAGTACACCTGCACTGTTCATATTTTATATATACATAGTTAAAAGATGACTCTAGAATGCTAAGAAATTATATTTTTGAAATACTTAATGGTATTTTAGTAATAAATTAGTAAAAATAGTCAAATTGGACGATTATTTACTATTACCTCTCGCCTCATATTCTATAAGAGAGGTATTGTAATGGGTCAAAATTTTCGAGTATGAGTTTTTGGTGGATAAGCACGTTTCAGGGTCTCTAGAATACGAATTTACTATTTTCACGATGATGTCTGTGTGTTTGTGTGTTTGTGTGTTTGTATGAACCGAGGATTTTTCGTCCACGATAACTTAAAAAGTATCAAACCGTTTATAACCAAATTTCTTATTTACGGTTTTGATAAGTATCTTAACACCGGATAACATTTTGGTACAAATCTGCAAACCGGAAGTAGTACTTTTAGAAGTTTGGAAAAGTTTTCCTTAAATATATTGGTACATTATTTATTTATGACAATTTTTGCAATTAAAAATAAAAGAAATTGTGATTATCTATGTGTACAGTTAATTATAAATACAAATTGCTAAATCTGTAAGTTTTTAACAATAAAATAAAGTACAATTAATATTCAATCTTGTTGTCCATGATATGAAATTTGTTTCTACATAAAATTTGAATTATTATGACAGTGACAGTACAGTTGACATCTTTTGCTTGCATATTGGTTTACATTATCGTTTACATATTACATGAAACTATTAAAATGTAAGTAAAACTATTTATTAGATTACTAGAATAAGCAGAATTAGGCGAGAGGTCGTGTGGTGGCCACAGCAGATTTTTTTTTCGTCAGATGTGTAATTTTCTTGACAAAAAATAGTTTCTTAGCACTCTCACGAACAATGCAAGGAATCGACTATTTAAAACAAATTAAATAAATATGCATTACTAAGGGCATCATTTGTAATATTAAAATGCATAAATAATTCTTATTTTCTCTAATTGTTGTCGCAACATTGTATTGTATGAATTTTTCGGTCAAATAATGCTTCCTAATTACTTATGGTAAATTTCAGATTTTTATTTTGAGCAATATAGCCAGAATCGTCAATTCTATTCTATTCTATTGCAGCAATATTGCGTTCAACGAGTGTAGAGCCTTAAGGCATTGTTCGTGAGAGTGCTAAGAAAATATTTTTTGTCAAAAAGTTACACATCTGAGGAAAAAAATAGTAAAAAATCGGCCAAATTGACTATTTTTACTAATTTATTACTAAAATACCATTAAGTATTTCAAAAATATAATTTCTTAGCACTCTAGAGTCATCTTTGAACTATCTATATATAAAATATGAACAGTGTAGGTGTATTAACAAGAGCTCAGTTTGTAATATAGCAAGCTCCCTTTTTCACTATATTTTTGACACAAGTGTCAACTGACTGTGGTTCTGAAATCTGGCATCTGGGGTTTGAATCCAGTCAGGTACATATTCCAGAGTACCCTTGAGTTGACGGCTGGTAACTGCACACTCATCCTGGATAAGAAGTTTTCTCCTTTCTAGTGAGAATTAATTGTTAAAAATGCGGTGCCGCTAAATTTAATCTTCAATGAGTCTTGGAAAAGAAGAAAAAACATGAATTTTATTCAAGATTCAGAATCTTGAAACTTCTTCTTTTTCAGGCTTCAAAGAATCCTTGTTTACCTAAATGACCAAAACAATTGGTCATTCACTAGTTTTGAATTATCTTGTTTTAATAAACACATTTTGTTTCACAAAGCTTAGTCTTCGATAAATCAGACATGAAAGAATGGAATGTACATCGCGATTTTTTATTATTACGTTTGTTTGTTGTTAAATAAATCACAAACTTGTGCGAAGCATGTTTTGGTTATTTAGGTAAACGACACTCTTAAGGCTGCCCAAAATATTTATAAAATTTGGTGTCAACTCACGGGTACTCTAAATATTTATCAAAAGTAGGTACCTTAAAGAGCAGTCGTCTAGATTAATCTATGAACATATTAATTACATTTGCTTAATTATAAATTAATTATTTCAGGCATATTGCAGGAAAATATCTTAATCAGGAAATGTTTAATTAAGATAAATAATTTGTGCATCTGGTTCAGTTGTTCTAAAATAAACGAACATAAATTCTCGTTAATTATCAATCAAATCAAAGTTTTAATGAGTAAACAAGTATTTGTTCTGAAACAAAATCGTTTTATATTAGTTACAAAATAACAGCAGTTATGAAATGAAACGTGGATTTCGCGCGCCACTCCACAGCGTTTATTGTTTTGTTAAATATAATAATCTAAAAATATTGTTGAAGATAACATTACAATCTACAAAATGGTAGATGCAGAATTTTAAAATTTTGCTTTAAAATCTAATTTTGACAAGTTTTGTTATTTTTTGAACACGAATATCTACTATTTTAAAACGAATTTCAAAAATACGATCGGGTATTTCGCAGATCCAAGCTTTGTTGACAACAAATTAAAATTTGAAGTTAATTCACTTATAATTAAAATCTGTACAGTGGCGCGCGATAACCCTCTTTTTACAAATATTGCAGTTTTTTACAAATATGGGTGCCAATATTATTTTCCCCTCAAACATAAATTATAACAAAACAATAAACGCTATAGAATAGCTTGCGGAATCAATGTTTTTAACTGTTTTCTGCAAAATAATTGTATTTTTCTGTACCTCACAGAGACATTATCTTAACGAAAAATCAATACGACGGTAAAAACATCATATAAACGTAGTTCTAACGAAGTTTCTCCAAGATTTTCAATAAAAGAAAATAGCTGAACATCCCAGCAACAAGTTATGGCATCTGTGCCAAATTTCATCACAAGAGAAAGATTCAGTAAATAAAGAAAGCACAATTAAATTCCAACAGCAAAAGAAGAGAATTTTATTTATTAAGTCTCCAAATACAGAGTTATTCACAACTTGGCGCACTGTTTCCAAAGGAAAATTAATAAACTAGCTATTCTTGCTATTGCACAATTTATTTAAATTTAATTTTTACTTCCTTGTACGGAGTAATAAGGAAGTATTGTAATCGCGAAAATTTCGGTTTTCAGATTTTGATGTAAATATCCGTTTTGACCCTTTCTGAATCCATTATGACTAGTTTCGTCGTGACGTCTGTACGTACGTACGTACGTACGGACAGACGGACGGACGTACGGACGTACGGACATATGTATGTCGCATAACTCAAATACGGTTAGACGTAGAAAGTTGAAATTTTGTATTTAGGACTGTTATAGCATCTAGTTGTGCACCTCCTATTTTTGGTTTCAATCTACAAACCGGAAGTAGTAATTTTTAAAAAAATTTCGACAAATATTTAATTTAAGACAATTTTTTTTATTTTAAATGAAAGATTATGTGATTATTACCTACAATCGGTATTTTATAAATATTTTTGTATCTGGTATCATTTCAGAATAATTAAAGTATATATTTATAATTTAGTATTTCGGTATCTTGTAGTCCATGATCGATTAACATTTGTTAATACGTAAAATTTAAATGATTATGACATGACAGTGACAATAGTAAAATTTGCTTTATATCTTCTTCTGCAGTTTAAATAAAATGACTAAAATATATTTGTGAGTATAGTAGCAGTAGTAGTAGTACTTATATATTAATATATTTGTATAATAAGTTAAAAGAATAAAGTCAGATTTTTTTATATTCTACATTTTAGTTATTAAGAAAAGTATGAACAGTTTCATAGGCGTACAAGGAAGTCATGTGGTGTCCACGTCAGATTTTTTCTATTCATAATAGTAGCAAATTAGCAATCCAGTCAATTATATTGAAAGCAGACCTCAAAAATGAGTTATTGCCATGAAAAAAGTTTTCAAAAAGTTAATAGTTCTTTAAATATTTGAGATTTTACGTATCGATACATCTACGCCACAATAATGCGTTTCACGTGTATTCTTACTTACAGTAATAAAGAAACTACCAAATTGTATTTTATATTTTGTAACATTTAGAAACAGTTAATTTACATGCAGTTCATTTTAATTCCAGCCCCATTGTTTGAGAAGATTTTCAGGGGTAATACCATAAGAGATGATAATTTTTTGAGAATTGTTTCTAACAATTTCACGACACAAAACATCATCTGACAATTTTCCGAAACGAAGTTGAGGGGAATTTTCCGTGATGTTTTGTGGAGTGAAATTGCAATAAGTTGCCGTGGAATAGACAACAATTCTCTCAAAAAATTATTATCTCGAATGGTATTTAAGAAGAATATTTTTCTTGTTAAAAATACTAGCCTTACACCTGAAAAGGTAGAAAGGCTCGGGATTAAGTAAGTAAGTAAGTTTAAAATACTACCAAAACGACTCATTTTGCTAAACATTTTTGACGTTTCTTGTGACAAATGAATTAATTTTTTATAACTGACGTAACAAAATTAAACCCAATATACATAATTATGTTGTCAGATACATCATTTTACATTTTCAGTTCTATTGGTTCAATTACGTCATTATAACGCAATATGATTGGTTAAATCATGTTTCAAAAAATATTCAGCTATACATCTACGTCACACAAACTTAAAAATTAATTACAGCTTTATTAAGAACAATTAAGGCTTACCAGTACTCTCAATCGCTTTCAAATAATATGAAGTTTCAATAAAAAATGGTAAACTACCCTACTAATCAGATATTATCAATTTACAATCAACAATCCAGTGCTTCTTGTCAAAACTGCTCTAAAATTTACAAATTTTAAAAATAGTATATTACTTTACTAGTGGGAGAAGTAAAATACTTCTTGCTCGTGGCCAATCAGGACACGAGTTACAGGAGCATTTTACTTCTCCCACTTGTGAAGTACGCTATTTTTCCTCACAGTGAGGAAAAAGTTCTTTTTGTTCCATGATCAGTAAGTAAAATATATGCACGATGTTGTGAATGATTTATAAACGCTTTGAACTATTACTAAAGTTTTATTTGTCTAATGTAAATTACAACACAAATGTAAATAAGTAAATTGTTTATTCCCAATTGAAATTCCTGTTTAGCACAAAACTCATTTGAAACTTTCAGTTATTGTAACGGTTTAGGCACAAGTGATAGGAATTTCAATTTTCAGGTCCTGAAACAATTTACAGTTCACCCTTAGCTAGAGGTAGGGTTACAGTAACAAAAACTTTACCAAACTAAATTACTTAACATAAATGCTACATAGTTGTTCAATTACGGTTCATTCACAGCTGTGAAATTAAGAACTATAAATAAAATTATTAATTAGTCTTATGACTCGGTACGCGCAGTTTCGAAAATAAAATACGTCTTGTATGCAAATCCAAGCAATCCTGTTGTTTAGGTTTTTTCCGAATTCCTAGAATAATAAAGTTTGCATTCATTGGAAATTTGTATGAATTTTTCGGAATTTTTATAATCATGTACAATTTTAAGAAGGTACAACTGTTATTTGATCCTTTATGTACGTATAATCCTTGTTGAAACCATTCTTGTACTGACCACAAAACACTCGCTACGTTCGCGATTTTAGGAGGTAGACGGGCCTCTTAAAACTATTTTTAAAGTTAAATCCACATTTATATTTATTTTATTTGCTATTATGATAAATTCACAAAGAGACAGATGTAACAATTTCTCTCAATCTCTCAGATTGACATATATGTCTATGCGTATACTTGTGTAAAATATATGACATTTGCATATCCTGTGTTTATGACTTAAGACCCATCTCTTGCTATCAAATGCAAAGCAAAAAGCATGTTACAATAAATCATTTTGTGACTTTGGTTTTGAAATCGATGACCTCATATTTTACAATGATGTACTTGTGTTGTGCTTACATGGTTATAGAATTAAATTTACAAAAAATATTGCCGTATTTTGTTAAATCATTTCTTTAAATTATTAAAATGCAAGTTTTACATAAATTATTACAGTCAATGGGTTAAATGTTTAAAAAAAATGTCTCTATACCCGTCTTCGGATTAATGTATATTATTGATATATTTTTGTGCATTAACCAACGTATAATATGGATTTTTAAATGATAAAAATTAGCTCCAAGTTTTGCTAATTGATGTCACATCAAATAATAATTTGCATTTATTGATTCACTAATGAGTCATGATTCTTTATGTTAAATTTCAATTTGATTTTTTTTATAATACAGCCAGAATCGTTAAAATTGTTAATCTTCTGGATTTACAATGTTTATTACTTCCTTGTACGGAGTACTAAGGAAGTATTGTAATCGCGAAAAATTTCGGTTCTCAGATTTTTACGGAAATATCCGTTTTGACCTTTTCTGAATCCATTATGACTAGTTTCGTCGTGACGTCTGTACGTACGGACGGACGTACGGACGTACGGACAAACGTACAGACTTACGGACGTACGTACGTATGTATGTCGCATAACTCAAATACGGTTAGACGTAGAAAGTTGAAATTTTGTATTTAGGACTGTTATAGCATCTAGTTGTGCACCTTTTATTTTTGGTTTCAATCTACAAACCGGAAGTAGTAATTGTTTCAAATATTTCGATAAATATTTAATTTAAGACAATTTTTTTTATTTTTAATGAAAGATTATGTGATTATTACCTACAATCGGTATTTTATAAATATTTTTGTATCTGGTATCATTTAAGAATAATTAAAGTATATATTTATAATTTAGTATTTCGGTATCTTGTTGTCCATGATCGATTAACATTTGTTACTACGTAAAATTTAAATGATTATGACATGACAGTGACAATAGTAAAATTTGCTTTATATCTTCTTCTGCAGTTTAAATAAAATGACTAAAATATATTTGTGAGTATAGTAGCAGTAGCAGTAGAACTGGTATATTAATATATTTGTATAATAAGTTAAAAGAATAAAGTCAGATTTTTTTATATTATTCTACATTTTAGTTATTAAGAAAAGTATGAACAGTTTAATAGGCGTACAAGGAAGTCATGTGGTGTCCACGTCAGATTTTTTTAATTTAATGCTGCTGTGGATCTTTCCACAAGAATTGTTAGATTCTTATTTTATGTGTAATTTTATTTTTATTCCTGTGAATGAAACTTAAGTGACTGTGGTTCTACTAACCCAGGTTCGCATCAAGTTGGCTGGTAACCGCACACACGAAAATGTGCGCCGTAGCCACTTCTCCAAATGAGTATATCTGTTTACAAATTGTTGTGCAATACTCAATTTGCTGATTCGTAGTTTGAAATTTAATCCATATCGTATGAAATGCAGGGTGAATATTGTATGTGTTCAGCAGAGTAATTCGATTATCAAATGCAGACAGACTTGGTATTGAATTACACAATATCTGCTATAGATTCTGCCACGGCTTCAATAAATCTTACAAATTATGCATTCAAAGAAGTTTAGCACGGATTTAACCCGAGAAATGTAGCTTGCTGGTGCCATAAATTATATACAAGATTTAGAAACATATTGACTTTGCGCAGCTTACTAAAGTTGATTTTATATTACTAAGAAATATGTACAGAATGGAGAAAAAATTGCCGTAATAACTTATTAGAATGTTACGGTTGTTACCATGGTTTAATATTAACAATAAAATAAATTATTAAACTGTATTTACACAAGAGCTTTTTATTTAGCCGGATAAATTTCTGTTTGTATTGAAACCTTGTTGCCTGGCAATTTGAAAAGAAAAATTGTTTAATAAAATCACGACAACGTAGGTGAAGTAATTTTATTTTAAAACAATATTTCGAGTCAAATTGCTGTCAGGTGACAAGGTTGAGATGTCAAACAGAAATTTATTCGGAGGAAATAAAATGCTCGAGTGTAATTCAACGAGATAATTTAACTACCTACTCCTTTAGTTCTTCTTCACAAATATTCCCAAAAATCTAATCATTTTGGGGACATATATTAGAAATATGAAGCAAATGACATTTTAATGTTTTGTTTATTGTTGGGTTGCTAAGAAAAGGGTAAATAAGGTTTTATCACTTGCAAAAAGTTACCTTCTTTTTTATCCGCCGTCAAAGCGATAAAATTGTGTTTTGTTTATGGCTTACTTTGTACAGGAGTAGAATTATCAATATAAAAATCTGATGTGGCCAGCACAAGACCTCCCGCCATACCCTGCTCTTTTTACTACTATACAAATATATAAGTATACTTACAAATAATATATTTTACTCATTTAGACAATTGTAGAAGAAGATATAAACGATGTGTCACTATATTGTCGCTGTCATGTCATAATCAATTATTTTTCGTACTAACAAATATTAAACAATCATTAATAACAAGATACTGAACTTTCATACTCTAAATTATAAATAATATTTTAATTCCTAAAGTACCTACTATGACAGAACAATTTATAAAATGTTAAAAATTGTAGATTGAAATAAAAAAATCTTGCGATAAATGAATTATTTATCAAATAATTTCAGAAAAGTACTACTGTCGGTTTGGGGATTGCTTCAAAAAAAAAATTTGTCCCATCACAATACCTCCCTTATAGAATATGAAGCGGGAGGTAAAAACTATTCGTAATTATTTATTATTTAACTGTATTTTAAACAAACTCTATAGATTTTGAATTATTTCATACAATATCATCTGTCTCAGAGTTAGTGCGTAATCTCTTATATTGCCTGAAGGCTCTAACTAATCATGTATGTATATTCAGTTCGTATTCATGTTTCACGATGATGTACGCTAGCTAATTAGTTTATTGTTAGTTAATTAACATTGATGCATTTGACAGTTGTACATTGACATTAATCAGATGTATACATCAATCAGTTTACAGCTCATAGATCCTTTTCAATAATTTATCAGCGTATCCTGTGGTGCAAGTACCCGTGAGGCTAAAACACACTGACTTTATAGCAATAAAGAGCAGATAACTAAGTGATCAGTAAATAAATTTCATTAACTTATTTATTTCATTTTTTCTGTGGTATGTTCACAGGATTCTTTGAGGATTCTTGCATGCTTTTGAACCCTGAGAAAAAGAATCATGGTCAGAATTCATTGATATAGTTTCAAAACAGTTCAGATTTTAACCCATACAACACATATACGTCGTTAAGACGTCTTTATAATGTCCATGTCTTTAAAACGTCTGATCCAAATGTAGTCACAAAGACGTCACATACGTGTCTTATGTCCTCCATTCTGGATGTTTAAAAGATGTTATTTTTTCCATGCAAATGACGTCTATTTAATACTTTTTCGACAGTTAAATGTCCTTTTTAATAAAATTATGACCAATATACGACTTAATTTTGATCAATAGGATTCCTGTATGTCATAACCAAGATGAATTTTGAGACAAATATAAAACTCCCATACAACACAAATACGTCGTTAAGACGTCTTTATAATGTTCATGTCTCTAAAACGTCTGATCCAAATGTAGTCACAAAGACGTCACATACGTGTCTTATGTCCTCCATTCTGGATGTTTAAAAGATGTTATTTTTTCCATGCAAATGACGTCTATTTAATTTAATTTTTTTCGACAGTCAAATTATGACCAATATACGACTTAATTTTGATTAATATACGAGTAGGTTATTTGTATGTCTTAACCAAGATGATTTTTGAGACAAATATAGGACTCCTATAATTATATTGTAAGCGGGAGATTTAAAACTGGACAACATAATGACGACTTAAAGACTACCGCATAAGACGTCTAAAATTCGACCAATACTAGTCTCTTTATGACGTCTATAAGACAGTAGCAAGATGTACGTCTTACAGACGTTAATACGATCGATGTGTTGTATGGGAAGTTTCAATAATAAAATAGTTGAAGTTTTGATGATAATAATTCTATGTATTAAATACAAAACGCGAAAGAAATAATTTCAAATTGGTATATTAATAATATGAATTTTTTGGCAGAAACCGCTTTGCTACCTTCAAATAGTGTATATAGAAGCCATCCAGCTCTGCTTTTCTCATGACTCAGTTGCGTTCAGGCGAGTAATAAATTGGCAAATTCTTTCTCTCCCTTACCGCTCCGGCCAACTCTGGCTGCACAGCACAATATACAATGTATCAACCCCTATTTATAGCACCGCGCTGTCGATAAAGCAGGCAGTAAATCCGAATTAACCCCTTCGAGTTAATAAAAAGATAATGAGCTCTCGACACATAAACAGTAAACAAACATCTACAGTCTCGTCAGCAGAAAACTGGGTCACCCTGTAACCCCTAACCCTCTAGAACACCAGCAAAAATTAATTAAGAACCAGCAGTTGAATTATGCAACATTTAGCGCGGTGGTTTAATCAGGGAAATCGTCTCGATATTGAGAAGTAAATTAAAATTAAATCGCGCAATATTTAACATTAATAACCTGGAATTGTTCACTTGGCTGTAAATGCCGCACAGATGTTCTGAGCCCAACTCACGGGTACTCACAGTTGAGGAATCCACAGAATAAATCTGCTACCATTTTTACCTCTCGCCTCATATTCTATAAGAGAGGTATTGTGATAGAGTAAAATTCAAATAGCTAGGACCCTGGGCTGCTCGAGAAGGCAGAGCTTGTCATGTACATTTTACAAAAGCGGAGCTAGCGAGTATATGCAGCGCTGCACTTCACTTAATTTTCAAAAAAACTAAAATATAACTCAATCACAATCAATTACAAAATTCACAGGGTTACACGAAGCAAAACACTACGAATGTCAACATGAGAATAACAAATATTGAAGCTGATGTTCTGTAGAACAGACAGTAGCGTAGTTTTCTCTTATTTATCATCTATGTTTCTCTCTCTAAGACGAGAATTCGTACTTCGCGCAGGGTTCTAGCTATTTGAATTTTACTCTAGATCAAAATTTTCGAGTGTGAGTTTTTGGTGGATAATCACGTTTTAGGGTCCCTAGAGTAAGAATTTAACATTTTCAAGATGATGTCTGTGTGTGTGCGTGCGTTTGTGTTCGTTCGTTTGTATGTTACAATTTTTTCGTTCACGATAACTAAAAAATTATCAAATATTTCAAATTTTGTATTTAAGGTTTCAATACGATTCTTAAAAGCCCAATATAATTTTGGTTTCAATCTACAAACCGAAAGTAGAACTTTTTAAAAATATTTTGATAAATAATTAATTTCATGAATGAAAGATTATGTGATTATTACCTACAATCGGTATTTTATAAATTTTTCTGTATCTGGTATTATTTAAGAATAATTAAAGTTTATACTTATAATTTAGTATTTCGGTATCTGTAGTCCATGATCGTATAACATTTTTTACTACGAAAAATTTAAATGTGTATGATATGACAGTGACAGTGACAATAGTAAATATCGCTTATATCTTCTTCTGCAGTTTAAATAAAATGACTAAAATATATTTGTGAGTAGTAGCAGTAGTAGTAATACTTATGTATTAGAGGTAATATCCCACTTGACATGAATCGTCCATGGGATGTTTAAAAATATCTTATTCTTGTACTTGAAGTGATGTTACGTAAGTCTATCCTAGCCATATCCTGAGTACGATCAAAAATTACATACTCAATACAAACATCTCAGAGAATTACATGGGATGCATAATTGTGATATTATTACCAAGTTACAACATTGGGATGTAACATAGATAATGTTACCAAGGGCGGACATTAGCAATCGCAAAGATATTATTAGGATGTTAATGGGCAAATATAGCAAGTAACAAGCCGGAATGTTCACATTCTTGAAATGTTCTGGGGATTTTATTTTGTCAAGTAGAATATTTGTTAATAAGTAAAAAGAATAAAGTAGGTATGGCAGGAGGTCATGTGGTGGCCATGTCAGATTTTTTTAAATTTCTTTGTAAAAGTTCATATCTGAGTAAAGATAAATGGGGAAAGGTAAAATTCTTTAAACCGAGTTGAAAACTCTCGTTAAAATGATAAACGATCTTCTTACCATCAATTGCAGGTCCAGAGTCAAACATATTAAAGCCGAACCTCGTCACATAGAGTATTTCACCCAATCAAAAATCGTTAATTACGTATTTCAATCAGGCGTCCATTTCCTGAAAACATCGAAAACAAATGCTGCTGTGCCGCCATTGGCCGCGCGGAATCGCAGCAGGAAACGTGACGTCAGCAGCAGGTGCATGCAGGAAATAGACGCATTTGTTTACTAATCACACTGCATGCGGATATCACAGAAATTAAAATTAGAAAATGTGCATTCGAAAAAAATATAGCCCATCATATTATATTCCCCAGTTCGATTCTCAGCGCAACCGACAATAATACCACTGGGTTCGAGTGGTTGGGTTCCACTATAATAACATCTACCATTCTGTAATTGGGAGTTAATCCTGTAGAATGGTTATCAGAAAAAAAAATAGAGACACGCGATTCTACCTTCTAAAATCCAGCATAAAATATACTAACGTAGCGAGTGTTTTGTGGCCAGTACAAGAATGCTAAATTTGTATTTATTATATATATTATATTACAAGGATTATATACTTAAAGGATCAATTAATAGTTGTGCCTTTTTAAAATGTTAATAAAAAAATTGTACATTATTATAAAAATTCCGAAAATTCATAAGAATTACTAATTTATCTCCTGATAAAGCACATCTGTAGATCCATTCCTTCTCTATTAAAAGTTTATAAAAACATAACCTTGAAGTTAATAATAAACTAACAGTTTACTCGCAGCGAAAACACTTTTACAGTATTTACCAACTTTAAAATGACTTTGCATTGCTAGGATGCGGTAAAGTATGAGTTTCGGGCTGGTTTTAAGCAGTCCTAGAAGTGGAGAAAAAAGTGGAATAGAAAAAAAATCGAGAATATTTTAGGAATTAGAAAAAAACGTAGACGGGCCGCTTAAGAAGAGGGTTGATTTTTAGGGACCATTTATTAGTAGCATACAAATTTTCATAATTTTCGTACAATTATTAATATAGTTTAAGGAGGTTCCTATATTGAATACTTTAGGAGAGACACAAATAGGTATCATTATTTATTAGTAATAGATATGGGGCCCGTGTTTCTCAAAATGCGCAGAGATTAATCTTTTTCCTCTGTCCTGCTTCATATTCAAATTCTTTTTTTCGTTCCTTGAGCCCTTATCCGCTTAAATCCCGAGTAAGTAATAAGCCCTATCTACGTTCATTTCATTCGTTTCAAAGAATTGTTCAATTTTAAATTATTCTCTTTCATTCTCTGCTTTTGAATTTACTTTTGAAACAACATAATAAATAATTTCCAGCTTTAAAAGTTTATATTTTGTATTTTATTTAATGGGCCCTTTGATGGGTACAATGAGAATCTGCAAAAAAATTTTGAATGGTTTATTTTTAATGAGAATATTTTAGCGAAAGTTGTGAAGAAGCGATAACAAGCAAATATTGTAAAAAGTTTTAATTAATTTTAAATATTTGTACAAGTTTAATTTGACTTACCGGGGACGCAAAATTTATACAGAATTATGAAGGGTGTTTACCTGGAACAAAAAAATTATTAATATTTTGACAATAAAGAATCATCGAATAAAAATAAAAAATCAGACGTGGACACCACATGACTTCCTTGTACGCTTATTAAACTGTTCATACTTTTCTTAATAACTAAAATGTAGAATAATATTAAAAAATCTGACTTTATTCTTTAAACTTATAATACAAATATATTACTACTACTGCTACTATACTCACAAATATATTTTAGTCATTTTATTTAAACTGCAGAAGAAGATATAAAGCAAATTTTACTATTGTCACTGTCATGTCATAATCATTTAAATTTTACGTAGTAACAAATGTTAATCGATCATGGACTACAAGATACCGAAATACTAAATTATAAATATAATATACTTTAATTATTCTTAAATGATACCAGATACAAAAATATTTATAAAATACCGATTGTAGGTAATAATCACATAATCTTTCATTTAAAATAAAAAATTGTCTTAAATTAAATATTTATCGAAATATTTGAAAAAAGTACTACTTCCTGTTTGTAGATTGAAACCAAAAATAGGAGGTGCACAACTAGATGCTATAACAGTCCTAAATACAAAATTTCAACTTTCTACGTCTAACCGTATTTGAGTTATGCGACACACATACGTACGTCCGTCCGTACGTACAGACGTCACGACGAAACTAGTCATAATGGATTCAGAAAAGATCAAAACGGATATTTCCGTAAAAATCTGAGAACCGAAATTTTTCGCGATTACAATACTTCCTTATTACTCCGTACAAGGAAGTAAAAACATAAAAATAATGTTAACGCTTGTCTGTTTTGCGAATTGTTAGTAAATAAGAAATCAAATAAAACTGTCAGTTTGTGATGAAAAATGAGGTGAACCGAATGAGTTTTTGTGGCAACAAATTCAGTGTGTTCATGATTTAAAACTCTGTACAATGGCTTTGCGGATTAGGTAAAATTCCGTCATGTTTCAAACTTTGTCTGTCAACAGAAACACAAAGCAACAACTCTGCGTAATTAACGACAACCGATGGTTATCTGTTCTGCTAATTGCTTGTTTAGTTCAAACTTAAACTAGCATTAGTCTGACGCTGGCGATAGTGAGACTTACTAAACTAGTTCGTATGTTTTGCTTAGTTGCTGAAGTAAAGATGTTTGTGTCTTTTCAATGAAGTTATATTGATAAGGATTATTAATATAATGTTTAAAGATTAATACAAACTGGTCTAGTTAGAGATTAAAACCAACCCGCGTCTCATAATCTCGTTTAGTTATCGAGTTATTCCGGTTTTTCACTTTTCAGGATTGAATTTTGAGGCTGCATAACTCGAAAAGCAAAAGAGATATCGAACTGCGGTTTGAAGCATTGTGAGTCCCGCATTCTAATTGACTTATAACTAACTTGTGAAAATTTTGAAAATTTTAAAAATTTTCAGGTTCCTGAAATATAATAATCCATGATATCTCGAAAATGGTACGAGACACTGACTTGATTTTGTCACCATTGAATTCCCCGCGTTGAATTACATGGGTATACAAATTTTTAGCGAAAAATTCTGACTGGTACATTTTTTATGACGAATTATCGAAATCTGAAGAAATTGGCAAGGGTTGCCCCTTAAGAATATATAATTCATGTATCACGTGACACATATTTGACTAATTTGATTGGCTAAAATAGGGCAGTAAGAGGCTATCAAATAGATGATATTTTTATCACCGCTGTTACATGTCAACTGTTTCTGTCAATTAATTTCCTACTGTCAGTGTCTTATTTAAAATATTGCTGTTTGTCAAAAATAAGACTTAATATGAATGGGTGACGGTTTCACGGGTCAAGGTTTCACGGGTAACAGTTTCACGGGTGACGGTTTCACGGGTCAAGGTTTCACGGGTAAATAGAATTTAAAACGCTTTTGACAGCTATTGAAAAAATATAACCAAACATTTTGGACTCATTCATTATATATTCTCCCCAAATATAACTCGGGCTATGATTAATCATAGGTGATAGCATTCGTTAGTCTTCAGAAAATTGAACTCGAATAACTCATGCTATCACCGATGATAATCATAGCACTTGTTATATTACACCCGAAAATGTCAGGTTTTGAAAATCTGTCATAAAAAATGTACCAGTCGGAATTTTGTGCTGAAAATTTGTATACCCATGTAATTCGACGCGAGAAATTCAATCAAACCTGTGTCTCTTACCGTTTTCGGATATCGAGGTTCGTTATTTTTCAGGATCCTGAAAAATTTAAAATTTTCAAAATTCTCAAAATTTTGGTTATAAGTCAATTAATGCGGGACTTACAATGCTTCAAACCGCAGTTCGATATCTCGTTTAGTTTTCGAGTTATTCAGCCTCAAAGTTGCAATCCTGAAAAATAGAAAAACCGGAATAACTCGATAATTAAACAAGATTTTGAGTCGCGGTTTCCGGCTTTAAATTTCTAATTAATTGATTAAACTAATTAATACTATAGATTTCAGTAGCCACACATAAATCTTACAAAAATCTTTACTTTTATTCGGCTTTAAAAAATGAATGTTTCCCTCCTAATTTTCCCCATTCGTATTCCATGTCTTTCCAGCCACACTCCCAAATCAAGGCAGGTGATTCTATCCCTCAGGACGTGTTTACTGCTCCAGGAACGGGTTCCGGAGTCCTGAGGGAAATCTGGGATCGCCCATCGCCTACTACATGGGGCCGACGAGGTTTGACTCCCGAAATTGTTTCAAATAATGTATGGGAGGCCGAATAAATCACAGGCTTGAGGCGATTTTACGAGGGCGGAAAGAAATATGAATTTATTAGGATTATTGGGGGTGATGGATATTTTATTGACGTATTTATCACGCCTTTACCCGACTTCGGTATATGGCAATCTCACACATATTGTGAGCCCTTGGTAGACATACAGGCTGTTCCACAACAAAAAATTAAAGGGTATACAGGTTGGTGGAGGTGAAATGCAAACATAGGGAACATACATGACAGTTGAACTTTCATGCCAGGTATCTTGATATATTTTGTAGTAGTGTCACAAAACGAAGTAAAGTGAATTTGTGTGGCAAAAGGAGTAATCAATAACAGAAATAATAATAAAATATTAAAGTGCATGTAAACTTTCTCGTTCTGCTCGTACAAATACATTATTATGCAAAGAAAATATTTTAAAGAAAATAAAAATTTCAATAATATGACAGCTACTTTGACATTGACAGTACTTATTCCACGTATATCAAGATGCTTAACATGATAACTCCATTGTCATATATTTCCCTATGTTCGCATTTCACCTCCACCAACCTGTATACTGTACGACGTGCTGATTATGAAACAAAAAGTTAATGGTATAGTTTACTTGACGTGTGTACATTTTAAGTATCACTGCTTTGATGGTATATTTGATAATTTGACATTTATTAGTATTAGATATTAGGTATATAAACAATTACTTGCATTGTAGAAGATTTGAAAAAAATTATTAAAAATAACTACACACAATTATTGTTAATGTTATATATTAGTCTTAGTTAAAAATAATTTATATAAGTACATTACACAAGAGCTTTTTATTTCGCCAGATATATTTCTGTTTGTATTGAAACCTTGTTGCCTAGCAATTTGAAAACAAAAATTGTTTATTAAAATCACGAAACCGTACGTGGAGTGATTTTATTTTAAAACAATTTTTCGAGTCAAATTGCTGTCAGGTGACAAGATTGAGATGTCAAACAGAAATTTATTCGAAATACAATGCTCGAGTGTAATTCAACGAGATAATATAACGACTTCTTTGGTTCTTCTTCACAAATATTCCCAAAATCTAATCATTTCACTGTCAAATATTAGAATTATGAAGCAAATGACATTTTAGTGTTTTGTTTATTGATTGGGTGCTAAGAAAAAGGTAAATAAGGTTTTATCATAAGTAATATAATATCGGTAAAATTTACGAATAGAAGTTGCGTAGAAACGGACAAACGAGTGTCAAAATTGACATATTTAAATCACGACAGCAAAGCTGGAGTGATTTAAGAATCAATTTTGACCCGAGTTTGTGTTTTTGTTTATGGCTTACTTTATACAGGGGTGAAATTATTGCAGATATTGTTTTCAGTTTTAATTTAATTTTTCTTTCATTGTAATAAGTGTGTCTGGATGAGAGATTAATTGCATGCTAAATTTCAATTTTTAAGTGGCTAAATTTTTTGTAAGTTTATATTAAATCGTCCTGAAATATATTCTCAATGTTTATATTTGCTTTCGTTTCCATCTAATGAAATTCTTTGTATAGACGTCTTGCAAGAATTTAAATAAAGTAATTTGATATTTTATCGTTGCCTTTCTGTACAAAATAATTACTAAAAGCATTTATATTGCCAAGAAAAGCATTCAACAATGTCTGATAATAAAATTATATTTAATATTACTCACCAACGATATGAGAAAATGTTTATTTTGGATATAGTCGCTGTGATATTCAAGATAAATAGAACGATTTCAGTTCTGTGTTGAACTACTCTTATACAAACTATAAATTGCTAGGAGACTCATTTTATAATATCTTCAAATAAATATTAATTAAATTAATATTGCTCACCAACCACCGATATGAGAAAATGTTTATTTCAGAATTTACATTCGTTGTGAAATTCAAGCCAAAGAGAATATTACAATTTTTACCTTCCGCTTACCTGTAAAGGAAGGTATTGGAATCATGCAAAAAATCGGGTGGTGAATTTTTAGTGGATGAGCACGAATTAGGGTCCTTACAACTCATTTTTGATAGTTTCACGATGATGTCTGTGTGTATGTGTGTGTGTATGTGTGTGTGTGTGTGTGTGTGTGTGTGTGTGTGTGTGTGTGTGTGTGTGTGTGTGTGTGTGTGTGTGTGTGGTCAAGGGTTGTTAGTCGCATAACTCAAATACGAATTACCCGAAAATTTTGATATTTGGTATTTAACATTTGTATATAAATTGGAAGAGCTCCCTAGATTTTGGTACAAATATCTTCATCGGAAGTGATATTTTTTGAAGATTGAAAAGGTTAATTGTCAAAATTGTATATAAATTTGGAAAAATATAGTATTTATTTGTAATGAGAATAAGAGGAAAAGTTATTTGCAACTTACGTTATAAAAAAATTGTCTTTATCTGGTAGCATTAAAGAACTGCGGTAAAATTTAAAAAATAAATTTATCAAATAAAACGTTGATATCTTGTAATCCATGATCGGTTGATTTTTGTTTCTGCGTAAAAAATATTGACAGGTGAGACGGGTGACAAGTTGGCATACTAGCGCTATATAAGTCCTAAGTAAGATATTAAATGTAGTAATTGAACGGAGGATGGCTTCAACACAGCAGAGTTTTCCTGTGAATGAATCTTTTTATTCAGGTGATGCAAATTTCTGTGTTTGAATATTTGAGATTTTTATTTGTATATTTTAAATGGGCACCGGATTGCACGTATACATTTCTGTTTAAAATCTAGATATGGCGGAAGGTTGTGTGATGGCCACGTCAGATTTTTAGTATTGTATTGAAATAGGTACTACTGTACTCATATAAAAACTTTCTTTATTTGCGACCATTGAATAATAAATTCATTATGTAGGTCTCTATAGTCAGATAAACCTGTCGATAAAATACACTATTGTATTATGAATTCATAATTCAACACTATTGTATTATGAGTCCATTATTCAACACAACGGTCATCTCTGTCGCCACACCAAACATTTGTAAAGAAAAGTTTATATGCCTCCGGTCGGCATCGCTAGTTTTCCATATCTCAAAATCCGCCAGAAACTCTTGTAGCCAGCCTAGGCCGGCAAACAACCGGAAGTTATAGGTTGGCATCTTGACATTACTACAGTTGTAAAGCAGATGTCAATTTTATGCGTTGAATATTTTTTATACAAGAATTAACAAGATTTTGACAAATTTTAGACGTAAATCGTTAATAGAAACTGAAATAAATATATTTTAAGCTCAAATGCAAGTATTCAGTGCACAATTTTTTAGGTTATGTATAATTATTTTATATTTTTGTAATGAAATCGGCACATAAAATATTGTGTATTACACGTCCAGAAACTGTTATGCTAGTGCTCGTAATTTGCAAGCCTCGCCTGTGGCTCGGCGAGTCAAAAATACTCGTTCTTGCAAAAGGTCAGTTTCTGGCCTTGTGATACAAATAACTATTTATTTAAATAGTCGTAGATACAACGTAATATTTGACTCGCACATAATGGCTACAATTAACTCGCCTTCAGCTCGTGCATAAACTTTCATCCTCTTTAATTATAGCCTACACGAACACATAGTTCGTTTATACTATTTAAAATGTAATAGGTAGGTAATTATTTAACAATGTAATTAACAAGAATCACAAAATAATATATCTTGAATATTAAAATACAAAAATAATTGTTAATTTTATTTCACATTGTAGTTATAATATTGTACAAGAAAGAAATTAATTATAATGTAAAAAAATCTGCTGTGGCCACCACACGACCTCTCGCCTATTTCTGCTTATTCTACTAATCTAATAAATAGTTTTACTTACATTTTAATAGTTTCATGTTCATGTAATATGTAAACGATAATGTAAACCAATATGCAAGCAAAAGATGTCAACTGTACTGTCACTGTCATAATCATTCAAATTTTATGTAAAAACAAATTTTATATCATGGACAACAAGATACTGGAATTTCAAAAAAATAGAATATTAATTGTACTTTATTTTATTATTAAATACTTCCAGATTCGGCAATTTGTATTTATAATTAACTGTACACATAGATAATCACAATTTCTTTTATTTTTAATTGCAAAAATTGTCATAAATAAATAATGTACCAATATATTTAAGGAAAACTTTTCCAAACTTCTAAAAGTACTACTTCCGGTTTGCGGATTTCTACCAAAATCTTATCCGGTGTTAAGATACTTATTAAAACCTTGAATATGAAATTTGGTTATAAACGGTTTAATACTTTTTAAGTTATCGTGGACGAAAAATCGTCGGTTCATACAAACGCACACACACACACACGCACACACACACACACAGACATCATCGTGAAAATAGTAAATTCGTATTCTAGAGACCCTGAAACGTGCTTATCCACCAAAAACTCATACTCGAAAATTTTGACCCATTACAATACCTCTCTTATAGAATATGAGGCGAGAGGTAAAAATCATGAACCAAGCAAAACAAATATTATTTCTGGAATATAAATGTAGGAAAATTATTTGAACACAGCAATAATTGCACAAAGCAAAAATATATTACAATTCAGTGAATATCCTTGCCCTTATTTATGCTTTTGGCTGTCAGGACTGCTGAAGCCTAAATGAAATTTCTTTAACAACGCGGCGAAATTTAATTGGTATCGTCATATTTCATGTCACGTTTATAAGAGATAAAAAATTAAATAAATCTCAAACGAACGCAATTAATGTCCAAGCCTTTCGATAGCGAACGTTAATTGACAAACGATATTAATTTATTTCCAAATTGATTTTGTATCGCCCAAATTTGTTACTAGATAAACAAAACGTGCATTTATCACACTTAAGGCTGCCTCACACATCACTACAAATTTTAATTAAATGTGCTATAGTTGTATGAATTTATTTCTGAACTGATTTTGTTATTTGTATCGTCTGAAATTTAATTTAACGGTTGTCTTAATATATAAAACAATATAGCATACTATACATCTTGTGTTTGGGTGTGGCAGCCTCACAGATCACACAGATTTTTCCAAGATTCTTACAGGTTGTTAATTAATTTGCTGATAAAAAATGATGGAACTCATATAAAATATTTTCAACCATAAATTGTTAAATATTGAGGGACACAGGTGTAGTATTTTAAATTTATCTATTGGGTGACGTACATTTTTCTAAAATTCTCATATGTTGTTAATAATTTTTATTGATAAATAATTGCTGCAATATTTTCATAAGTAATATAATAAGAGTCATAAATTTATCGGTAAAATTTACGAATAGTTGTTGCATAGAAACGGACAAACGAGTGTCAAAATTGACATATTTAAATCACGACAGCAAAGCTGGAGTGATTTAAGAGTCAATTTTGACCCGAGTTGTCGTTTCTACGCAGGAATTATGAGTAAATTTTACCAATTAAATTTATGACTCGAATATTTGCTTGATTATTTCACGAACGACGTTTGCAACATTAAAAACATTTAATAAACAAAATGTAACCATGGTTACCCTACTTTGGTTTTATCAAATTTTATCGCTGAAAAACTGCCCTCTTCGAAAAAGTTATGCATTCTTATTGGCTAGAAATGACGTGTGTAAAATAATCTTATTAAATACAATGAATGTACACTCACACGGAATACTTAATAAATAATAAATTGTGTTAAAATGTTCATGGACACAGGTCTAGTAATTTATAGATATTTCTAGAATTCTCATTACGTTGTTAATCAATTTGTTGATAAATAATTATACTTCTCGTCTCATATTTTATAAGAGAGGTATTGTAATGGGTCAAAATTTTCGAGTATGAGTTTTTGGTGTATAAGCACGTTTCAGGGTCTCTACAATACGAATTTAATATTTTCACGATGATGTCTGTGTGTGTCTGAAATATGTGACGATTTTTCGTCCACGATAACTTAAAAAGTATCAAGCCTTTAATAACCAAATTTTATATTTAAGGTTTTCATAAGGATCTTAACACCGGATAAGTTTTTGGTAGAAATCCGCAAATCGGAAGTAGTACTTGATATAGTTTTACCTCTCGCCTCATATTCTATAAGAGAGGTATTGTAATGGGTCAAAATTTTCGAGTATGAGTTTTTGGTGGATAAGCACGTTTCAGGGTCTCTAGAACACGAATTTACTATTTTCACGATGATGTCTGTGTGTGTTTGTGTGTCTGTATGGACTGACGATTTTTCGTCCACGATAACTTAAAAAGTATCAAACCTTTAATAACCATATTTCATATTTAAGGTTTTAATAAGTATCTTAACATCGGATAAGATTTTGGTAGAAATCCGTAAACCGGAAGTAGTACTTTTTGAAGTTTGAAAAAGTTTTCCTTAAATATATTGGTATATTATTTATTTATGTCAATTTTTGCAATTAAAAATTAAAAAACTGTTCTTAGCTTATATAGAGTATAATTATGCAGACAAATTAAAATGATCCAAACAATAAATAAAATATGTCTCTTTCTTTCAGTGATGTCCGGCTGAGCACCTGGTGAACCATGAAGACGCCACCCAGCCATGGACGGGGAAAATCGCATAATACTGAACGTGGGCGGCATCCGCTACGAGACGTACAAGGCCACGCTGAAGAAGATCCCGGCCACCCGGCTGTCGCGGCTCACCGAGGCCCTCGCCAACTACGACCCCATCCTCAACGAGTACTTCTTCGACAGACATCCCGGCGTCTTCGCCCAGGTGCTCAACTACTACCGGTGAGAACACACACACACGCACACACGCAGATTGGTTAATCGAACAATTACAGAATTTATTCCAAGGCGAAATATACTGGTGGAAAAAAATGAAACACTTGAAATTCGTAACTGCCATAACTCGGTGTATCTTCAATCGATATCGTGAATCTTCGTGGGCGAGAAACTTTGAAGTGTCTACTTTAAAGTCATGCTCAACCCCCTCTGCCCCCCTCTAGCAATCATGTGCAAAAAAATCTGCTGTGGCCAGCACACGACCTCTCGCCTAATTCAGCTTATTCTACTAATCTAATAAATAGTTTTACTTACATTTTAATAGTTTCATGTTCATATGTAAACCAAGATGCAAGCAAAAGATGTCAACTGTACTGTCACTGTCATTATAATTCAAATTTTGAGTAAAAACAAATTTCATATCATGGACAACAAGATATTGGTACTTAGTTGCACTTTATTTTATTGCTAATTACTACCAGATTCAGCAAATTGTATTTAAAATTAACTGTACCCATAGATAATAATTATATTATCTTTTATTTTTAATTGCAAAAATTGTCATAAATAAATAATGTACCAATTTATTTAAGAAAAACTATATCAAGTTCCAAAAAGTACTACTTCCGGTTTGCAGATTTCTACCAAAATCTTATCCGGTGTTAAGATCCTTATTAAAACCTTAAATATGAAATTTGGTTATTAAAGGTTTGATACATTTTAAGTTATCGTGGACGAAAAATCGTCACATACGTCCATACGTCCATACGTCCATACATACATACGCACACACACACACACAGACATCATCGTGAAAATATTAAATTCGTATTCTAGAGACCCTGAAACGTGCTTATCCACCAAAAACTCATACTCGAAAATTTTGACCCATTACAATACCTCTCTTATAGAATATGAGGCGAGAGGTAAAAATGAATTTTAATTTTAAAAATGTCCAACTTTGAGGATGTGTACGGAGTTTAAACTTTTTTTTGACTTCAATTCCCTGTGCAGGACTCAAAGAACGAAGTTCCTACGATGATTTGGCACAAAGTTATGATTTTTTTTTTAAATGAGCATTTTTTGGTTTTTCGCACATAACTCAGCCACTTTTCAACCAAATTAGACGATTTTTTCGGGGAAAAACGCATAGTGGCTCTACGTTAAGGGAGTAAACTCAGATTAGTATGATCTCTTTTCGTACCCTTAAAAACCCGAACAAAAAAAACATTATGAACGGGCAGTTTAAATTGATATTTCGAGATTTTTAAATAAATATTTGTTTTCTTGGGATTAATAAATGTATACTATATTTAGTTTACAGATTGTGTTCATATTACACTGAAATAAATTTAGTAGTGTTTGAAATTAAATACATTCAGTATTTTAAATAGTTTAGAATTGGTTATCCCTTTTGTGAATCATAAAAATAAATAAAAGTATGTTTCATTAATTATTTTTACTGTTTTTAGAATCAGAAATATATTTATTTACTTTAGCTTTGGGTATCAAAATACGATATTTAATTATAAAGTTTCAAAATCAGTGTAAATCATAAAATAAATAACAGTTCAAAGCTCTATATTTGATTAAAATATTTGTAATTAAAGACTGTATGTAATTAATAAATATTTTAATTAAACACGCCCTAAGGGTTTTATTTTAAATTTTCTACCAAAATATACAAGTACATTATAGGGATGTAGAATTGTAGATGTTGTCTAACTTTAATAATAATAATAATAATAATAAATTTATTTAAATAGCTTTAAGCTAATAAAGATTACACTACATAAGTTTACAAAAGCAATACAATATTATATAAGTAAGTAATAGGTAAATAAATACGGTAAATACAAGTTTACAAAATTTCTCTTAATCTAGTTTTAAATTCCTTAACAGTGGTAGAATTTTTGATACTTGGTGGTAAGTTATTATAAATAATACCACCTTTGTTGAAAATACTCAAACATGTTTTGCTTTTTTTAGTTTTTGGAACATACAGATGACTTATTTGTCTAGTTGTATAACTGTGAATATCTTGAACATATTTAATTTTAGCTGATAAATAATTTGGCAATTTATTATTTATAATTTTATAGATAAAAACTAAAACATTATATTCTACTAATTTTTTTTGGGAAATTATTAACTATAATTATTATTACACAATAGATTTTTATTTCACCGGATATATTTCTGTTTGTATTGAAACCTTGTTACCTAGCAATTTGAAAATAATTTTTTTAAATCAAATCACGACACCGAAAGTGGATTTTATTTTAAAACAATTTTTCGAGTCAAATTGCTGTCAGGTGACAAGGTTGAGATGTCAAACAGAAATTTATTCGAAATAAAATGCTCGAGTGTAATTCAACGAGATAATTTAACAACTCCTTGGTTCTTTGTCACAAATATTCCTAAAAACTAATCATTTCACTGACAAATATTAGAAATATGAATTCAAATGACATTTTAGTGTTTTGTTTATTGTTTGGTTGCTAAGAAAAAGGTAAATAAGGTTTTATCACTTGCAAAAAGTTACCTTCCTTTTTATCCGCTGTTAAAGCGATAAAATTTTATTTTGTTTATGGCTTACTTAATACAGGAGTGGAATTATCGCTATAAATATATATTTAACCGTGTGTGCGGTTACCAGCTTTAAACTCTCCGACCGCACACCCCCTAGATGCACCCCTGTGCTGTGCTATTTCCACACCCCATTATATCGTCGTGTTTTCGCCGTTACTCTCCTGCAGACAATTCCTGCTGGCCTCGCTGTTCCTGCTGCGCCGAGATTCGATTGATTAGATCCTGCACCGGATGTGGCCAAAGTGCGAACCGGAAGTGAGACGTGGTAGGCCGGATAGAGGCGTTGAAGCAGGAAGATTTTGCAGGGTTAGATTGTTCAAGAAATTGGACTTAGGTCTATGATTAAATTATAAGCCCGAGGGGAGATTGTAGCAGGAGATCTTGTAGTAAAATATTTTATTATTGTTTAGTCTGTCGTTGTTTCAAACTGCACCAAAATCTCGCCTGTAATGTGCGCTCCACTAACAATAAAAAATATAATATAGGTTATTCATGAATATATCTTGTTGAGATCTGTTACTGTTATAATTTTAATTTTACGTAGACATAAATATACCACGATCATGGAATACATTTTCAATAACAGGAATATAAACTGGGGACTGGGGATAGCCAAACTTAAATTAACGCTCATATTTATCTCTTGTATTTTTTTAACCAACCGTACCAATATTTTGTAATTTATACTTATGAAAAGTTAAATATAGACCAATATTATATAGTTCAAATTCCAAAGTCTAACTTTATCCATCAAACGATAAAAAATATTAAACATGTGCATTTTTTGAATTTTATGTTTCAAAGAATTTAAGGATCATTCATTTGTTAATTAATATTTATCAAATTTGATTTAAGCACAAAATAGCCTAACATATTTGTTTGTGCATGACACAATTTGTTTAACTATTTTCTAAGAATATTTGTTATAAATAAAATTTTAATCTAATCTTGTAACTTTTACAAATTTTTTAAATTTTCTTTCTCTTGTTATATACAAGTTATTGAAATAAAAATTATATGTTGAAATAGCTATTAACATTAGTATTCTACATATTATTTTTCAATGTTGTTATTAGCTCTATAAAGAAATGTCCCTAGGGACAACTGAAACGCGCATTTCTGTTAGTATTGTATAATATGATCGTGGCAAAATAATATGTATCTACATACTGATAATAATAATAATAATAATAAAAATGAAAAATAATAATAGTAATAAGAGAGATTGTATATACTTTGCCTTGTCGTGAGGCCGTATATAACTATTTTATTATCTATAATAAATAGAGAAAATAGGAAATAATAATAATAATAATATGATTTATTTCCTGAAGACAAAACATTGTATAGGACATAATCAAAGTTTACATAATACGAAACATTACATTAGGGTAGTTTACCATTTTTAAAAAAGTTTTTTATTGAAACTTCATGGTATTTGAAAGCGATTGAGAGTACTGATAAGCCTTAATTGTTCTTAATAAAGCTGTAATTAATTTTTAAAGTTTGTGTGACGTAGATGTATAGCTGAAAATCTTCTCAAACCATGGGGAATTAAAATGTACTCATGTAAAATCAACTGTTTCTAAATGTTACAAAATATAAAATACAATTTGGTAGTTTCTTTATTACTGTAAATAAGAATACACGTGAAAACGCATTACTGTGACGTAGGTGTACCGATACGTAAAATCTCAAATATTTAAAGAACTATTAACTTTTTGAAAACTTTTTTCATGGCAATAACTCATTTTTAGGTCTCCTTTCAATATAATTGACTGGATTGCTATTTTGCTACTATGGTAAAGTACCCTGTTATAGGGTTACAAAGTAATGTTGTATTGCTAAATACTCCTTAGTATGTGAGGTTAGTGTAGTTAGATAGATGTATAAGTATTGTGAGTATCTTTTTGCTGACGTCTGTTATGTTTCTCATTTTTCACCGCAAATTGCTTAATGTACAATTTCCTCTTTTCCGCGACGGTGTAATTAGTCTGTTAATTATTTTCCACGATTGAAGCAAAATATACTCGTAATTAAATTAAGAAGCACTTTAGGCACCCATCACACAAATGAGGTATTCTCTACTTTTACTAGAATTAATTATGCACCTCAAAAACAATTCTAATTAATTTGACGCTGTTTAATTTCCTGAATCTTGTTCTTGTTCAAGGATGAATAAATATTTAGAATACTTTTGACGAGTATTTACTTTTTGTCTAAAATAGTTTTAGTTGTTTACTTGAAAGCTACTAAGATTTATTTTTATCTATTAATAATGTAGCAATGTTAAATACAGAAGAATCAACTTGGTATAGCTGAGTGGGGCCCACCAGTAGAAACACGCGGTCTTTAAGAACAGGATTGATTTTCTGGGATCATTTATAAGTAGCATACAAATTTTCATAATTTTCGTACAATTATTAATGTAGTTTTCGATGGTTCCCATATTAAATGCACAGGAAAATCAACATGGTATAGCTGAGTGGGGCCCACCAGTAGAGACACGCGATCTTTAAGAACAGGATTGATTTTCTGGGATCATTTATAAGTAGCATACAAATTTTCATAATTTTCGTACAATTATTAATGTAGTTTTCGATGGTTCCCATATTAAATGTACAGGAAAATCAACATGGTATAGCTGAGTGGGGCCCACCAGTAGAGACACGCGGTCTTTAAGAACAGGATTAATTTTCTGGGATCATTTATAAGTAGCATACAAATTTTCATAATTTTCGTACAATTATTAATGTAGTTTTCGATGGTTCCCATATTAAATGTACAGGAAAATCAACATGGTATAGCTGAGTGGGGCCCACCAGTAGAGACACGCGGTCTTTAAGAACAGGATTAATTTTCTGGGATCATTTATAAGTAGCATACAAATTTTCATAATTTTCGTACAATTATTAATGTAGTTTTCGATGGTTCCCATATTAAATGTACAGGAAAATCAACATGGTATAGCTGAGTGGGGCCCACCAGTAGAGACACGCGGTCTTTAAGAACAGGATTAATTTTCTGGGATCATTTATAAGTAGCATACAAATTTTCATAATTTTCGTACAATTATTAATGTAGTTTTCGATGGTTCCCATATTAAATGTACAGGAAAATCAACATGGTATAGCTGAGTGGGGCCCACCAGTAGAGACACGCGGTCTTTAAGAACAGGATTAATTTTCTGGGATCATTTATAAGTAGCATACAAATTTTCATAATTTTCGTACAATTATTAATGTAGTTTTCGATGGTTCCCATATTAAATGTACAGGAAAATCAACATGGTATAGCTGAGTGGGGCCCACCAGTAGAGACACGCGGTCTTTAAGAACAGGATTGATTTTCTGGGATCATTTATAAGTAGCATACAAATTTTCATAATTTTCGTACAATTATTAACGATTATTAATGTAGTTTTCGATGGTTCCCATTTAAATGCACAGGAAAATCAACATGGTATAGCTGAGTGGGGCCCACCAGTAGAGACACGTGGTCTTTAAGAACAGGATTGATTTTCTGGGATCATTTATAAGTAGCATACAAATTTTCATAATTTTCGTACGATTATTAATGTAGTTTTAGATGTTCCCCATATGAAATCAACATGATATACGAGTCTGCCTATTTAATAACGAGACTGGGCGTGCAGTAGGCGTCCTAGAGGGGCAGGAGGGGAAACGAAAACAGCGTTGGATAGCTGGAAGTGTCTACTATTCCGGTACGAAAACACGTTTTTGTTGCTATAGTAGTATTTTTTCTATAAAAGTTAGAAACGAACGTGTTTTCTTCTCGTGCCGATAACAATTTATTTTATAACATTGGATTTTGCACCAGGACAACGCACCTACCCATAACGCGCTGTCTGTGAAGCGTTATTTAGCCGCTAGAGGTACTCCAGTGCTCGAACACGCGCCGTACTCGCCGGATTTAGCACCCTGTGACTATTTTCTATTCCCGAAGATCAAGTCTGCCTTAAAAGGAACCCGGTTCGAGTCGATGGAAGACTTTTATAGAAAAAATACTACTACAGCGACAAAAACATGATTTCGTACCGGAATAGTAGACACTTCCAGCTATCCAACGCTGCATTCGTTTCCCCTCATGTCCTTCTAGGACGCCTTCTGCGTGCGCAGTCTCTTTATTTAATAGCTGAGTGGGGCCCACCAGTAGAGACACACGATTTTTAAGAACAGGGCTGATTTACTGGGGTCATTTATAAGTAGCATACAAATTTACATAATTTTTGTACGATTATTAATGTAGTTTTAGATGTTCCCCATATTAAATCAATATGGTAGTTGAGTGGGGCCCACCAGTAAAGATACGGAGATTTTAAGAACAGGATTAATTTTCTGAAGTCATTTTTAAGTAGCATGCAAATTTTCATAATTTTCGTACGATTATTAATGTAGTTTTAGATGGTCCCCATATTAAATGAACATGGTATAGCTGAGTGGGGCCCACCAGTAGAGACACGCGGTTTTTAAGAACAGGTCTGATTTTCTGGGGTCATTTATAAGTAGCATACAAATTTTCATAATTTTCGTAAGATTATTAATGTAGTTTTAGATGGTCCCCATATTAAATCAACATGGTATAGCTGAGTGGGGCCCACCAGTAGAGACACGCGGATCTTAAGAACAGGATAGATTTTCTGAGGTCATTTATAAGTAACATACAAATTTGCACAATTTTGGTACGACTATTAAGAGCCTATTGCATGGCAATAATACTCATTGAAAAACGAGTAATTTTTGTGATGATCTCAATCTAATACTGTTATACGTATGATGTTGAATTTTTGTATGTTGATTAAGGAAGCATACTAAAAGTGCAGAATCTTCAAAGTCTTTAATTAATGTAATTAGTTTTGCTTTAATAATTATGCGAAAATCGGCGAAAATTGTATAAGTTTAGATAGAATTTATGGCAATTCTGTTGATAAAATTATAGTTTTATTGTTTTTCCTCACTTTTTACATCTATGTTCTACTCATTTTGTCTTTAAACTCAATGATAACTTTTATAGTTTATTCATGAGATCCTCACGAAATTCTAGTGTTTAATTCCTTTTTAGCTCTAATTGTTGTCGGAACAATATATATAGTTTGAATTTTTCACTTCAACAATACTTTGTCGTTACTAATATAAAATTTCAGATTTTTATTTGAGTAATATAGCCAGAATCGTGAATTCTGATTCTATTGCAGCAATATTGCACTCAAGAATTATAGCGCCTTAATATAGTTTTAGATGGTCCCCATTTTGGTGCATTGAGTGGGACCCACTAGTAACAATACGCAATTCTTGTCGACAGGATTGATTTTCTGGGATCATTTACAAGTAGAATAGTATTGTTCTTATGTAAATAATCAGTTCTAATCACTGGTATAAATTAGCGCCCCATTCAACGCGGCCGAGTGCGGTATTGGAATAGTGCAGCAATGTTCTCTCACCAGTTTCAGTTTCAGTTTCAGTTGGGCTGCTGAAGCCTGATAAGCTAATTAACAATCATCACGTGCAGTTGCACTTAGTTGAATGAATAGAACGCAGAACTAAAAGCAAAGTTAATCGAATAGCGCGCGCGCTTTTAGCGGGAGAAAGAATTTGATAAAACCTCGTTTAATATACGTCATGCTGTCAGTTTAAATTACGGAGAAAATCTCTGTGAGCCTGGCTTGTGACGTCACCATTAGTAACCGTAAACACCTGAATGTCTAGCAGGAATAATTTCCTGCTACATTACACAAGTCACAGCAGGAAGAGAGGACGATAATGTAAAAGATAAACAGAAAATAAATAAATATTTGCCTCGGGGTTGGGGTGTGGCTGCCTCACAGGAAAAATATGTTGTTTTAGATTTACCTCCGTCTAAAAGGGAGGTATAGGGATCGAAATTTTTGTCAATAAGCACATTTTAGGCCCTTAGATCCTATTTTGATGTCTGTGTGTGTCAAATTCTACTGAACATAAAATTATAATATTTTACATTATACATTTGTATATCGTAATGAAGGTCTGATAGAATTTTGGTAAAAATCTGCCAACCGGAAGTGGTATTTTCTTGAAGCACAATAACATTTTTTGTAAAACTCGTATCAAATAATGCGAAAGTTACAATGTTTTCTACGTCACATGAAAAAAGAAGTTACATTCTACAATATTTATTTGATATTTTGTCGACATATGCTACCTACAAAGAAATACGATTTTTCAGTTATATAAATTTATCTACTACGATTTAGACATCAGAATATAGCAAATAATTTACAAACAAAAGCTTATACAAAAATGTCAATGTCACAGAGACTGACAGAATATTTTAAATTGAAGATATTTTAACTGGAAGAAATCTGCTGTGGCCAGCATACGACATCTCGGCTAATTCTGCTTATTCTACTAATCTAATAAATAGTTTTACTTACATTTTAATAGTTTCATGTTCATGTAATATGTAAATGATAATGTAAACAATGATGCAAGCACAGATGTCAACTGTACTGTCACTGTCATAATCATTAAAATTTTGTGTAGAAACAAATTCCATATGATCATGGACAACAAGATACTGGAATTTCAAAAAAGTGGAATATTAATTGTACTTTATTTAGCAAATTGTATTTAAAATTAATTTTACCCATAAATAATTATATTTTCTTTTGTTTTTAATTGCAAAAATTGTCATAAATAAATAATGTACCAATTTATTTAAGGAAAACTATATCAAGTTTCGAAAAGATATAGAATATGAGGCGAAAGGTAAAAAGGTAATAAGGTATAGAACAGAATTTTTCAGAACTAATTATTAATAAATAATAAACCAGAAAACTATTTATTAGGTAATTAAATTAAAATTTCTATTTCAGTATTAGGAGACGTGATGTTATGTTTTGGCCACATCAGATTTTTCAATTGTTTGTAGAGATCCATTGTTTCCTGAAAATCTCGATGAAAAACAAACATTCAAATCAGAAAAAGACCAGCAGGTTTGTTTTTTCATTTGTTCGGTAAATAACAGATCTGTTTTGAAACAGTTTTTATTTCTACTACAAAACATTCATTTTATCAATTAAATCCGTTAATGTAATTTGTCAATTAATGCCAAATTCTGATTGACACCGAACTGCAAACATCAGGACGTCTCTAGTGTAAACAATGATTATGTACATTTGTGAACATTAATATCTAACTGATCAAAATTTGTTCCATTTACCAAATGAGATATTTTTAGGCAAATAAATATTTATTATGTGAACCCTGTCAGTGAAACACATGTAACGGCATTAAATTTTTACGAGGATCGCATGAAATAAATTTAAGTTACCATTTTATTTTGCAATTTGGATAAGTGGTTAGGTAGATCGGGCTGCATAAGTCAAAAACTAAACCAGGTATCGAAGTGCGGTTTGCGACACTGAATTTCTTTACATTTTATTTATCTCGTAACCTTGGATATTGTAAAAATTAAACAAAATATTTCTACCATTAAATTTACCGTCCGAATGGTTGTTATTACCTTCCGCCATACCTGTAAAGGCAGGTATTGGAATCATGCAAAAAATCGGGTAGTGAGTTTTTAGTGGATGAGCACGAATTAGGGCCCTTACAACTCATTTTTGATAGTTGTATGTATGTATGTGTGTGTATGTGGTCAAAGCCGGGATGTAAGTCGGATAACTCAAATACGAATTACCCAAAAATTTTGATATTTGGTATTTAACATTTGTATATAAATTAGAAGAGTTCATTAGATTTTGGTACAAATACCTTCATCGGAAGTGATATTTTTTGAAGATTGAAAAGGTGATTGTCAAAATTGTATATAAATTTGGATAAATATAGTATTTGTTTGTAATAAGAATAAGAAGCAATGTTATTTGCAACTTACGATATAAAAAAATTGTTTTTATCTGGTAGCATTAAAGAACTGCAGTAAAATTTAATAAATAAATATATCAAATAAAACGTTGAATTTTAAATCGGTTGATTTTTTTTCTGCGTAAAAAATATTGACAGGTGAGACGGGTGTCAAGTTGACATACTAGCGCTATATAAGTCATAAGTAAGCTATGAAATGTAGTAATTGAATGGAAGATGGCTTCAACACAGAAGAGTTTTCCTGTGAATGAATCTTTTGATTCAGGTGATACTACTTTCTGTGTTTGAATATTTGCCTCGGGGTTGGGTGTGGCAGCCTCACAGGAAAAATATGTTGTTTCAGATTTACCTCCATCTAAAAGGGAGGTATAGGGATCGAAATTTTTTTAAATAAGGACGTTTTAGGATCTCTTGAATCTATTTTGACTATTTTTACGAAGATGTCTGTGTGTGTCAAATTCTACTGAACATAAAATTATAATATTTTGCATTTTACATTTGTACATCATAACGAAGGTTTGATAGGATTTTTGTAAAAATCTGCCAACCGGAAGTGGTATTTTCTTGAAGCACAATAACGTTTTTTGTAAAAGTCGTATAAAATAAGTAAGTAAGTAAGTAATTGAATGGAAGATGGCTTCAACACAGAAGAGTTTTCCTGTGAATGAATCTTTTGATTCAGGTGATACTACTTTCTGTGTTTGAATATTTTAGATTTTAATTTGTATATTTTAAATGGGCATCGGTTGTACGTACATTTATGTTTATAAGTATAGATATGGCGTGAGGTTGTGTGCTGGTCACATCAGATTTTTTACAGATTATTTATCACAAAACGTTGGATATTGTAAAATTAAACAAAATATTTCTACCGTTAAATTTACGTCTGGAATAATTATTATTTATTTTCTTCTCCAGAAAAATTTGTCATCATTCTGACTGTCAGACGAAGAAATATTTTATGACAAATATTTCAGTGTCAAAGTCGTTTTTGCACTTCATTTTGATTTTATTTCATAATTACTTTCTCATCTGACGTTGAAATACGTTTTTGTGTTTTCACTTTAAATTTAATTTATCATTTAAAATGACATTTTGCGACACATTTTCTTCTATGAAGTATACGAACAGCATAAGGTTTAATAAGGACCAAGAATGGGATCTGTGGAGTTGCCGCATCTAAGTTCTATTTTAAATTGGATGAGTCATTAATGGCGATTAAATATTTTATTAATTACTAGTTGCATTAATTACTACTTTTATTGATTATAATAATTTGGTTTGGATGTGGCAGTACACAGTCTTCCGTCTATTTAGTAACAGTCCAAACATTTCTATCGAATGAACAATTTTTAAACATTTCGACTTTCGACATTAAAAAATCTGTACCTATGTAGGTATATACGATATTCTATAGAATTTTTTTTGTTGACTACAGATTTGAAATCCTCGTGGTCGAATTAGTATATAACCACATTTTAAGCCAATTCCCAATATTATTCTTTAGGCTAGAAAGTAAGCAAGTTCTATCTCTTCGATTTTGTACCATTTTTTAAATACCTCAATAAAAATTGTGCCCCTTAGAATTTTTTCGTGAAAATTTGGATTCCTACATAATTTGACCCGAGGAATCCAATGGTGAAAAAATAAATTTTCCATTTTGACCAGTTTTCGACTAAAAAAAATTATGTTGCAAAATATTAGTTAAAAAAAAAATTTGACTACAGATTTGAAATCCTCGGTGTCGAATTAGTATATAACAAAATTTTCAGCAAATTCTGAGAGAAAAAGTTATTTTGGCCAAAATTTCATCAAGGGGTAGACCCACTTTTTTGGCCATTTTCGAAAACCCTTCATAAAAATTATACTCGTTGGAATTTTTTCGTGAAAATTTGGATTTGTATGTAATTCGACCCGAGGAATCCAATGGTGAAAAAATGACGGTCATAGCTACTCCCGTCTTTTACCTGCAAAAATTATCTCTAAAAGTATTAACCGAATTTTTTTTTTAGTGACACCATTGGATTCCTCGGGTCTAAAATAGGGTATAACCAAATTTTTAGCGCATTGAAAATTTCGAAAATTTTCGACATTTTTTAAAATTTTCAAACTGCATTTAAAATTGTACCCGGCAGAATTTTTAAAAGAAAATATGTATTTATATGTAGTTTGATACTAGGAGTCTAGTGGTGTACTTAAAAAAAATATACAAAAATATTTGTATCTTGATTTGTATTGTAGTAAAAAGAGTAGAGTATGGCGGAAAGTCTTGTGCTGGCCACAAAAGTTTGTACCTACAACGTATTTTGCTAAATTTGGATGGGACATCCTTACAAATAACTTCAACTGTAACTGAAGATTTATGAGATACAACAGTCTCAACTCACGGGTACACCGTCTTACTACCCACCTACCCAATACAACTTTTTATCTAATTTGCATTTGATCTCTCCGGTATATAATTACAATGAAGGACTATTATTTTCCAGGACCGGTAAGCTGCATTATCCTACGAACGTCTGCGGGCCTCTGTTCGAAGAGGAGCTTGAGTTCTGGGGGCTGGACTCCAACCAGGTCGAGCCCTGCTGTTGGAGCACCTACAGCATACACAGGGACACTCAGGTTGGTGGGCTTCATACAAACTCTAAGTTAAAGTAGGATTGACGATTCACGAAACGGGGTAGAATGTGTCAAAAGATGTTAGCAATCGATTTTTAATATACTGAACTACACTCGAGGAAAATAAAAACGCACCACTTGAAAATGCACCAAAAATGACACAATTTCAAAGTGCGATATCTCGGCTGCATTTCGACGAAATTGGATGAATCTTCGAGGACTGCGCGCTCCGCGCTCCAACTTTGGGACTACAGTGAGCCGTTAGTCGGGGACAAGGTCCAACTGGGATAGTGAGACGTCAATTGTGGAGCCTATAAATAGCCTTTAATTATCAACTAAGTTCCAGTAAGTTTTTGTTGTTACTACCGTAAGTTCCGCTGGCATTCCTTCCGCTAGCGGAACTTTTTATTGCAAAAAAATTAAAGAGCCTAAAATTGGGGGATGAGGCATTTAATTAGCCTATAATTAGCCTATAATTTTCCATAGGTTTTTAAATTTTTTTGTGAGTTGGTGCCGCTAGCGGAATGGAGATAGCGTTTCAAAAAATTTCAATTTTTTTTTCACTCGTTCAAAACATTTGGGACTTTTGGATTGTACAGAAAATAATATTGACAAAAACTACAACATAAATTACAATTTTGATGTATTATTTAATAATCCAGATTACCTCGTTATAACCGAATACAAAATTCGTAATAAGCGTAACAATTATGCACAAAAATATCTACAAGTTTCGTGAATCAATATATAAATAAATAGGTACTGCATTTTGTTGTTTACTTCAATTTATTAAAACAACCCCTTCTCATTTATGTCCAAATTTATTAAACCTCTCACTGTATTCGGCGGTAAAACCTCTCTATAACGAGGTGTTTTTACGGCAAAAAACCCATAAAACCCCATGTAAAAACTCCGACGAGAGCTCTAGATTTATAACTGTAATATGTTGGCAACGACAAGACATATACTCACAAAAGAAATCATTAAACTCAGACAGTTTCTATCGCGGACTGTACCGCAAAAAATGTCAGGTACATTGAAGAAAAGTTAGTCGGTTGGTATGTAAATAGATGAAAAAATGACGTCGTTAGTGAAATGACAGCGTGCTTAAAAATACTTTAGTTTGAATTGAAAGCCTAGTTACGTAAGCATTTAGTTTTAAGAGTGTCGTTTACCTAAATGACCTAAACATGCTTCACACAGTTTGTGATTTATTTAACAACAAACAAATGTAATAATCAAAAATTCATGATGTAGGGTAAGTCAGCTAACTATTCCCTATTTGGATTTTTTATAACTTAGGCAATTTTTATCAGAAAGGGACGAAATTTTTGCAAAACATGAACTATCTAAAGGAATTTTTACTGCCGAAATTTCAAATCGATCAGACAAAAACTTCACGAGTGGTTCACTTCAATGTGAAAATTGGACCAATTAATCCAAAATCTCCAATTGCAGCCCAAACAGTCGTTCTAGGAGAGTGCAAGGTTTGTTCAGCAATCCAGTGGGGATTTTCATCTGACCAATACTGATGATTGTGTTTATTAAATCCACCATCAAGATGAAAATGTGCCTCATCAGAAAACATGATGTTATTCAGATGACCAGGGTTTTCATTCATTCGTTCAATTTCGTCTTCTGCAAATTCCAATCGGTTTGCTTTATCCTCTTCAGAAATTGCCTGCAGAATTTGAATCTTATAAGGATGCCGCTTAAGGTCCTTTCAAATCCTACAAATAGTCGTTTGACTAATCATTAATTAATTAATCATTATTTCAGTCACCAATTAGGATGCAATAGAGCAATAATGATAAAACTTTGCGAACAAAAACTCAAGTGGCTACTGTATCTACAGCAAAAATTTGGCGGACTTTACACAAAAACTTGAGACTTTACAAACAAATGAAATAGGGAACACTTAGCTGACTCATCCTGTACATTCCATTCTTTCATGTCTGATTTATAGAAGACTATGCTCTGTGAAACGAAATGTGTTTATTAAAACAAGATAATTCAAAACTAGTGAATGGCCACTGGGTATTCACCAGTTTTGTTTCACAAAGCATAGTCTTCGATAAATCAGACATGAAAGAATGGAATGAACATCGCGAATTTTTGATTATTATATTTGTTTGTTGTTCAATAAATCACAAACTTGTGTGAAGCATGTTTTGGTCATTTAGGTAAACAGCACTCTTAAGGAGCCCGTCTACCTCCTAAAATCCAGCACAATACGTACTAACGTAGCGAGTGTTTTGTGGCCAGTACAAGAATGCTCAAATTGTATTTCAACAAGGATTATATACTTAAAGGATCAATTAACAGTTGTGCCTTTTTAAAATTATGATTAAAAATTGTACACGATTATAAAAAATTTCTTTACAAGGTTATATCTCAAGATAGAAATAAATTTTGAAAAATTTAAAAAGGCACATCTGTAGATCCATTCTTTCTCAATTAAATGTTTATAAAAACCTTATCCTGAAGTTAATAATAATCGGACAGTTTACTCGCAACGAAAACACTTTTACAGTAATTTTCAACTTAGGATGCGGTAAAGTACGAGTTTCGGGCTGGTTTCAGGCAGCCGTAGTGGATATAAAAAAAGTAAAATCGAGAGTATTACAGGAATTCGGAAAAAACCTTGACGGTCCGCTTAAGTTTACATATATGTTTACGTTTAAGAACTAAATACGAGCATTCACATATTCCACGTTCAAGCACTGTGAATGCTCGTATTTAATTGGATGTATTCGAACCTTCGAGCATATACTGACTAGAGGCCGCCTTACGGCGTTTGTTGTGATCGGAAGATATGCGGGAGGGGAGATTAGCGGGGTCGGAAGCCGTGATGTATTGAGGGATGCGTAATTTCTTAGTATTATTCCACAAAGTAAAATAATACTCACACAACCTCATTAAACTTTTCACAAAGTAAACGCAGAACTTAGGATTATAGTAAAATGACATGTGTGACAAGAAGTAACAAAGAATAACAGCAAAACGCTGCCCGCAATACACCATGACTTCCAGCCCCGCAAGTCTGCATATCTTCCGATCACAACAAGCTATGCATTGGTATAGGGAATTACTTCTCTAGTCAGTATATGCTCGAAGATTCGAACTGTCTGAAACGAGAACATAAGTATTTAGTTTGAAAGTTTACAGTTTACGTTTAAGTTTGAATACATCTAACTGAATATGAGCATTCACAGCGCTTGTAAGTAGTAAGTGCGAATTCTCGTATTTAGTTATATGAATTTAAGGCGTGCCACTTCTAATCAACAACCATCTCAGGGTTTGTAGGTGTACAAGGGGAAGTAGCAAGTAAGCCATCCTACAAGTGTTCCTCCACTTCTAAAAGATCATGCCCAGTCTGCTTTGTATAGACTGAGACAAAAATATTACAACCGATAACCGTCGTGTTATGTCATCCAATTTAGACACCTTAAAATTTTTTTACATAGGAGTGTACTATGTCTCATAGAGGTGGAGCTTATATTAGTTCAAGAGTCTCTGTCGTATTTAATTTCGTGAAATATGACTTTCGTAATCGTTTCAAAATTATGGTAAATATTGAGATAATAGTACAAACTTTTTACATTTTTGCATTTTACATTTATTATAAATGCAAAGACAGGGAGATGCAAATCTAGAAAAGGCATAGTCAAAACCAAGTATGTGTGTAACTTAAGAAAAAACCTAACAAAATGCAGTATCTATAACATTAATTAGTTTCTAAGAATACTCTATTAATTCTTTATTGCAATTTTTATTCAAATTGCAAAATCTAAACGAAGAAATATCAAAATGTAAGTGATATTAGGAAAATTATTTATTGCATTTGAGCATTCCTAAACCTTTGACAAACTTATTAACTTGCACGGCGTTTCGTTTAATCAAATACTTTGCTTCTTAAGTCCTTAAAGGTGTGATTTCCACAGTCGCTACTCACTGGTACCTGGCGGGAAGCACACTATATTCCAAAATATTTTTGATCTTATATTTATTAGTAAGTATAAAATATAGGATAACAATTTCACACCAGAACGGATATAATTATTTAGAAAACAAACAAAGTATTTGGTTATAATTTTTGAATGAATTAAAAATTGCATATTGAGTACTTATAATTATTATGCATTTTCTTGTAGATTGGCAATTATTTGGATTGGACATGCACGTACAACATTGCTCCTAAAGCTTGATTCACACAAACGGATTAGCTAACAAATTAGCATAATAATAAATTATTTATTTATGAATTATTTCTGTTACATTTATTTATTTATTTAATCGTATCATCAACTGTTATTACTTTTTAATATGCAACATTTATTGATAATTATAACATAATACATTAGTTACTTATAATAGAGTAAAATTCAAATAGCTAGGACCCTGGACTGCGCGAGAAGGCAGAGCTTGTCATGTACTGTCCGTTTTACAAAAGCGGAGCTAGCGAGTATATGCTGCGCTGCACTTCACTTAATTTTCAAACAAAACTAAAATATAACTCAATGACAATCAATTACAAAATTCACAGGGTTACACGAAGCAAAACACTACGAATGTCAACATGAGAATAACAGATATTGAAGCTGATGTTCAGTAGAATAGACAGTAGCGTAGTTTCCTCTTGTTTATCTTCTATGCTTCTCTCTCTAAGACGAGAATTCGTACTTCGCGCAGGGTTCTAGCTATTTAAATTTTACTCTACCTTAGAGACTTATAATTAATTAGTATCGAACTTAATACGTTAGATACAACCATAATAACATCAAAACCTTCCATAATATGCTGCCAACTAATTGACAGATAAAATTGTTGATTTGTTTGAACATCGCTGTCGTTGATGATACGATTAAGCTTTGAATATAACGCGAATATATGCGATTTAGCTCTCTTGGATGTTCAAAGAAACTCGGCAACATCCTCAGTATTATAAATCGCATAAAATTCTTGTTAGATTCTGTTACTCCGTTTTGTGAATCTGTGCTGATGCCACCCCTATAAATTTTAACCCCGTTTCACCCTTACTTCATTAATTAATCGTCAATATGTTTTGACCCATGCCGTTTTGTCCGCAGGCGACTTTAGCAATTTTGGACAAATTGGATTTGGATTCGGAGAGACCTTCGGACGAAGAAGTCGCCAGAATGTTTGGTTACGAAGAAGCTTATCTTAACGGGACTTTAACTAACTGGCAGAAGATAAAGCCCAAAGTGTGGGCGTTATTCGATGAACCGTATTCCAGCACCGCTGCTAAAGTAAGTATAAGAATAATACATCAATAGCTTATACTTCGTGAGTACATTTTAATTGCATGTAGTGCTCAACTCACACATCACGGACCTGAAAGATTTTTTTATCAAATTCGCAATTTGACGGTGGGATTTTGTTCAAATCTGTAGTTGCTACAGATCTGTAAAACTGTAAATATTAAACAAAATCGCAATGAAATTTATAAGCATATGAACATTTTTATATTTATCAACAAATATTGATGTGATTTTGTTCAATATTTATAGATTTACAAATTTGTAAAACTTATGATTTGAACAGAATCCCACCATTAGTTTGCTGGTTTTTTAATCAAACAGTTTTGGGTCACTGTTTTCCAACGAAATTTCATAAATTTACTATGTTCTTGTCATTGCACAATAGGGTACTTTACCATAGTAACAAATTACCAAACCAGTTAATTATATTGAAAGGAGACCTCAAAAATGAGTTATTGCTATGAAAAAAGTTTTCAAAAAGTTAATAGTTCTTTAAATATTTGAGATTTTACGTATCGATACATCTACGTCACAATAATGCGTTTCACGTGTATTCTTACTTACAGTAATAAAGAAACTAACAAATTGTATTTTACATTTTGTAATATTTAGAAACAGTTGATTTTACATAAGTACATTTTAATTCCAGCCCCATGGTTTCAGAAGATTTTCAGCTATACATTTATGTCACACAAACTTTAAAAATTAATTACAGCTTTATTAAGAACAATAATTAAGGCTTATCAGTACTCCCAATCGCTTTCAAATAACATGAAGTTTCAATAAAAGACTTTTAAAATATAATGATAAACTACCCTATTACTTAATTAATATTAATTTTTTTGGCGTTCACAAAGTTAACTTTGTGAAACGCAACTGAATGTCGCTAGAGCTCATTGTGACACACGCAAAATATTTTTTTTAAAATGTGCTTCTTGCGAAAACTGCCCATAAATTTACGAATATTTTAAAAATCGGTATGTCCATGTCACACCTGTAATACTTGTATAATGTAATGTATGATGAAAATTGTCGTGTGTGACGAAAATCTCTCACCTGGATGTAATGATATAAATAATATGAAAAATTATATAAATTATTTGGAGTAACAAACAGTTTCGTCTGATTCGGTATGACAGAAATAGCGGCGCTTCTATTTTTCGTCATACAAAGGTTTGATCATACATGATGTGACATGGGCATAGTTGAGTAGTATGGCATTAAAATATATGCACGAAGTTGTGAATCACCCTGTATATTTGAGTCATCAGCATAAATACAAGTATATTATTCTGTGTATAATATAATTATAATATTTTGTTAAAATAATAAAATTAGGTTAATTAATACGCATTCTCTACATAAACAAATTATTTCCCATTTTTAATACCTCCTGCTTTCTGCTTTATAATAAATTAAATTACCCCAAATACGAAACAAAATTATTCCTTCAGTTCCACAATCCTGAAATTAACAAAATTATCCTGCAGCCCTCTATCAGGATTCAGGAGTGCCGTGAAACAAAAGCTATCTGCGTCAAGGACTACGCATACTGTTCTTATAAGTAAGAGACATTTATACTTGATATAGGCACGGCTTTCTGCGATCTTTATTTACGCAGCAGGAATGTCGCGCAGCAGGAAGAGAGAGGACATTCTTGAAGGGCTTCAAATGTTTCTGACATCTGAATTACCGAATCAGCCAGTTTGATGTTTGTGTGTTTGTTACTGTGTCATTCAAAAATGGTAGAATTTATTTTATATTTGACAGTAACTAGCTGTCAAAATTTAAATTTAGGTACAGATTATTGATATTAATTTTTTAAAAATGTCTTACTAAATAATGGTTTATATACTAACGCAGCGAGTCTTTTGTGGCCAGTGCAAAAATGGTAACAAAAATTATATACGTACTAACGTACTAAAAAATATACAGTTGAGCCTTTCTATGTAATAAAAAATTGTACTTAAATATAAAAAATTCTTTACAATGTGATATGATAGATTTATTCTTAAAGAGGTTCGTCTGCCTCCTAAAATCCAGCAACGTACTAACGTAGCAAGTGTAGCAACCAATTAACAGTTGTGCCTTTTTTAAATTTTAATAAAAAAATTGTACATGATTATAAAAATTCCGAAAAATTTATCAAAATTTCCAACGTATCCTGATAGAAATTTATTTTTAAAATTTTAAAAAGGCACATCTGTAGATCTATTCTTTCTCTATTTAATGTTTATAAAAACATTATCCTGAAGTCAATAATAAATTAACAGTTTACTCGCAACAAAAACACTTTAACTGTATTTTTCTAACTTCGAAATTGCTAGGATGCGGCAAAGTACGAGTTTCGGTCTGTTTTCAGGCAGCCGTGGTAGTGGAAAAAAGAGTTGAAAAGAAAACAAAGTAAAATAGAGAGTATTTTAGGAATTCGAAAGAAACCTAGACGGGCCGCTTAAATGTTTATCAAATATTTTTTATCTAGATAAAGATAAAGATAACTTACTTTTTATGTATCTAGATAAGATACTAGATAATCATTAAAGAAATTATCTAGATAATAATAGATAAAAGCTACATAACTATTATCTAGATAATTCATAGATAATACAAAAATATAAACATGACATGTTCATAGGTATAAGCGGGAGCCGGCAGCGTTGCAAGCTTGTGCGTTCTATGCTTGCACAGTTTGATTAAATTTAAATACGACTAAAATTACAAATAAAAAAAATTGTTCTAATTTTAAAAAAATTATTATCTAGATAATATTTAAAAATAGATAAAGATAATTTGTAATTTTTTCTAGATAAGATAATAGATAATTAAGAAATAAATTATCTAGATAAGATAATAGATAAAAATATATTATCTAGATGATTTATCTAGATAAAATTATCTAGATAAGTTACAACACTATTTATCAAAGCCTTTTCTTGAAATCAATAATAAAACAGGGGAGCTTAAATGTCCAAATGTTTTAAATATTTTACAATTTTTTTAAAATGATTAAATAATAAACAATATAATCATCTCAACACCATTCCCGCAATCGCACCCAACCTATTAAATCCTCTCCACAACTCGATGTCGTTGTCCGCTAGTTGTTTATTTGCCGGCACTCGAGCGCTCGGTCGCCGACATCGCTGGGCTCGGCCTCTTGAGGGAGCAACGCACTTGCGTCGTGGATCAGGAGTGCAGAAGACAACAGTGCAACGTGCATCACGGTGCATGCGACACACACACACACACACACACACACACACACACACACACACACACACACACACACACACACACACACACACACACACACACACACACACACACACACAGTGCATTCAACCGCTAAGTAGGCCGGGGAATCGTACCTGGGGACGAAGAAGCAAAGAGATTGAGGAGAATGTGTGAGTGAGAACTGTGAGTGGGTTCATGGCTGGTAACCGCACACACAGATAAGACACACAGAGTGCATTCAACCGCTAAGTAGGCCGGGGACGAAGAAGCAAAGAGATTGAGGAGAATGTGTGAGTGAGAACTGTGAGTGGGTTCATGGCTGGTAACCGCACACACAGATACATTGAACTAACCTAACCGCACACACAGATACCTACATTGAACTACGAAGTAGGCCGGATCGGGGAACCATATACCTGGGGACAACGTCACAAAGACGTTATGAGGAAAATATATTGTGTGACTGACAATCAGTTATCAACCATGAGGAGTTGATGGCTTGTAACCGCACATGCAGATACATCGAACTTCAAAGTAGGCCAGATCGGGGGAACCATACCTGGGGACAAAGTCACAAAGAAATGAGGAAAATGTGTTCTGTGACTGACAAACCAGTAGGAGTTGATGGCTGATAACCGCACACACAGAGTGCATTCAACCGCTAAGTAGGCCAGGGAACCGTACACAAAGTCACGAAGAGATTGAAGAGAATATGTTGTGTGAGTGACAAACCGTGAGGAGTTGATGGTTGGTGACCACACACACACAGATACAATTATTTCAAAGTAGGCAGAGCTGGGCTACTTGTAAATAGTAGTTTAGCTACTCGCTGCTTTGCAAAAAGTAGTGGAAGCTACTAAATAGCTTTCACCAAAAATGTAGCTAAGGTACAAGTTACTGAAGTAGCTTTTAAAGAATATCAAGCTACTGAGAAAATATGTTGTGTGAATGACAATCAGTTAACAACCATGAGTAGTTGATGACTGGTAACCACACACACAGATACGTTGACTTCAAAGTAGGCAGAGCTGGGCTACTTGTAAAAAGTAGCTAAGCTAAGCTACTCGCTACTTTGCTAAAAGTAGCTGAAGCTACTGAATAGCTTAGCTACTTCACCAAAAATTTAGCTGAGGTACAAGCTACTGAAGTAGCTTTTAAAGAATATCTAGCTACTTTTTATAGCTACTTCCCTTTGTATTGTAGGTGGACACTCTATCGTTGGACTAATCTTAATTAAGCTGTGGTGATTCACAGGTCACTGTAAATATAATTTTCAGTGCCAAATATTTTTATTTATTATTTATATCAACTCGCGGGTACTACTCACGAAAATAGTATACTATAATAGTTATAATTGGAAGTAGTGTCCAGCCAGAGGCGGACTGGGCCGGTGGGATGGTGGGATATTTCCCACTGGGCCGCGATGAATTTGGGCCGACTGCCAACACGATAGGGCCGATTTATCGATAAGGATAATAATTTTTTTTATAAATGAGGCAAACAACCCAAATCTGAGTTTTTCTTTTTTTAAATTCACAATTATTTGCAATATTGTATACAAATAAACAAACGAAACTAAGTTTTGTATTCATGATTTGTATTGGTCAGTCATTAATTTAGAATCGGCTGTTCGGCTCGGTTTTGTTCTTCACAAGTTTAAGAAAACGCTAGACTAATAATTTATTAATAAATTTCCCAATTTTTATTACACTTATTTTTTGTTATTTATTTTAATTTCTACTCATAAAAGTAGTGATGCCGGCGAGACGAGAAATCTCGTCTCGTCCTAAAATTACGAGACGAAAACCAATAATTTACTTGTCTCGGATTGACAGATGAGAAAAGAATTCAATATAACGAGACGAGAAATAGTTCTCGAGAAATCGAAAATTCTCGAAATAAAAACTGAAAAATATTATTTGATATCATTCTCTTCGAAAATGTCAAAATACATTTTATTATACTTTGTTTGTAGCATTTTATTGTTTCGATATAAATATTTTTTATATTAAAAATAAGAATTGTGTGCTAGCTTTACAAATAGATGGCAATAAATTTTATTCGAGAAATTGGGACGAGACGAGAAATGACCAAGACAAGATTACTTAAATTTCTCATCTCACGGCATCACTACGTAAATGAGGGTAAATTGTGAATAATTTTCCCTCTATGGAAAAACTAAACTTTTAATGAAACAGCCATTGACCTTGAACCCAAAAAAATTTCGCCTGCGGCGCTTTTTTTGTAAAACAACACTTCGGCACTTTTCTTTAAAAAACTTCGGCTGGGCCGGTGAAATTTATTTCCCACTGGGCCGACACGTTACCAGTCCGCCTCTGTGTCCAGCAATAGAATTTAGGTAGGAGATTAGTCGGAATTTGAACTTGTTATGTATTAATTTGATTGTAACAAAAATGTAAAATTTTGCAGTATCTGTCCTGATGATGGGTTTATAACAAACCGAAACGTTAACGTCTCATTTTCAATAATCTTGTTTTGATGATCATCTGTCCAAATTCCGACTAATTTCCTACCTATAATAGTTATTTGTGTATTAAGAGCGTAAAGTGACTCTTTGTTACTCGCGTACGGTAATTGCAGCACGAGCTAACAATTCTCTCCCTGTTTCAGATAGTGGCAGGCGCTTCAGTGTTCTTCATCTGCGTGTCAGTGTTGTCCTTCTGCCTGAAAACTCACCCGGGAATGCGAGTAGCAATAGAAGAGAACTCAACGTACTCTGCAGATCAACTTACAAACAACACTCGAACTGAGCCGTTGTTCGTTTTCTTCTATGTTGAGTTGATGTGCAACGCTTGGTTCACCTTTGAACTCACCTCCAGGTTCATTGTGAGTGATTCACGTAACGGGTTAATGGGTTGCTTGCATGATAAATAGTTTTGAAGAGGAGATTTTAAAAATTTATTTTTGCAAAAATTTTCTTACAAGCCCAACAATAATAAATGTAAATTTAATAATATGTGATGTAGAAAATAAACTTAGAGAGGTATAGAAAATTATAGAGGTAGCATACTGTGATTTTTTGGTGAGGGATTGAAGCCATGAGACGGAAGTGGTGAGCTACTAGAGTATATCAATATGGCGGATATATTTATATTTAAAAAAAAATTAGTCTTGATTTAAAAACACGAAAACCACGAATAATTCTTTTAATCGGTCTGCAGCAGTGTAAAATTTTGCCAACTCCGACATTAGAAAACATTTAATAATAAAAATATTAGGACACTCCAACGTAAGTTGATTAGTTCGTATTTTATGTCTGTTTATTTGGGAAACAGTCTAACAAAATATATCTCGGTCTCATTGTTTTGCAGGTAAAATTATTTCTTAAGATTGTTGCTTATAGGTAACATTCCTTGACAAATTGAATGATAAAATCCCTCGCCTATGTTACTTGTCTCGAAATGTTACCAAACAACAATCTTTTGAAATAAAATTTTCCAGCAAAATTATGGTCCATTGATATATTACTATTGATAACTCCACTCCTGTATAAAGTAAGCCATAAACAAAACACAATTTTATCGCTTTGACAGCGGATAAAAAGGAAGGTAACTTTTTGCAAGTGATAAACCTTATTTACCTTTTTCTTAGCAACCAAACAATAAATAAAACACTAAAATGTCATTTGCTTCATATTTCTAATATTTATCAGTGAAACGATTAGATTTTGGACATATTTGTGAAGAAGAGCCAAAGGAGTCGTTAAATTATCTCGTTGAATTACACTCGAGCATTTTATTTCGAATAAATTTCAGTTTGACATCTCAACCTTGTCACCTGACAGCAATTTGACTTGAAAAACTGTTTTAAAATAAAATCACTCCACCTACGGTGTCGTGATTTTATTAAACAATTTTTCTTTTCAAATTGCTAGGCAACAAGGTTTCAATACAAACAGGAATTTATCCGGCGAAATAAAAAGCTCTTGTGTAATTACAGTTTTATAAATAGTAAACATACCTCAGAAAGAGCAGAATGTAGAAAAAGTTATTATTGACCTTATATTTCAAATAAAACATACTTTATATTACATTCAAAAATTTGACAACATAATCTGTCAAATTCTGAAAAATGTCAATGTCAAAATAACTTTACTTAACTGTTATTTTACCTTTTATTTATTTATAGGTGTCATTCTGTATACCACAGCGAAATATTATAGTAAAAATTTGTATCACGACGTTAATATTAAAAAATACTTATACATAACTGCGTTCAAATGTGCAGATAGAGCATACCAAAATGGCGGATAGCTTTATCCAAAGTTGCTTTATTATTTTGTTTCTATGCTCCATCTAAAACTTCTATCCTCTAAGTAGGTATACAAAATAATGACATCACATAATATTTATTTCCCAATTTACTAAAATTAATAACTTTTTATAGATATTTATACACCAAGTGAGATACATGAATGTTTATTATTTAAACAACTGTTTATTCGCAAGTGATTTTTTTTTAAATCACTCAACACATTTTTAAATCACTCTGACCTTTTAAACTGTTATTATTACGTCAAAAATGCATAAAAACAATGACATCTTGCCACTAACGACTACTTTGATTAGTTTTTTTTTTGTTATGTCAAAATAAATTTATAATACATATATTTGAAATAATTTCGTCAAAATTGAATAAAATATTGTATAAACCACGTGAGATACGAATGTTTATTCACTCGAAGAATTTATAAATTTTTAAACTTTCTTCTCTTGAATAAACATTCATGTATCTCACTTGGTGTATAAATATCTATTATCTAGGTACTAAAAAGTGATAACAACACTTGTGGACGAGGCAAACTAATTAATTTGATTATAGTTCAGGCCATTTTGAATATTATAAACGACAGTTTGAATATATTCAATGTATTAATAATCTTATAAGCTTCTTAGCACCAAATGTAAATTAAGCTGTAATACTAAGAATAACAAATTTAAGCCGAACATCAAACTAACTCAACATAAACCACATTTACTACCTACTGGTGTATTTGTGTTAATAGACTTCAAAGAAATATCTTCATTTGAGACTGGTTTCATTGCCAGTCAAATTTAATTACTCGCAGAGTTTAAATAGTTTTACTATTTCGACATACACCCAACTTGGGTGCGGCAGCCTCACATACTGTGTGCGGTAGCCTCACATACTGTGTGCGGTAGCCTCACACACTGTGTGCGGTTACCAGCTCTCAACTTATCCACGGTTGTTAGTGAGCAGTATTTTTTGTAAACTGGAATACGTACCAAAAACACAGTCCATTTATTAAAATTATTGTCTACAGAGTTGAATCCCTTTTTATTTATAACGAAAGCGGGCTTAAGTATCCTTTAAAATAAAAGTTATGTTCAAAATATGTTTTTAATTAAATTCTTATCCACAAGTTAAAGTATTGCGCACTGACATTTTATAAAACTTTTTGCTACTTCAAAGAGAAATGTTATAAAACGTTTTTTTTAATTCGTTGCGTTTTTTGTAAAGTTTCATTTTACAAAAACGATTGTAAATTAAAATTTCAAACTCATACAAACAAATTTATTTATTTATTTATCTCTTCAATAGCAAAATATTACAACAAAATTATTAATTTATTGTACAGGATAATCCACAACCTATTTTTTAAATTATTTTATTTAAGGACAGTTTTCGCAAGAAGCAAAATTTTTAAACCACTTAATTATTAATTGTGAAATAGCAAAAATAGTAAATTTATGAAATTTTATACAGGCTGAGAAAAATGTACAACGTAGCAAGTGTTTTGCGGCTAGTACAAGAATAGTAAAATTTCATTTCAACAAGAATTATATACTTAAAGGATCAATTAACAGTGCCTCTTTAAAATTTTAATAAAAGAATTGTACATAATTATAAAAAATCCGAAAAATTCATTAAAAATTTCCAATTTATGCAAATTTTAAAACGAAGAAGGCACATCTGTAGATACGTTGTTTCTCTATTAAATGTTTATAAAAACATTACCTTGAAATCAATAATAAATAAATTGAATAAAATATTGTATAAACCACGTGAGATACGAATGTTTATTCACTCGAAGAAATTATCCCACTCGCCCTTTGGGCTCGGGGGCTAAACTTTCTTCTCTTGAATAAACATGTATCTCACTTGGTGTATAAATATCTAATATACCCAACGAAAACAGTCATTAAAAAACCTAGAAACTAAAACTGCAAATTTTAAAATATTTTTCAGTGATAAAGTGAGCACTATATGCCATTAAAATATATGCCCGAAATTATGAGTCACCCTGTGTATCTATTGCGGCCATTGGTATAGATAAAGGCTTGGTTCACATAGCTTATGTCATGTCATGTCTGTGTCATGTCATTATATTATGTTATTTCTATTGACATAGACATTTTGCATAAAGTATCACATCGGAGAAAATTAATTTGGATTCGCAGGCATTTACTAATGGAATATAAGATAAGTTTGTTTAAGTAAATTTACAAGAAACATTTTAATAAAATTGGGAATGGTATATTTTAAATTGTACTTACTTTTTATTGCTTTTATTATTTTATTATCTTCATAATTTGCTTTTATTTTATCATACAAGCTTTGTTCTTAACTTATTGGTAAGTTTTTATCCACATTAATAATAAAAGTGTAATTTTGACAGATATAGACATAGACATAGCAGTGAAAGTTGAGTTCAAATCAACTGTTATGTTGTGTCAAAAGAAATAATGAATGTGACATAATCTATATGACACTCCATAAGGTTTCCATGTACTCAACATAATGACATGACACAGACATGACATAAGCTATGTGGTTAAGCCTTAAAGCTTGAATTACATTATACTTTTTTCAGCTAGAAACTTTGACAATTTTCGTACTTAATTCTAGAATGCTCACTTGGATAATGTAAATCAAGAAAATTTCGATCCAAGTTTCATACTAGAACTGTCCAATTTTCATATTACCAACCTTCTGTATATAACCTCAAAAATAATAATGTTGAGTGACAGCAGAATCAAAAGTAAAAGTAAAGTCTTGAACCGTAATGAGGTATAAATGAACTCCTGAAATAACAAAAACTCTTGTACAATTGTATGAAATGCAACCAGTACTTTACCAGGCTATTAAAAACTCAACAACTGACAATGACAATTACATTTTTTTTAAATTTCAGTTGGCAGCAAGAACAAATTTTAAAACTAGATTCTAGCCGAATTAAGTATCTAAAAAATCTGACGTGGACACCACATGACTTCCTTGTACGCCTTGTTTGTTCATAATTTTCTTAATAACTAAAATGTAGAATAATATAAAAAATTCTTTAACTTATTATACTAGTATACTCACAAATATATTTTAGTCATTTTATTTAAACTGCAGAAGAAGATATAAACGATATTTTACTATTGTCACTGCTACTGTCACTGTCATGTCATAATCATTTAAATTTTACCTAGTAACAAATGTTAATCGATCATGGACTACAAGATACCGAAATATTAAATTATAAGTAGGTATATACTTTAATTATTCTTAAATGATAGAAGATACAGAAAAATTTATAAAATACCGATTGTAGATAATAATCACATAATCTTTCATTTAAAATAAAAAAAATTGCCTAAAATAAATTATTTATCAATTTTTTTTTTAAATTTACTACTTCCGGTTTGTAGATTGAAACCAAAAATAGGAGGTGCACAACTAGATGCTATAACAGTCCTAAATACAAAATTTCAGCTTTCTACGTCTAACCGTATTTGAGTTATGCGACACACATACGTCCGTACGTACGTACGCACGTACGCACGTACGTACAGACGTCACGACGAAACTAGTCATAATGGATTCAGAAAAGGTCAAAACGGATATTTCCGTCAAAATCTGAGAACCGAAATTTTTCGCGATTACAATACTTCCTTACTTCGTACAAGGAAGTAAAAAAATCTGACGTGGACACCACATGACTTCCTTGTACGCCTTGTGTGTTCATACTTTTCTTAATAACTAAAATGTAAAATAATATTAAAAATTCTTTTAACTTATTATACTAGTATACTCACAAATATATTTTAGTCATTTTATTTAAACTGCAGAAGAAGATATAAAGCATATTTTACTATTGTCACTGTCATGTCATAATCATTTAAATTTTACGTAGTAACAAATGTTAAACGATCATGGAGTACAAGATACCGAAATACTAAATTATAATTATCTACTTTAATTATTCTTAAATGATAGAAGATACAGAAAATTTTTATAAAATACCGATTGTAGATAATAATCACATAATCTTTCATTTAAAATAAAAAAAATTGTCTAAAATTAATTATTTATCAAAATATTTTTAAAAAGTACTACTTCCGGTTTGTAGACTGAAACCAAAAATAGGAGGTGCACAACTAGATGCTATAACAGTCCTAAATACAAAATTTCAGCTTTCTACGTGTAACCGTATTTGAGTTATGCGACACACATACGTCCGTACGCACGTACGCACGTACGCACGTACGCACGTACGTACAGACGTCACGACGAAACTAGTCATAATGGATTCAGAAAAGGTCAAAACGGATATTTCCGTCAAAATCTGAGAACCGAAATTTTTCGCGATTACAATACTTCCTTACTTCGTACAAGGAAGTAAAAAGTTCGCTTTTCTAGCCGAAAAAAGTATAATGTAATTCAAGCCTTAACATAGTAGGTACCGTGTGTGCGGTTATAGAAGTAAATATCTTGTAAGTTCGTAACCGTTAGCGTTCATCTACCAGGTAACCGGTAAGCGAGTAATCTGCCGTAAGCGAACGTAACGCGGCTACGTGCGAGCCAATAAATTAAGCGAACCGTGAAACTGTGACGTCATTTCATCCTGCGGTACTTTTACCCACAACAAAGGCTTTGTGTTTTGTTTCGGAATTTGTTTTAGTTTTTTATCAATTAGCGGAGGAAAGATTAACAAGAAAGAAAAGAAGAAGGCTTTGCACCTTTTTAATTCAATATTATTTTTACATTATCTAGCTCGCCTTTTACCCATTTGGGTGTGGCAACCGCACATATCCAGTTACTTCGAGACATCAAGAGTTTTATACAGTTTGATGCTATTACGAATAAATTAATAGATTTTTACCTTCCGCTTACCTGTAAAGGAAGGTATTGGAATCATGCAAAAAATCGGGTGGTGAATTTTTAGTGGATGAGCACGAATTAGGGTCCTTACAACTCATTTTTGATAGTTTCACGATGATGTCTGTGTGTATTTGTGTGTGTGTGTGGTCAAGGCCGGGTGTTAGTCGCATAACTCAAATACGAATACCCCGAAAATTTTGATATTTGGTATTTAACATTTGTATATAAATTGGAAGAGCTCCTTAGATTTTGGTACAAATATCTTCATCGGAAGTGATATTTTTTAAGATTGAAAAGGTTAATTGTCAAAATTGTATATAAATTTGGAAAAATATAATATTTATTTGTAATAAGAATAAGAGGAAAAGTTATTTGCAACTTACGTTATAAAAAATTGTCTTAATCTGGTAGCATTAAAGAACTGCAGTAAAATTTAAAAAATAAATTTATCAAATAAAACGTTGATATCTTGTAATCCATGATCGGTTGATTTTTGTTTCTGCGTAAAAAATATTGACAGGTGAGACGGGTGACAAGTTGGCATACTAGCCCTATATAAGTCGTAAGTAAGATATTTTAAATGTAGTAATTGAACGGAGGATGGCTTCAGCACAGCAGAGTTTTCCTGCGAATGAATCTTTTACTTCCTTGTACGAAGTAAGGAAGTATTGTAATCGCGAAAAATTTCGGTTCTCAGATTTTGACGGAAATATCCGTTTTGACCTTTTCTGAATCCATTATGACTAGTTTCGACGTGACGTCTGTACGTACGTACGGACGGACGGACGTATGTGTGTCGCATAACTCAAATACGGTTAGACGTAGAAAGTTGAAATTTTGTATTTAGGACTGTTACAGCATCTAGTTGTGCACCTCCTATTTTTGGTTTCAATCTATAAACCGGAAGTAGTACTTTTTAAAAATATTTCGATAAATATTTAATTTAACACAAATTTTTTTATTTTAAATGAAAGATTATGTGATTATTACCTAAAATCGGTATTTTATAAATATTTTTGTATCTGGTATCATTTAGGAATAATTAAAGTATATATTTTTTATTTAGTATTTCTTTATCTTGTAGTCCATGATCGATTAACATTTGTTACTACGTAAAATTTAATGATTATGACATGACAGTGACAGTAGCAGTGACAATAGTAAAATATCGTTTATATCTTCTTCTGCAGTTTAAATAAAATGACTAAAATATATTTGTGAGTATACTAGTATAATAAGTTAAAATAATTTTTTATATTATTCTACATTTTAGTTATTAAGAAAAGTATGAACAAACAAGGCGTACAAGGAAGTCATGTGGTGTCCACGTCAGATTTTTTATTTAGGTGATGCAAATTTGTGTTTGAATATTTCAGATTTTTATTTGTATGTTTTAAATGGGCACCGGATTGTACGTATATATTTGTGTTTATAAGTCTAGATATGGCGGAAGGTTGTGTGATGGCCACGTCAGATTTTTTTATATACGACGATAAAATATTATTTTATCGACGAGAGAAAAGCGACTAATTTATTATTCTATCTATTTGCAAAATTAATAAGATGAAGAATTTTTTAATAAACTATTTAAAAATTCGTAGAAATTCTGCCAAAAGAGCTATAAATATGAAACTACGGTTATTTACTAACAAAACTACGATTTTGCCCAATTTGGGTTTGTCAGCTTTATATACTGTGAGTAAACATATAAATTCATATTTTACTATCGCAGTTCCAAATTTGAACCTGAGTTGTCAGAACCCGCAGTCGATCACGTTACGCACTGAGCTATGTTTATAATGTCCATACCTCTCAAAATATGTATTTAAAGTATCAGCCTGGAGTATTAGAAATAGGATTGCCTGTACAAGACAAAGCGAGATTCTTAAACGTACACGTACACGAGCTGTGTGTCTATGTACTAGTGAACAATCCCTCAATAAACTATTTAAAAATTCGTAGAAATTCTGTCAAAACATCTACAAATATGAAACTACGGTTATTTACTAACAAAACTACGAGGAATCCAATGGTGCAATCAAATTTTCGATATTACATTTAGTTCAGCCTGTACAGCACTTAGAAAACTATAAATCAATTTTTACCTTGTATTATTCATCGCAGGTCCTTGAAATTTCTTCCAGGATTCAATGAGGTCCTTAGACACACAGTACACATAGTTTTGTAAATGTATATCGCGAAATAACTACAGATTTTGGTAAATAAAGCACTATGAAATCACCATGCGTTAATAATTATTACATCACTGAAGTTTTTACAGGTTTAAGTGTGCACATTCTTTATAGAGGTGACGCCAGTTGCGATTCATATTTAAATATTTAACTGTTTTAAATGATATTCTGGTTAATTTATGTTTCTTATTTATTTAGATAATGCAAATTTGAAAACAAAGTAATTAATGAATGAAAAAACATGTTTTGTATTTCAGGGTGCCAATATTTCAGGATTTGTTAAAATTATTGGTTGCATATTTTTCTCATTGAGAATATAATTTTATATATAATTTAATTTTTTAATATTAACTGTACGACGTGCTGGTCATGAAACAAAAATAATTTTTTTAAAATTTGCAAAGTTAGGGGTAGTTTACTTGACGTGTGTACATTTTAAGTATCACTGTTTTGATGGTATATTTGATAATTTGACATTTATTAGTATTAGATTATTATGTAAACAATTACTTTCATTGTAGAAGATTTGAAAAAAAAATTATTAAAAATAACTACCGACCAGTGGCAAAAAAATGTTTGCTTGAAATACGATGCATTTTTTGCGAATTTAAAAAAATCTTTTTTTCCATAATCAGCACGTCGTACAGTATACCATTTAATTTTTCGTCCTAAGTTGTGGAACATCCTGTATATTTTACGTATGTAGATATTTGAAGCGTTGAAACGTCTGTATTGACCGTGTGTGCGGTTACCAGCCGTCAGCGCACTCATGGTTGTTTTTGTGCAGTTAATCAAAATATATACACGACTGGAGTCGAAACTAAATAGCTAGATCAACAGTAGTCACATAACACACTGGACTTTTTTCAAAAATATTTAAAAATAATGAAGCTATAGTACAAATACATTTCATCTACCTAATAATCATTAGCGTTTATTAGGGGTTATTGCAGTCACACAATGGTCAAAACCACAAGCCTGAGATGCGCCAGAGCATACAATACAACCCTGGTAATAAGCTTCGAAAAACTCTTACTCTATCAGTGGAACACTGGGGGTAAAATATATACTCGGGTTAATAAATATGGCAAATACTGAACTGTTCGACTATATTTCTTATCTGCGGGCTTATCTTAAACGATTGCGGTTTTGGGCATTGTGTGACTGCAATAAGCATTTAACGATTATTATGTACTTGATGTCTGCGTGGACTATACTACAAAATTTACAATATCCAGCTATTTTGCTTGATAAAGCGTCTCCTTAAACTTGTTTAAATAATAATATCCGTTATGCAAAATTCTTCTGAATAAGTTAAGAAATTTTCTATAATATCTCCACGGAATTCTTGCATAAATAAGTTCCCTATGGGTTTGCGCTTCAATATGTGGCAGGCACATAAGATTTTGACGTGTAATATACTAAAGAACGAATTTAAAGTCTCTGCTGAAGTGAGTGATGTATATTCTTACATCCAATTGCATCAGGAAATGTGAAAAACGATCAAAGAATTTTCTTAGAAGTCGGAAACTTCATCACAGATAAAGAATATAAATTGAGTTAGTTGAAGTTATTTAAATTAGTTTTTTTTTCGTGTCTGAGATACTCCTTTGGTTGTTTTTTGAAAGTGTCTAATTTAAAATGAATTAGAATTGATCTTTAAATTTTATTTTGTCAAAATGCTCATGCATACTTAAGTAATTGATCTAACATTGTCTATATTGTATAAATTATTAATTTTATTATTTTAATTTATCCTTAATTATTTCACATAGTTTAATTCATGTGCAATTAACAAAACAGTGGAGTACATTTTCCTCATTTGTTTCACATATTTCACTCAACCCTCAGGAGAAATTACATCTCTCATTACTATGACATTAAAAATCTGACGTGGTCATCACACAACCTTCCGCCATATCTAGACTTTAAACAGAAATGTATACGTACAATCCGGTGCCCATTTAAAATATACAAATAAAAATCTAAAATATTCAAACACAGAAATTAGTATCACCTGAATCAAAAGATTCATTCACACGAAAACTCTTCTATAATGAAGCAATCCTCCGTTCAGTTACTACATTTAATAGCTTATTTATGACTTATATAGCGCTAGTATGCCAACTTGTCACCCGTCTCATCTGTCAATATTTTTTATGCAGAAACAAAAATCAACAGATCATGGATTTCAACGTTATATTTGATAAATTTATTTTTTAAATTTTTCTGCAGTTCTTTAATGCTACCAGATAAAGACAATTTTTTTATAACGTAAATTGCAAATAACTTTTCCTCTTATTCTTATTACAAATAAATACTATATTTACCCAAATTTATAGACATTTTTTACACTTAATCTTTTCAATCTTCAAAAAATATCACTTCCGGTGAAGATATTTGTACCAAAATCTAATGAGCTCTTCCTATTCGTATACAATTGTAAAATACCAAATATCAAAATTTTTGGGTAATTCGTATTTGAGTTATGCGACACACGGCATCGGCCCGGACCACACACATACACACACACACACACACACACACACACAAACACACACATACACACACACACACACACACACACACACACACACACACACACACACACACACACACACACACACACGCACACACACACAGACATCATCGTGAAACTATCAAAAATTAGTTGTAAGGACCCTAATTCGTGCTCATCCACTAAAAATTCACCACCCGATTTTTAGCATGATTCCAATACCTTCCTTTACAGGTAAGCGGAAGGTAAAAAAAATAAAGTGAATTTTTGCGAATATAAACAAACAGTTATTTTTAATGTCATAGTAACGAGAGATGTAATTTCTCCTGAGGGTTGAGTAAAATATGTGAAACAAATGAGGAAAATGTACTCCACTGTTTTGTTAATTGCACAGGCTTTAAACTAAGTGAAATAATTATTTTTGTGGAAATAATTTAATCCGCAAATAATTCGGAATAAACTTTGACATTCATTGAACATTAATCGGTTTATATTTTGTTAATTATAATTATATTGTAATATTAAAATATATCAGCTGAATCAATTTTACATAATAGATAAATTTAATTTATGATGTATTTATAATAACATTAAATACTCTAATTTATAATTGTATTGTGTTACTCTAGTAAATGGAAAATTAATGCATTTAACATTGAAATTAAAACTGATATAACTTCTGTTGCCTCGTCCACAATTCCTTCATGCTTTTGAATCCAGGGAGTTGATTCTATAACTTTACAAGACCATAACTGTCATATTTACAAGACCGGCGATGCTGGAGCGCCTAGCGGCTTTTTGTAGAACCTATATAATGACGTCATGACTTGCGATATCTTGTAAATAAGTAACAGCTCGGTAGGTGTTGTACGTACGCTGCAAGATATCTGTCTCTCTCTTTGAAAGTTTGGCTGTCATTGTTTGTTGAGAGTTAACCTCTTCGTGTATTTATATTATTATTTAAATATCAAAACGTGTAATGAATTTTTATCTTTATACAATAATATTTTTTTGTATATACATCATTTAAAATTTAAATTTAAATGGCTGTCAGATGTGCATGCTAGTAGTATAGCCAACATAAATCTAGTAAGTAACGGGGTCTTGCCAACACGATGGTTAAAAATTACTAGACAGTATGACGTCATTATTTACAATAGCTGCGTTGCGTTCGTACAACAGTCTTGTAAAGTTATAGAATCAACCTCCTGGATAAAATAAATTCACTGGTTTTGAACTTATTCATGAACAAAAAAATTGTTCTTTTCCAAGAGTCGGTGACTTTGACGGGCAATTCTTTTCTCAGGATTCGGAAGCATGAAAGAATCTTCAAAGAATCTTTATGTGAACAGGGTTTAACTTCTACTGTACTTATTGTTATTTTCAGGTATCTCCAAATATACTAAACTTCATAAAATCGCCAGTAAATGTTATAGATTTTGTAGCAACTCTAAGTTTCTACACAGATTTTGTGCTGAGTAGCACAATGGTCCACCAAATCACAGATAAAACGGACATCATAGAGTTCTTCTCTATCATTCGGATATTAAGGTGGGTATACTTCATTTATTTATTTTCAAGTGATTGAATCGGGTAGCAGATTGCAAAAAAACACAAACAATAACGAGTACCCGTGAGTTGACGACTGGTAACCGCACACACTTCTATCCACGTTGATTAAAATGTGTGTAGCCAACTCACGGATGCGCAATTTGGATGTGACAACCGCACATATTCTGGGTCAACACCAGAAAATAAAATTCTAGAAAATTTATTATTTAATAAAATCCAGCAGTATGAGATTGATTCACATGTAAATGCAAATCTAGAATTTTAGATTAGGCAAAATGCAAACAGAAAGATGTAAATCTAGATATAGAAAACTAGTTCGTTTCATCAACATAAGGGGGTACATAAATTCGAGGTTGAACTGAACTAAATGAACAAACTATAGTACAATTTTTGAGTCCCACATACTCAATTTTAATTATAACTCTTCTAGATTTGCATCTTCCTGTGTTTGCATTTATGCCGCATCTACATTCAGTATGTTAAGAGGTTCGTCTATCTTGTTTTGGAATTCCTAGTATACTCTCGATATTACTTTTTTTCTATTTCACTCTTTTCCCCACTATTACGGCTACCCGAAACCAACCCGAAACTCGTACTTTCCCGCATCCTAGTTATGCAATGTCATTTTGAAATTGAAAAATACTGTAAACATGACTCCAGATTCCCATAATAACTTCTGTATTTTTTAAAGAAATTAAGTAAAACAATAATTATTGAAAAAGAAAGCTTAGCTGCATGCTTCTTGCAAAAATCGTCATTTAAAATATTTTTTTTACTTCAAATTCCTAGACCAAAGACAAAAAATTAAAATATAGAAGCATTAAGACATCCTTTGTTAATACACTCATATGTAAACGCATCATATATTTCAATTATAATTAAAGTAAACGTGGGAGGCGTACACCTCTGTAACGCTGTCAAATTTTAGGGTAGACGTACACCTTAAATTCAGTACGGTAAATTCACCACTAAATTTCACAGGAAAAAGCAAATCTAGTATTTTAGATTTGGCATAAATGCAAACATAGGAGGATGCAAACACAAGAAGATGCAAATCTAGAGAACTAGTTTATCTCTTCAACGCAAGAAGAATACACAAATTACAAATTAGGTTGAACTGAACAACCCAATACAATTCTTGAGTCCCACATACTCAGTTTTGTCTAGGGATGGGAAAATATCGATAAATATCGATAGTTCATATATCAGTCAATATTACTTTTCGTTTGGTATCGATGTATCGATAAATCAATTTTATCGATATTTTCCGATAATTATCGACATATTTCAATAAATATCGAGTCATCGATACATCGATACTAAAAGAAAAGTCATAGCAACTGATAGTCCAGTCAATGAGTGCTCAAAAGAGGGGTGTAGAGTGCATGGAATATGCGATAATTTTTGACTTCAGGAATTTGTTAGGAGTAGTTAGTAGGTAAACATACTAAAAGTCCCCACCCATGGGAGGTGAGCTAAAGGAGGGAGGGGGGTTGAAAAGTTCCATTTTTTGGTTTTTCGCTTATATCTCGGAAACGGTGCATGTAGGAAAAAATGTTTCAAATAAAAATGAAAGCTAATTAAATTTCCTATCAAATTGTCTATATACATATTTGTCGAATTCCTAACGGTTACCAAGATATACGTTATTGAAAATCGATAATTTTCGTAAAAATAATTTTTATCTACTCTTTTTGTCGAACATTTGCTTCTAGTGCCTCTCACGATCGTTTCTCAGAAAAATTGTCTAAAACTAATGACTCTTACAGAAAAAAGTCATAGGAATTCAATGCTGGAAACCGGAAGTCGATATCTTAATTCGTTCAGAAATTAGAGTGGATTAAATTCAAGAATTTGAAAAAATGCTAAACCTCATTTATTTTCTTTGTTTAAATTGTGGCTAAAATAGGGCCTCCAAAAGTTTACAAAATTATATTGCTGATAGAAAAAAGTCTGCAGAATCGATTGCTTCAAACCGGAAGTCGATATTCTTATCTGCTAAAAAGTTACATTCGTTTTTGTGAGAAAACATACGGTACTGTCAATTGAGCATACATGTTAGAAATTCTATAACTTTTGATTGGTTGAAGATAAAGTATCAAAAGTGTATATCAAATTGAAGGAAATTTAATGTTCTACAACTTAGTTTTTGACAATTTTTCTGAGAAACGATCGTGAGAGGCACTAGAAGCAAATGTTCGACAAAAAGAGTGGATAAAAATTATTTTTACGAAAATTATCGATTTTCAATAACGTATATCTCGGAAACCGTTAGGAATTTAACAAATATGTATAAAGACAATTATATAATAAATTTAATTAGCTTTCATTTTTATTTGAAATATTTTTTTCCTACATGCACCGTTTCCGAGATATAAGCAAAAAACCAAAAAATGAGACCTATTCCATGCACTCTACAATATATTCATTGACTGGACTATGATGTTCATATCGATATTTATCGATATATCGATATTTTCCCAACCCTAGTTTTGACTATAACTTTTCTAGATTTGCATCTTCCTGTGTATAAATTTATGACAAATCTTAAATTCAGATTACGTATAAATTTTCTCGATTTAAATCTTCTTGTGCAAGCATTTCCAGTTTATAAATATTCTAGAATTTTATTTTCTGGTGCTGTTCAGCCGCCCTTCTGAAGTACAGTCTCATAACTCATGTATTTTTTTTATTTTACAGGTTGTTCAAACTGACACGGCATTCGCCGGGGTTGAAAATCCTGATTCACACTTTCAAAGCGTCAGCGAAGGAGTTAACACTTCTTGTATTTTTTCTAGTCTTAGGAATCGTAGTTTTTGCCAGTTTAGTATACTACGCTGAAAAGTTACAGGTAAGCTTTTGAATTTTCAGTATTTCAGGGCGGGATCAAAGCTGAAAATTCGCATGAACGGGTTTTAAGGTAGAAAATCCGTCGGTCATAAGCGTGCGTGATTTCGGTGTGAGGTAAGGCCGAAGCAGTCAAAAAATCAGAAATAAATCATTAAAAATCGTAGATTTGGATGTAAATTATAAATCATAGGTATCCAATTAAATAAATAATATAATTGAAATTTAAGTTTACACTGAAATGCACTAGTAGTACGTCAAAAACATAATTTTTCTTGAGACTGGAACCTTTTGCATGCGATTTCTCAACCATTATTGCGGTGACTCATATTTTATATTTTTCTAATAAATACCTCAAATATCAAAGAATAACATATTCGTTTCCCAAATATGTGTTGGGTTGTTATGATATAAAATTTTCTAATCGTTTAGTAAATCTACTGGTAACCTCCATATACGCAATGTATTTTAGCGCGTTTTTGTGTCAACTTTAAATTCAATTATCTTCGTTATTTCAACGGTTACCTATACATTTTTATTCAAATTCTACGACTTGTAATGAATGCTGTATATTAATTCAAGTCATATTTTGGGTTGTCACTATCCATGGATTTACTACCTTAAAAGTGGTCCGCGCGTTAAAGCAGAACATTGTTGAATAAAAACAATGGCAGAATCGAATTAAATATTTTTGTTACTTGAAAGACTTTTACAGGACATTTATTTCATTAAATTTAAATATCAAATATAATAAAATTATCCAAGTGGCTTTGATAACAATTTTCTTTGGTTTCCATGGCAACTGCTCCATTTCTAAACCAATTTTGTTTCCACCCTCGTTTTCGTATTGTAAATTGCAATATTCTCATTTGTTCCTTCATTTCTGCCTTTACGAAGGCGGTGTGTTATGCGTGTTAATGTACAGTGTTATTACAACGTTATACTCTATACTAAAATGGAAATTAGGGCACATATGACTAATAGAGGACTGAGAATTCGGTTCACAGCCCACAGATGTAATTTAGATCAAGCTACAATGAAAAAGAGCATTTGAACTGTGACAGGGACATTATAAGAGGAAATTTGTTTTACTACACTCAGAATTATGATTTTTATATGGCTTCCTTATTTATTTTTTATATATTTCACTTCTGGCATACTTATTTTACCTACTTATTTTATCTTATTTTAAAAATCACTTATTAAACTAAATGATATAAATCCCTATACAACACATCGATCGTATTAACGTCTGTAAGACGTACATTTTGCTAATGTCTTATAGACGTCATAAGGAGACTAGTGTTAGTCAAATTTTAGACGTCTTATGCGGTAGTCTTTAAGTCGTCATTATGTTGTCCAGTTTTAAATCTCTCGCTTACAATATAATTATAGGAGCTATATTTGTCCCAAAATTCATCTTGGTTAAGACATACAAGAAACCTACTCGTATATTAATCAAAATTAAGTCGTATATTGGTCATAATTTGACTGTCGAAAAATTATTAAATTAAATAGACGTCATTTGCATGGAAAAAATAACCTCTTTTAAACATCCAGAATGGAGGACATAAGACACGGATGTGACGTCTTTGTGACTACATTTGGATCAGACGTTTTAGAGACATGAACATTATAAAGTCGTCTTAACTTCGTATTTGTGTTGTATGGGTCATAACACCATCAGTCTATTAATTTATGTATAAAAACTTCTTTATCTAAAATTGCTAGAAACTAAACCAACCATTATTATATATTTTGTATAAATTAAATATCAATTTTAATCAAATTGAATTAATATATTTAAAGGTACTATAATATAAACACACTCCGTATCTTAGCAATACTGTAGATTTGTCGCATTTCTGTTTACCCTGTGTGTGAGAGAAAGATCACTACTGGGTCTGTGTGAACCATCGTTGCAGTTGTTTATCGTCATAGAATGCATGCTCCGAGTTAACCCGTATTTTATGTCTCTCTCTAAATACCAAAAGGTAAACAGAAAGGCCACACTTCATCCGTTCGAATGTCCACTCCTGTCATACTTGTAACCTCAGTTAAATTAAATTACATTTTCAGCTACTGAAATAACCTTTCAAAGAAGGCAAATCAAATGTAATTAATAATAAATTATTTTTGTATTTTTGTATTATGGCAAATAATTTTTTTATCTGATGCTGCAGAAAAATCAGCCATTCTACCCAAAATTATTACTCTATCCTTTCAGTTCAACCTCCTGAAAAAAATTTGTTCATCTCATGCAAAGTTTAATTTTTTTCATTCCTGCTGCCTTATTATTCTCCTTATAACTCAAAAACGGAACCAGATATTCAAAATCTGATTCCGCCATTAAATTTACTATAAAAAGAACTACATATTCTGAAAATTTTGTTCAAAAATTTTGCGTGGTTACAAAATGGCGGATAGAAGAAAAATTCCTGCTGAAAACGGTTAATTCGCTGTAACTTCTGAACGAGTTGACGTACGGGCTGGAAATTTTGACTGAATATTAAGTAGATACAAGAGTATTTATTTTTAGATGGGGTACCTAAATTCGGATGTGGCATCCCACAGTTTATACAGGTCCAATTTTATGATTACTAGTACTGGTAAATAATATACATAAAACTTAAAGATAAATAAAAAGGTACACTTGGATAACTAAAACCAGTAATCTTCAAATCAAATTATTTTATAAATTAATTAATTATTACCTAAATTAATATAGAACATATTTTCGTCAAGGATAAAGTACTTATAGTACGTACTGAAGTTAAATATGGCAATAACTACTTTTTCAATTAATTACTCTTGCTTAAGTTTTGTTAATTATTTTTTATGAGTAATTTAGCTATTATTAGGATTATAAATTTGCATAATTCCAGTTTCAAAATAAATCTGTATAGAAGTAAGTTATTTTAAACGAAAGATAAAATTAAAGTTTAATATTTCAAAAACTACTTTTTCAATTAATTACTCTTGGTTAAGTTTTGTTAATAAATTTATTATGATTAATTTAGCTAATATTAGGATTATAAATTTGCATATTTCCAGTTTCAAAATAAATCTGTATAAAAGTAAGTTTGATTTATTTTAAACGAAAGATAAAATTGACGGTATCGCTACTCCTGTGAGTGAATCTGGGTAAAGTTTGGACGTATCGACATTTTAAATTGATGTACAAAGAAGTTAGACTTATAGCGACCACGTGACAAGCAGGATAAAACTTTTTGAAAGATTCCTTATACTTATCTTGTATTTTTCTGTAGCGTTTTTAATCTAAATTGAAATTAATTTATGTGAAGCAAGACCTCAGTGCCCTAATTACTAAATAGCTGCTGTGTGATAAATATTCATGAATACGAAATGGGCGCAGAAAAATAAGCTCTGCTAAATTATTTACATAGATTAATTAATATTGTCTTTGTTTTATTTTCAAGCGGATAATCGGGCCATGAAAAGATGTACAAACACTGAATTCATAAAATTTTCAGGGCATTTCATTGCGAATTAAACAAATAAATTATTTACATACAGGCATTTCAAATGCTCATAACTTTGGATCAAATCATCGTAGAAATTTGTTCTTTTTTTAACTTTAAGGGAAATTGTGTGAACTTTAATGTCCTTGCCTTGAATATGGTCTACAATTTTTTTGGCAATCCGTGCAAGTTGTTAAAGTTAAACATTTTTTTCAGTCAAAAACCTTTTTTTTTTCTATGGTGGTTTACGGGACATGAGATGTATCGAATGTGGCTTTCAGGGACACCATTCGAAAGAGGAGACTTTGATATTTTTAAAACTCAAAGTATTATTAATTTTGGGTCAAATGCAACCGAGTTACCATGGTTTGAAAATTGAACATTTTTCGTCTACAAAAAAATGTTCCCCTTATTTTTTCCTCGAGTGTAGTTATTAGAGCAAACGATACAAAAATTGTCAGCTGTAGTATACTTTATTCTCTAAGTTTATATTTAAAGTTACATGAACTTAAAATATAGCTTTAATATATTTTAAGTAAATTAAACTTTAAATATAACAGATAATAAAGTATATAGCTAGCAAATATTTTTGTTGTTTCCTCTAATTACTATAAACGACTTTACCCCTGTGTAACTCCACCTAAATTTTTAAAACTGTTTCAATTCGTTGTGTCATGGTATCTACAAGTCCTAAACATACTTTTCTGGGCAAAAATCCCAAATATTCTACAGTCTGTGTCACAATTCTTTGATTGTCCGTGCATGGGTCGCTTTTTCAAATTATTTTTCTTATTCGGTTCCATAGTTTGGACTGTTGATTTTATTTGACATTGTGTAAAATGTATTGTAGTTTTCAATAAATATAAAATACAATACATTATATTTTGGTTTTTATTTAAACTTTTGTACAACAAAAAACGACTTTTTTACTTCAATGAGACGGGCCTTGTAGTACCTACTTGCAAAAATGTATTGACATTTTTTTAAATAACTGAATAAATTTGTACTGAGTGTAATATTACTGTTTTACTTTTTTTTTCAGGAAAATTCAGACAACATGTTCAAGAGTATACCAGAAGGTCTATGGTGGGCCATCGTTACCATGACAACAGTAGGTTATGGCGACATGGTCCCTAAGACCTATCTAGGGATGTTTGTCGGCGCGCTGTGCGCCCTTGCAGGAGTGTTAACCATTGCACTTCCGGTTCCTGTCATTGTTTCTAACTTCAGCATGTTTTACAGCCACACACAGGTAGGGAGAATTTTTTCGTTATACTGAAACTTTAACTGAAAACTCATATTATCCTATACATAATTCTCATATTTTATTAATTAATTAATTTGTAGACAAATAATTGCTGATATAGTTTCATAATAAGCACAATTAAGTGTACACACATTTGTTAATAAAATCAGGTGCTTGCAGGTATAGAAATTTAAATTTATTTCTTAAGGTGAAGTCGACGGTGTGGTTACCGACATTTGCAGTTTTGCAAATATTTCAGTTGGAAAGCTAAATCAACTACTGCAACTGATTCATTAGATTTCCCCACTTTCGGAGCATGTTTCGAACATGGGCAGGTTAACATTTGTAAAGTATTGTGGGCACTGTTAGGGAACGCGTTTGCGAGGTGGCGAAAATGCGAGTTCCCTAACAGTGCCCACAATACTTTACCTGCCCATGTTCAAAAGATGCTCCGAAAGTGGGGAAATCTAATGAATCAGTTGCAGTAGTTGATTTAGCTCTCCAACTGAAATATTTGCAAAACTGCAAATGTCGGTAACAACACCGTCGACATCACCTTAAGGTGATCCTTTGCCTATGGCAGAAAACAGTCGAAAATATTGATTCCACACGCTATTCTATAGCGTTTATTGTTTTGTTAAACATAAAAATAATAAATAATTTGTGTTTGAGGGAAAAAATAATTTTGGCACCCATATTTGTAAAAAACTGCAATATTTGTAAAAAGAGGGTTTTCGCCCGCCATTGTACAGCTTTTATTTATAAGTGTATTAACTTCAAATTTTAATATGTTGTCAACAAAGCTTGGATCGAAATAACCGATTTAAATTCGTTTTAAAATATAAGATATTTGTGTACAATAAATAACAAAAATTGTCAAAATTCAAATTAACATATTTCGATTTTAAAGCAAGCTTTTAAAATTCTGCATCTTACATTTTGTAGATTTTTATCTTGAACTATATCTTTATATTATTATATGACATATAATGTATGTATTGTATTGTATTATATTAGAATTTCGGGATTTGAACCTCACGGGTTTATATTCCTAAGGTGACTTGATGGCACACACACACACACAGTATTAATTAATTACTTATACTTTGCCACGGCGTTTTTTAACTACCATGTGTGTTGCCAGTCGACCCGGCGCAAGCCCTTGTTACAGCCTCTAGCCGGTGCCCGATAGCTAGAAGTTGCCAAGTTAATTATATCCCAACTTGGAATGGTAACGGGAGTAGGTACCGATCCAAATCAGGCCGTGAAGATTACCTGACCTGACCGGGATTCGAACCCACGACCTCTGTAACCAGAGCCTAGCATTCTACCACTATGCTATCCCGCCGTGTATATGTAACAAAACAATTAACACTGGAATGGCGCGCGAAATCCATGTTTTGGCTGTTTTCTGGAGCGGTAGAGGATCGTCTTAAGTGATTTTCTTAAGATTCACCTATGTTATTAATTAATTTGTTGATAATAATTACTGTTACTTATAGTTTTATGTGCAGTTTTCAGAACCTCACATATTTTTTTACGGATGACTCACAATATGTGAGACTGCCACACCTAAATTGGGTAAAAATCTTGATATATAAATGTTGTAAGCTTATTGCGCTAAGTAATTTCGCACAAGTAATCAGGTGGAAATGTACCTATTTAGCAGTTAAACCGGAATAAGTGCGCAGTTAAATTTCTGATAATTAAACAGCGTAATATTGAAAATTCATTAAATATTTCCAACCGACGAGACTTCGTGATCCATTAGAGAATATCGCGGTATATTTTTATACTTTTTGTACATTACATCAGCTTCAGCACACGGCAGACTTTTTATCTAAAAGAATATTGGTTGATAGGATAATAAATTAAATTTAATATTGAAGATATATTACAAGTTTTAAACGTCACATACCACCGTGAGTACTGAAACAAGCAACGAACTCACGGGTACTCATCAAAATTAATAAAAGTAAAGCCACATTCACATAGGTACGCATTTAGTTTTAAAGTTTACATTTATAAGGTTGAAAAATTACTCAAAATATCAGTCATATAACATCTTCGACCATATACCGGGTGTAACACCATACATGTATACATAGGTGATTAGCATTGCATTTCACATTTACGCAGATTCCTGCTCCCCATTTCCACGTAGGAAAATGGTAAAGGTGTCAATCGAAAGGTATATTATTTCACACCAGATGCAATTTGTAATTTCGTTCTAAATTTCTTTTAAAGAACAATATTAGGAATTTTAAATTCGATATTTTCAAATCGAATCTTACATTGTTATGGTTACTTGGTCAACATATTTTCAAATTTTGACGGAGGTGTCAGATTTGTATTGTGTTTAATAAAAAAATCTGACGTGGACACCACATGACTTCCTTGTACGCCTTGTGTGTTCATACTTTTCTTAATAACTAAAATGTAGAATAATATAAAAAATTCTTTTAACTTATTATACTAGTACTACTACTACTACTACTGCTACTATACTCACAAATATATTTTAGTCATTTTATTTAAACTGCAGAAGAAGATATAAAGCATATTTTACTATTGTCACTGTCATGTCATAATCATTTAAATTTTACGTAGTAACAAATGTTAATCGATCATGGACTACAAGATACCGAAATATAAATTATAAATATATACTTTAATTATTCTTAAATGATAGCAGATACAAAAATATTTATAAAATAACGATTGTAGGTAATAATCACATAATCTTTCATTTAAAATGAAAAAATTTGTCTTAAATTAAATATTTATCGAAATTTTTTTAAAAAGTACTACTTCCGGTTTGTAGATTGAAACCAAAAATAGGAGGTGCACAACTAGATGCTATAACAGTCCTAAATACAAAATTTCAACTTTTTACGTCTAACCGTATTTGAGTTATGCGACACACATACGTCCGTCCGTACGTACAAACGTCACGTCGAAACTAGTCATAATGGATTCAGAAAAGGTCAAAACGGATATTTCCGTCAAAATCTGAGAACCGAAATTTTTCGCGATTACAATACTTCCTTACTTCGTACAAGGAAGTAAAAATGTAAGAGACGCCTTCAACAAACTTTTAATTGTTTAAACTATACCTACATCGTATTTCCAGGTAGCATCAGTTTGACTCCAATTAACAAATTCAAATGTTGCTATCTGGAAATACGATGTAGGTATAGCTTAAACAATTACAAGTTTATGTTGAAGGCTTCTCTTGGAACTATTACAGCTGCCCAAATATGTTATATTGGTCAAGAATAATACAGTTAAATTGATTCCCTATGTTCGATTTTAAAAAGAACGCTCTAATACATTGCTGTCAAATTCGTAACCATGGATATGAAAAGTCCTATGTTTCATGTTAAAATAAATTCACGGTATATTGGCAGCTCCACAGGTAACTCTCAATTCTTGATATAAATAAATATTTGTACTATATTTCAGCATACTTTAGGCATGAAGTTTATTTTAATTTATTGTCGTATTGTGTTGCTACAGGCACGATCCAAGCTTCCTAAGAAACGCAGGCGGGTACTTCCGGTTGAGCAGCCCCGCCGGAAACGGGGCGACGTCCCAACTAACCGAAGAATGAACGCGATTAAGCATCATCAGCCAGCTGCTGTTTTCAAGGACGCTTTTGGTGGAGGCGCAAAAATTGGTAAGAAAATCACAAAATGTTTAGTTGAGTTTTAATTTATTAGGTGTAGCAACCTCACAGTTCCTTACAGCATGTGTTATTCGCTAAATACTTCATTACCTTGACGTTAAGGCGGTTGCACAGTCAAATTATTGGTTTTATAAACAAAGATTTAAATTATCTGAATAAATAAATTGAACACTTTTTGAATTTTGTATTCCAGAAAATTCAATTTAAAATGGATCAACACCAGCCGTCAAAATAGCCAACAACAACATGCAGTTTTCCCCATAAAATTGGTTTAAACAATAAGATTTTTTAAACAAATAAGACGTTTTCGAAAAGCTTGAAGTTGCCCTCTTTTAGCTCTAATGCCACATTTTTGAATTTTTATGCAGATTGTTTTAAAATACAAATGAAATATTCACAAAATTGGACAAACCAAACACATAAAAAAATTGAAGAAAAACCTAAAAAAACTGGCATTAGAGCAAAGAGGGAGAATCCTTAAACTTTTCGAAAATATCTTAGTTAATTAGAAAATTTCAATTCTTACTTAAATTTTAATGGGAAAACTAAACATACTTCCCACCATTTTAACGGCTAGAAGCCAACCACCTTAATTTACTCGCAACGAAAACACTTTTACAGTATTTTTCAACTTCGAAATGACTGCATAGCTAGGATGCGGTAAAATACGAGTTTCGGGCTGGTTTCAGGCAGCCGTAGAGTATCGAGAGTATTCTAGGTATTCAGAAAAAAATCTTGGAAACAATCTTTTTAAATTCTCAAATTTAAGGAGGTACACTCGAGTGGTGGGGGGTTAGGGGCATCTCCTATACTCGCAATGTATTTCATGTCAGGGTTTCAACTTATAAAAAATAAAAATATTTTTTTTTAATTGTATGTAAACCCAGTCTATTTGAATTTTTGCTAATAAAATGAGATTTAAATATCTTAATTAAGAATATTATTTATTTTTGTTATGTAAAAATTGTTTATTTTATAAGATTTCATTCGGCTAAATACCAGTGTAAACTACGGCAACGCTGTGCTGTACATGTCATTTTTCACGGTCTTATGTCAATCTGACAGATAGTAAAAATTGAAAGTGAAGAGAATTCTGCACTTGAAATTTCATTTAAATCGTTGGGTATGAATTATTTATCATTTGTGCATATTACCTTTCATTCTTGTGAAAAACTTGTGATTATAGATAGATAATGTTGTTTTTTTTCTGGTTAAATTCTAATTTTACGCTTTTCAACGTTGCCTCTTCTATATTATGTTCTCGCCAATATTCTCCAGTAGGCATAAACGTCAGTCTTTCGATTAAGAATTCTTGTAAATTACGTGGTAAATGATGCTTGTATTACTTTTATTCGGTATATGAGATAATAATGTACGTTTTAAAAAAGCAATTGGAATTTTCTGTCATTTCTGTAATGCTTTTTACGTTGATTTAAAAGTAGTCCCATAAGAGGCCATGTAAAATGAAGTTTTTTAATATTTATTTTTTGATAATCTACGTGGTGAAAAATTATGAAAAAATTCAGGTAACAGTTTTACAATGTTTTGATTAATTTTGCAAAGTTTCATTAAACTCTCTCATTATTTCAAGTGTCGAGTGTACCTCCTTAAGAGCAGCTTTCGAAAGAAAAAATTTTTTCAACCATAAAATTAACTTTTAATTTATTGCGCTATGATAAAAATAGTACATTACTGATATTTCATTTGAAAACTGTGACCCAATATTAAAATTGGGAATTTAAGTGGCTCGTCTACCTTTTTTCGAATTCCTAGAATACGACTCTCGATATTACTTTATTTTCTATTTTACTCTCTTCCCCACTACTACAACTGTCTAAAACCAGCCCGAAACTCATACTTTGCCGCATCCTAACCGTAAATATGCCAACCCGTAAACTGTATTCTAGACAAACTGTAATTTCACATTCCGTAATTTGACCAAACCGCAACTTCGACTAATATTATTTTGTCAAATCGTTTTCAGGTAAACCGTAATTTAGCCAAAACGCAACTATACCTAACTGGAATAATCCAAAACGGAATTTATTCAAAACGTATTTTTGTCAAATCGCAGTTATGCATAACCGTAATCTTGCCAAACGCATTTTACTCAAATCGTAATCTTACCAACTGTATTTAAGACATACAAGTTGGCAGAAGTTTGAAATAAAAAAAATTAATAATTTATTTGATAAATATGTTACCTACCTACCTAAGACTTCTCTGATTGGATAGAAAAATCTAAACTTTTGTTGTCCTCAATTGAATCTAAGCCCTAAAAAAAATTATAGACACAATTATTAAATACAGCAATGAAAAATGAAAATGATAAAAATTATTTGCTGAGAATTTAAAAATAAATTAAATTGAAAAAATCTATAATTTTTTTTACAAATAGTAAAATATTGTGTTATTAATAATATTTGAAGTATATTATTCCAATTATTTATATTTGCTGAGAAAATATTATATATTTCTGAATTATATACGATGACTTGAAAATATTTTAATTCGAAACCTGTTTTATTTTTTTTCTCGAAAACTAAGCATCGTAGAGAAAAACCTCCAACATGAAAAGTGCTTATTTTTTTCTTCTCTATCGACCTGTAAAAAAAAATTTTGAAAATCGCGCAAAAAATTTCCTTTTTTTCGAGACAAATATACCGGAATGAAGATAACTCGAGACCTAAGCGCCGTAGAAAAAAACTTCAAATTACAAAGTTGTTCAGTTTTCGATTCTCTATCGAATGGTATATAGATTTTTTCGAAAAAACCCTAAACTTCGGAGATAGCCATAAAAAATAGATTTCGCTGAAATTTGGTATATAGATAGATCTCGTTGAGTAGATTCCGAAAATGGGGTTGTTTTTTCAAAAAATTTGTTTTTTACCCTAGATAATTGACTTTAAAGGGTCGAAAAAACCGACCTCCATATCTCGAAATCTAGAGGCTTTAGAGCAAAATGTCAAATAAAAAAGTTGTTCCTCTTGTAAATTTAGGCAACGTTTGTATTTAACTTTTTTCTCTAGGAGCCATAGTTCTCGAGTTATAAAGGGAAACAGATTTCCAAAAGCATGGACTATAGCCTTGACACTTTTTTGGCTCAAAATGGGTTTTTCTCTCCGAATCGATTGAAATTTAATACAGACCTTCTGTACAGCAGTGTGCATCGATATCCGGTCGCAGAAATTTTTTTAAAAATTTATGAAGGGAGAAATTAAATATTTTCTGTCAAAACAGGCTGTTTTATGAAATGACTAATAGCTCATCAAACCATCACAAGTTATATATCAAAAGATCGGGAAAAATACACAGATTCTTAATCTGTGCCGTTTATTACGAAATTCGTTACCGTTTTCGAGTAATAAGCAAAAGTTTGAAAACATTACTTGCCTACTAGTGGCGCCATCTGTGGTAGTTGCCCGAACTAATCATTATTTGCGAATATTATTAAAACTTATCCTAGAGCAATGAAACTATTACTATATATAGATTAAATTACTAGGAATTCATTTAAATAAGTACTGATTTTTTATATTGCTTCTGCTTTAAGTTATTAAAGTTTAGATCCATCATGTTAGATATCGATCTATAGGATATGTCAATATGGCGGACTTGTCAGTATGAAAATATTGATTTGTAAACTTTAATATCTTAATAATACGTACAGATAGCCACAAAGTAGACACCTGAAACGTATTTGAATATTGTTTATTATATTGTAGCTAAAGTTGAAGCAAATCGGTGACATGACATATCATGACATTATTTATATTAAATACTAATAAACCAGTTTGATTTGAGACTTGTAACCTACAGCAATGGATTCAGGAGAAAAAATCAATGAGGTAGCCACAATTTGAGTTTAATTGCCTTATTAATAAGGTTTTTACAGGAATATCGAATTACTGGAAGCATGTCAAGGAACTGTGTTCTTATAAGTACATAAATACTGCATGTAGGACCCCAAAACCTTCATCGATGAATTCAGGAGGTCAAGAAACGTGAGTACCCACAATTTGAGATTAATTGATAAATGTATAAAGTATTTATAGGCATATTTGTTTTCTATAAACTTAGGAAGAATCTGTGTTCATAGCTACATATATACTGTATGTAGGGCCCCAAATCCTTCATCGATGCCTTCAGAAGGTCAAGAAACTTAAGTAGCCACAATTTGAGTGTAATTGATAAATGTATAAAGTATTTAGAAGCCAATTTCAAAATTAGAGTCAAAGAAGTATGTGTAATTTCGTACTGTTTGGTCGTCAGGTCGTCGAACCGTTTTAAAACCTTCAGGAGGTCAAGAACTGTAAGTAGCTATATTTTTAGTCTAATTTACAACGTTCTTGGTGTGTTTATAAGGATATAATGGGGCCTTATTCTTATTATAAGAACCAGTGGGTCTTATTTGATTGGAATATATGAAGCTGTAGAACTTGTGCTTTAGAGTTTGCAAGAGCGTTGATCGAAGAAGTCAGCTGGTTACTGGAGACCTAGGAAGTACAATGGGGCCCTACGTGAGTTGAAGACTCTATAAACCATTGTGGCTACAATGACCATCCTCTTCTGCGAGTGTTGAACCAAGAACTACCTGCTGAAGAATTCCAAGATCGAACAAAGTTGAAGATTACATTGAGATAATTTTATTTTGCCTGTAACTCTTAAACGGTTGAAGTTATGTTAATTATCGCTTGAAATATAGAAACTGCTTTCAATTTTGCCACATTTATTGATTTAATTATAACAATAAGAAAATTATAAACGAAATAAAAATTTAACCAGCAACCAATGGTGAATCACTTAAGTTATTTTTATTCTGTTGTCTTCCAGTACTTGTCAGATATGTAATAACGTTGTATATAAATAAAATAACATATAAATACTGTGTTGATGTTGTTTCTTTACCTGAAAATGTGAGAAGAAAGATTCAAAGTCTAATACTATGTAATTATAAGTCTATGTATTTATTTACGTATATAAACGTTATCAATTAAACTCAAACTGTCGCAACTTATGTTTCTTCACCTTCTGAAGGCATCGATGAAGGATTTGGGGCCCTACATACAGTATTTATGTAGCTACGAACACGTAGATTCTTCCTACGATTCTAGAAAACAAATATGCCCATAAAAACTTTATACATGTATCAATTACATTCAAATTGTGGCTACATATGTTTTTTGATCTTCTGAATTCATCGATGAATGTTTTGGGGCCCTACATGCAGTATTTATGTACTTATAAGAACACAGTTCCTTGACATGTTTCCAGTAATTCGATATTCCTGTAAAAACCTTATTAATAAGGCAATTAAACTCAAATTGTGGCTACCTCATTGATTTTTTCTCTTGAATCCATTGCTGTAGGTTACAAGTCTCAAATCAAACTGGTTTATTAGTATTTAATATAAATAATGTCATGATATGTCATGTCACCGATTTGCTTCAACTTTAGCTACAATATAATAAACAATATTCAAATACGTTTCAGGTGTCTACTTTGTGGCTATCTGTACGTATTATTAAGATATTAAAGTTTACAAATCAATATTTTCATACTGACAAGTCCGCCATATTGACATATCCTATAGATCGATATCTAACATGATGGATCTAAACTTTAATTACTTAAAACAGAAGCAATATAAAAATTCAGTACTTATTTAAATGAATTCCTAGTAATTTAATTTATATATAGTAATATTTTCATTGCTCTAGGATAAGTTTTAATAATATTCGCAAATAATGATTAGTTCGGCCAACTACCACAGATGGCGCCACTAGTAGGCAAGTAAGGTTTTCAAACTTTTGCTTATTACTCGAAAACGGTAACGAATTTCGTAATAAACGGCACAGATTAAGAATCTGTGTATTTTTCCCGATCTTTTGATATATAACTTGTGATGGTTTGATGAGCTATTAGTCATTTCATAAAACAGCCTGTTTTGACAGAAAATATTTAATTTCTCCCTTAATAAATTTTTTAAAAAATTTCTGCGACCGGATATCGATGCACACTGCTGTACAGAAGGTCTGTATTAAATTTCAATCGATTCGGAGAGAAAAACCCATTTTGAGCCAAAAAAGTGTCAAGGCTATAGTCCATGCTTTTGGAAATCTGTTTCCCTTTATAACTCGAGAACTATGGCTCCTAGAGAAAAAAGTTAAATACAAAAGTTGCCTAAATTTACAAGAGGAACAACTTTTTGATTTGACATTTTGCTCTAAAGCCTCTAGATTTCGAGATATGGAGGTCGTTTTTTTCGACCCTTTAAAGTCAATTATCTAGGGTAAAAAACAAATTTTTTGAAAAAACAACCCCATTTTCGGAATCTACTCAACGAGATCTATCTATTTACCAAATTTCAGCGAAATCTATTTTTTATGGCTATCTCCGAAGTTTAGGGTTTTTTCGAAAAAATCTATATACCATTCGATAGAGAATCGAAAACTGAACAACTTTGTAATTTGAAGTTTTTTTCTACGGCGCTTAGGTCTCGAGTTATCTTCATTCCGGTATATTTGTCTCGAAAAAAAGGAAATTTTTTGCGCGATTTTCAAAATTTTTTTTTACAGGTCGATAGAGAAGAAAAAAATAAGCACTTTTCATGTTGGAGGTTTTTCTCTACGATGCTTAGTTGTCGAGAAAAAAAATAAAACAGGTTTCGAATTAAAATATTTTCACGTCATCGTATATAACTCCGAAATATATAATATTTTCTCAGCAAATATAAATAATTGGAATAATATACTTCAAATATTATTAATAACACAATATTTTACTATTTGTAAAAAAAATTATAAATTTTTTAAATTTAATTTATTTTTAAATTCTCAGCAAATAATTTTTATCATTTTCATTTTTCATTGCATTTAATAATAATTGTGTCTATAATTTTTTTTTAGGGCTCAGATTCAATTGAGGACAACAAATGTTTAGATTTTTCTATCCAATCAGAGAAGTCTTAGGTAAGTAGGTAACATATTTATCAAATAGATTATTAAATTTTTTTATTTCAAACTTCTGCCAACTTGTATGTCTTAAATACAGTTGGGAAGATTACGATTTGAGTAAAATGCGTTTGGCAAGATTGCGATTATGCATAACTGCGATTTGACAAAAATACGTTTTGGATTATTCCAGTTAGGTATAGTTGCGTTTTGGCTAAATTACGGTTTACCTGAAAACGATTTGACAATAAAATATTAGTCGAAGTTGCGGTTTGGTCAAATTACGGAATGTGAAATTACAGTTTGTCTAGAATACAAATCTGACGTGGCCATCACACAACCTTCCGCCATATCTAGACTTTAAACAGAAATGTATACGTACAATCCGGTGCTCATTTAAAATCATTTAAAATATACAAATAAAAATCTTAAATATTCAAACACAGAAATTTGCATCACCTGAATAAAAAGATTCATTCTCAGGAAAACTCTGCTGTGTTGAAGCCATCTTCCGTTCAATTACTACATTTAATATCTTACTTAGGACTTGTATAGCGCTAGTATGCCAACTTGTCACTTGTCTCACCTGTCAATATTTTTTACGCAGAAACAAAAATCAACCGATCATGGATTACAAGATATCAACGTTTTAATTGATAAATTTATTTTTTAAATTTTACTGTAGTTCTTTAATGCTACCAGATAAAGACAATCTTTTTATAACGTAAGTTGCAAATAACTTTTCCTCTTATTCTTATTAGAAATAAATACTATATTTTTCCAAATTTATATACAATTTTGACAATTAACCTTTTCAATCTTCAAGAAATATCACTTCCGATGAAGATATTTGTATCAAAATTTAAGGAGCTCTTCCAATTTATATACAAATGTTAAATACCAAATATCAAAATTTTCGGGTAATTCGTATTTGAGTTATTCGACTAACACCCGGCCTTGACCACACACATACACACAGACATCATCGTGAAACTATCAAAAATGAGTTGTAATGCCCTGTTCACACGTTGCTACTTTGAAGACACATTCGTGCTACTGTAGCAAGAAAAAATCTGAGTCGCTTGTCAAATAGCAGCGCTGCTAATTTGTAGCATCAAAGTATCAAGAACTACTCGTTGATAATTTCACATCGTTGATCGTTGTGTGTGTAGATAGCGATTTTTTGCGGTAATTGTTTCGATTTGAATTTCTTTTCATGCTACAGTAGCAAGTATGCGTCTTCAAAGTAGCAACGTGTGAACAGGGCATAAGGACCCTAATTCGTGCTCATCCACTAAAAACTCACTACCCGATTTTTTGCATGATTCCAATACCTTCCTTTACAGGTAAGCAGAAGGTAATATATGCACAAAGTAGTGACTCACCCTGTATATACTAATTAAATTATTTATTCCTGCTGATATTCCTGCAACAGACGCCAACGCCGCGTATGGCCGAAACCTTGTATTACAAAATAGTCGATATTGTGCCACGCTTCTGAAATTCCTGCTGAGCTCAGGCGCAAACCCTTAGCAGGAACCATAGACACAAACCTTAACTATAGATGGCAGTATTTGTCAACACTGGATTCACAAAACGGGTTAACTAACAAGCGCATATTAATAAAAATACCACTGAATAGAAAAATTTGAAATTTTGTATACAGTATTCTGGCACCCTAGATTAGATCTGATTAGATTTTGGTGTTGATCGTGCAACCGGAAGTGATAGTTTCTTGAAGATCTGAACAGTTTTTATGCAATATCCTCAAAATTGATGGATTAATAGACATTTTTTTAATAACAATGTATATTAAATGTTACTATCTACAATTTGAATTGAAAACATTTTTACCTCTCACCACTCATATCTGTAAGAGAGGTATTGTAATCATGCTAAAATTTCGATAGTGAGTTTTCAATGGATAAGCACGTTTTGAGGTCCCTAGAACACGATTTTGATAATTTCGCGATGATGTCTGTGTGTGTGTCAGGATGGATGTTGGAGGTACGATAACTCAAATATCACTGAATAAAAAGAATTGAAATTTCGTATACAATATTCTGACACCCTAGATTAGATCTGCTCAGATTTTGGTGTTGATCGTGCAACCGGAAGTGGTAGTTTCTTGAAGATCTGAAGAGTTTTTCTGGAATATTCTCAAAATTTATGAATTAATAGGAATATTTTTAATAACATTGTATACTAAATGATACTATCTACAATATGTATTCAAAACGTTGTTTCTATCTAGCACCATTTTCCAATTACAAGAAGTTAAAAATTCTGCAAATTTGTTACAATTTTTATTTATCTGCCTACCTATGGAAACAAAAAATAAAATATTTGAGTGTTAATGTCATATTATGAATTTTTGACTTTTTAGCAAATTGAAATGGAAAATATGAAATGTCATTTAGTATTTATAAGGTCATAATAAACTTTAATAATATTATAAAAACTACAATTCCCGAATTCCCTTTTAGTACAATGGTATATTTGTGAGTAAGTACTTTCATACACACTTAGTAAAATAGTAGAGTATACTAGCGTCAGGCCCCGCTACGCGGGCCTTCGGCTAGGTCGCGCTGCCGCGCGACAAGGGGGATTCGCCCGCTTCGCGGGCTCAAGCTCCCCGGACCCTGAATGTGGGACGATTCGGCACTTCGTGCCTCAATTATGACGATTTTAACATTTAGGCTCAAGCTACGTGGATCCTGAATGTAGAAGAATTAGGCACTTCGTGCCTCACATAAATCCACTTTTGCATTTAGACTTACCATTTGAATAAGTTTTTTCTGACGTCTTTTGATGTGATTATCGGAATATACCAAGTAGGTAGTCATTAGTGTTTTAAAAAGAAAATAACAAAATTTTGTGAAAACTAAAAAAATACTTTTTGTCCGACTAGAAACAAAAGCCAAATTGTCGAAAGTCATTTTAATGCATACTGTAGATTTTTTGTCCTTATTAAGACCTTTAATTTGATATCAATCGCGATATAATTATAAAAATATTAAGAAAAAACTAATTCCGCTCACCGAGTGCAATTTAAATTTTTTCTTAGTAAACAGCCATAATTTTGGAAAACATTGGGCGATAAGTTTGATACCAATCATAATTATATTAAATTTATATTGAAATACAAATGCTAATCATTGAAGCCATATTTTGACCCCTTGGTGCTAATTAATACCATACATACTTTTGTAAAAACAGATTTCATACTTGATACAAGTGCAATAACAATCTAGATCATCTCTAGTCCGCGTCAAGTCTCGTGCTTGTCCAGTTGTTAGTTAGTGGGCGTATACAGGATAAAGATCCCATTAGGCTGGCTTGGGCAGGACAAACTCAAACTCAACCCAAACTCAAGTACAATAGATAAAAATCCCGATTATCGGACACCATTTTTAACACGTTTGTTAAATTTGTATATTAATTTGACATTTAAAACTTTCCGTAAAATACTGAGAAATAGTATTATCCACGGATATTGGATATAGATACCTAATATTTAATTGAATATTTACACTTGGGTCAAAATATATTACTATAAATATTACAGTTATAAATAAAAATATGTTTCAACTTCACAGTGCATTGTTAAATTGAATAAAAATTTTCAAAAAATATATTACAAATTTATACAAAACCATGTAAACATAATGCGTACTCCATCTTTAAATACTCAATAAAATTTTCAAAATATTTCTACCTTATCAAATATAAAAGATAAATCCAAATAAAATATCAAATTGGAAACGTCAAATGTGACACTTGACAAAAAAATCATTTTTATCAAAAAGAAAACAAAAATTCCATGGCATGCTCCCATTTGCGTTCCGTGCATTTTTCAGTTTTTTCTTAATAACTTTCTTAATATACCCAATATTGGGTTGAAACATGTATATAAATATAGTCAAATTCATTCTCTACCTATATGTCAAATGAAAAAAACAATCGAATAACGTATAATGCCCGTATCCAAGGACTCAAAAATATCACGGTTTTTCAACTCCCCTGCGACTACCACGCCATCTACAATATTCATATACCCAAAAGGCACTACTTCACATGAACCTCTATCAAATAAAAAAAAGTTCATAAAAATCGGTTGAACCGTTCAGGCTGTAGGCGATGCGAAAAACGGTTGCTAAGCTGCTGAAAATATAGTGATACCTAGCCTTTTAGTATATAAGATGGCGAGAGGTCATGTGTTGGCCACATCGGATTTTTTTATCTGGATGAATGTTTTGTTTCTCGAGTAATCTGTGTTATTGGGTCAAGTGTGTATCACTTTGGGTGTGGCATACTACAGACGATAATGTATCAAAATCTGGTAGATAATTTTGTCTGCTAGTAAAGTAAATATTTTTGTTGTTTCTTATTAAAGAGTAAATGTGATAAAATTTTGATAATTCCTTGGTTAACCTACATCCTATATTTTTATCTAAACAACAGGATGTACTAATGCTGTATTATAAATTTACAAAACATATACCTATTTAAGTGTGACTGACTTACAGATAACCGTGAGTCTTGTACAAAATAAGTAATTAATCAAATTATAAGTACAGAATTCCTAGAATAGATACTCTCGATTTTACTTTTTTTTTCATTCGACTCTTTTTCCCACTACTACGGCTGCCTGAAACTAGCCCGAAACTCGTACTTTACCGTATTCTAGCTATGAAATGTCATTTTGAAGTTGAAAAATACTGTAAAGGTGTTTTCGTTGCGAGTAAACTGTCAGATTATTATTAACTTCAGGATAATGTTTTTATAAACATTTAATAGAGAAAGAATGGATCTACAGATGTGCCTTTTTCAAATTTTAAAAATTAATTTGTATCATGAGTAAAGTTTGCATAAAATGAGATTTTTTTTTAATTTTTCGGAATTTTTATAATCATGTACAATTTTTTAATCAAAATTTTAAAAAGGCACATCTGTAGATCCATTCTTTCTCTATTAAATCCTTTTTGAAATAAAATTTTACCATTCTTGTACTGGCCACAAAACACTCGCTACGTTAGTACATTTTATACTGAATTTTAGGTAGTAGACGGGCCTCTTAATGTACTTCGTAAAAATATGAAAGATGTTTCTTTTAGCACATTATGGCAAAAAATGTTTTAAATATTGTAAACAATAAATTATTACATCAAAATCTGTACCTAATTTTTTTATAAGCGAGAGATCAGGCTTTAAATTATTTACAAAAAATATTCCTTCCAACCCACAAGTGACTATAAAAAAATATTCACGAAACCAGTAATAAAAAAATGATTTATCTCCATGTATAAACTACCAAATAACGAGAAAATAATATCCCTAGCATTATTTTACACACCAGTTTTCCCCCATTTGATTTTTTTGAGCAACATTTATTAATAATAAATATTTTTCGTTTCAGGGAATGTCAATGGTGTCAATGTAATAGGTCTGGCCCTTCAAGGACCTTCAGTACCTAGTATAGCAATGCTGAGGGCCTCACAAGAGCCAGGCTGTCCAGGACCGTACACTTTAACTTCCAAAGCAGGGGCTGGTAAGAATTTTTTATTATTATAACATAATTGAGTGTGCAAATAATTCTTCAATAATTTCGAACAAGTTCAATTCCATTTTTACCTCACGCCATTCATATCTGTAAGAGAGGTATTGTAATCATGCTAAAATTTCGATAGTGAGTTTTCAATGGATAAGCACGTTTTGAGGTCCCTAGAACACGATTTTGATAATTTCGCGATGATGTCTGTGTGTGTGTGTGTGGATGGATGGATGGATGTTGGAGGTACGATAACTCAAATACCACTGAATAAAAAAATAATTTTGTATACAGTATTCTGACACCCTAGATTGGATCCGATTAGATTTTGGTGTTGATCGTGCAACCGGAAATGGTAGTTTCTTGAAGATCTGAAAAGTTTTTCTGGAATATTCTTAAAATTTATGGATTACTAAGCATTTTTTTTAATAACAATGTATACTAAATGTTACTATCTACAATTTGTATTCAAAACGTTGTTTCTATCTAGCACCATTTCCCAATTACAAGAAGTTAAAAATTATACTTTGTTTATCTGTCTACCAATGAAAACAAAAACAAATAAAATCTTTGACTGTTAATGTCAAATAAATTTTTGACTTTTGACAAATTTAAATTGAAAAAAAATATAGTAGAGTATGGCGAGAGGTCATGTGTTCGACACATCAGATTTTTATAATTGGCATAAATAAGGGTTCAAGAGTACACCACAGTTTACTTTTTCGTCTAGATTCGTCCGAGAAGTTCGTAGCCATTTCTAGTATAAAGTAAATCAGAAATTCCCATCCGAGTTCCGTTCGATGTCCATATTTTTTTCTAGTTTAGAAATATACGCCTGGCTCTATTTTTCTATTCGAGATTTGTACTATAGATTTGTCTACGCATACTCAGTTAAGTGTGCAGTCAGTTTGGCCAACCTTTAAAAATTTTGGCTCGAAAAAAACCGTAAATTTCCGATTGAAGACGAATAGTTCGGAAATGAAGCATAAGACTCGAACGAATCTCGGATGAAAATTGAACTAGAAATTTAACAATAATCTAGACGAAAAAAAATGTAATTCAGCCTTAACTGGATTTAAACTTGAGGTGTCAGAACTACAAATTTTGAAAAAAAACTGCAAAATATGGTTTTATTTAAAAAAAATCAATGTATAAATACGTAAAATACTATGCTGAATTCAAATATGGAAAGCATTTTTATGTGTGACAAATAGTTTTGTAGATATAGCTATTTTTATGAACCACCAAAAAAGTTATATCTAATGTTCTGGTTACAAATCCTTTCGACAAAGTATTGGCATTTTTATTTCGTGTCCTCGTCGATTAGTTAATAACCAACAAATCTTAGTCCACACGCAATTGTATCGTTTCGGTTTGACTCTTACATTTCATACATAAATCAATATATTCTTATGATATAACACGCTACTGTTCAAGAACAAATAATACTCGTAGTAGTTTTGACAACACAGACTCGAATTTTGTCAGGTGCACGAAAATTAGTTGACTGCTGGTAACCGCACACACAGTTAATGTTATACAGGGTGGAGCATAATTCGGCTACGTACGTTAAGGGCAGATATGCAGTTTGATTGCTGATTACGAACAAATTCGAAACATTAAGGATATAGCTTAGTTTCTCGGTCCATTTACTATTAAAAATAAATTTAATGTGCATCTAAATATAATATCGCCTCATTCACAATATGAAATTAATAGTTATAGTTAGTAGGTATAGTTAACGGTAGTGATTTGACATAAGCATTTCGCTTGTAGCGTTCACAACAACGAAATTAGCTCCACGTAATTACAGTTAGCGCAGGGATTTGCAAACCCCAAACCTGTACTTAGTAGTTCATGATTTTCTGTATAAACTACCAATCAGAATCTAGAACGAGAATTAATTTTGACGTTTGACGTCTAAGATGACATTAATATTCGAGATCACCTTTGTCATAGAGATATTTACAATGTTGTATCATAATTATAAATGCTTTCTTAGCCATTTATATAAAAGGATTATTATGAAAGGCAACTTTAAGTAAACCAAACATAAAATATACTTCGAACAAACTGACACTTCTGACTTCTGACGCTAATTTCAAAACTAGATTGTTTTGCTAGACTAACTACAACATTAATTTTGTAACTGTGAATGACAGTAGTCAAAAATAACTCATTAACTATAACTACTAATTATACCTACTGACTATAACTACTAATTTCATATTGTGAATGAGGATTTACGAGTACATTCATATCAAATTAGAATGATTAGAAATTATAATAATAGTATATTATATATTGAGGGATTTAATCCTGAGGGTGAAGTTTATTTCACGAGCCGAAGGTGAGAGAAATAAAAATCTGACGTGGCCATCACACAACCTTCCGCCATATCTAGACTTTAAACAGAAATGTATACGTGCAATCCGGTGCCCATTTAAAATATACAAATAAAAATCTCAAATATTCAAACACAGAAATTTGCATCACCTGAATAAAAAGATTCATTCACAGGAAAACTCTGCTGTGTTGAAGCCATCCTCCGTTCAATTACTACATTTAATATCTTACTTAGGACTTATATAGCGCTACTATGCCAACTTGTCACCCGTCTCACCTGTCAATATTTTTTACCTAGAAACAAAAATCAACCGATCATGGATTACAAGATATCAACGTTTTATTTGATAAATTTATTTTTAAAATTTTACTGCAGTTCTTTAATGCTACCAGATAAAGACAATTTTTTTATAACGTAAGTTGCAAATAACTTTTCCTCTTATTCTCATTACAAATAAATACTATATTTTTCCAAATTTATATACAATTTTGACAATTAACCTTTTCAATCTTCAAAAAATATCACTTCCGATGAAGATATTTGTACCAAAATCTAGGGAGCTCTTCCAATTTATATACAAATGTTAAATACCAAATATCAAAATTTTCGGGTAATTCGTATTTGAGTTATGCGACTAACAACCCTTGACCACACACACACACACACACATACACACACATATACACACAGACATCATCGTGAAACTATCAAAAATGAGTTGTAAGGACCCTAATTCGTGCTCATCCACTAAAATTTCACCACCCGATTTTTTGCATGATTCCAATACCTTCCTTTACAGGTAAGCGGAAGGTAAAAATTAAAGGTACTTTAGTCCTGTGGTAAATACGCTATTTTTTGCACTTCATCCACAAACGAATGCAAAATAGTTTAAAAGAATACACATTTTGTAATTTGGACAGTAAATTTTATAACAAATATTTATATTGTTACCATAGATACTCTGTAACAAATAGCACGTATTTACTTGACAACGGGATTAATTAATTCAATTGCTTGACAACGGGATTAAATATGAAAAATAATCCCTTGGGATCAAATTTAGAACCTTAGTCTCTAAAAATAAAGACTAAAGAAGAGTTTCAGTCCCGGAAGTGCAAAAAATGACTTTTGTCACCTAACAATGTACTTTGGCAAAATTTCAGATTCTCGGCCATTTTGAAACGAAATGGCGGCTATTTATCTCAAAATGTACTCAAAATGATAGTTTGCACCGATTGCGGTCAAATTTGGTACAGTAATAGCCAAGATCTAACTTATGATATAGATATATTAAAATGTCAGTCCGCCATCTTGAAACAAAATGATAGATATCTCAAAATGTACTGTAACTATTGCGTTCAAATTTGGTACAGTAATAGCTAAAGATCTAATTTAACATAAAAATTTAATTAAATACCGATTGGGTCATATATATAAAGGATTTATAGTGATAAACTTTGTTTTTACGGGTTCGTTTTTTACCTTCCGCTTACCTGTAAAGGAAGGTATTGGAATCATGCAAAAAATCGGGTTAGTTTTTAGTGGATGAGCACGAATTAGAGTCCTTACAACTCATTTTTGATAGTTTCCCGATGATGTCTGTATGTATGTGTGTGTGTGTGTGTGCGCGCGTGTGTGTGTGTGTATGTGTGTGGTCCGGGCCGATGCCGTCTGTCGGATAACTCAAATACGAATTACCCAAAAATTTTGATATTTGGTATTTTACAATTGTATACGAATAGGAAGAGCTCATTAGATTTTGGTACAAATATCTTCACCGGAAGTGATATTTTTTGAAGATTGAAAAGATTAAGTGTCAAAAATTTCTATAAATTTTGATAAATATAGTATTTATTTTTAATAAGAATAAGAGGAAAAGTTATTTGCAACTTAGGTCATAAAAAAATTGTCTTTATATGGTAGCATTAAAGAACTGCAGTAAAATTTAAAAAATAAATTTATCAAATAAAACGTTGAAATCTTGTAATCCATGTTCGGTTGATTTTTGTTTCTGCATAAAAAATATTGACAGATGAGACGGATGATAAGTAAGCTATTAAATGTAGTAACTGAACGGAGGATTGCTTCAACACAGAAGAGTTTTCGTGTGAATGAATCTTTTGATTCAGGTGATACTAATTTCTGTGTTTGAATATTTTAGATTTTTATTTGTATACTTATTTTCAATGGTCACCGGATTGTACGTATACATTTCTGTTTAAAGTCTAGATATGGCGGAAGGTTGTGTGATGGCCACGTCAGATTTTTTTTAAGTCAAAATTTAGTAAATCATGATGGTCGAACAAATTAACTTCAAATTTCAAGTAAAATTTGTGCTAAAATAGATTTTTTTTCAGGCAACCCAGAGCTGGAGTTCGGTGTATCAACCCCGATAGTCCCGTTAGAACCCCGCGCCGCAACAATGGACAACTCCGGGCTCCTCCTGCTACAGCCGCGGTTACTGGCGACCTTCGAACCCCAGTTCAGTGTCGGGGGTCACCAGGAGCCCCCTCCGCACCACCTGACCCCCGAGGAGGGGTGCAAGCAACCCCACGATGCAGCCAATGCCGAGTACCCCACTATCACTATCAGCTGCGAAGATGTCTCCCAGGAGGTGGCAATGGCGGCCACCGATGACGAGGTTGTTGGCATTGAAGAGGAAGATGATAATTTGAGTAAGGAGATGAGCCTGGGCAGTGAACATAGCAAGTTTGATAGTGATAGTGGGGACAATATTTCGATTATGGTTTAGGGTTGACTTGGACTGTAGATTTTTTAATGTAATGTTTCTTATTAATTAATTACTTAATTAAGCTGGATTCAAAGATTGCGTAGTAAACACAGCATAGGAATACACAACACATGAAAACATAGAAACATAGAACCAACTCAGAGATAGCATAGAATGACAATTTATTATTATGACAGTTGTAAAAATATTCAGATTTGAGAACGAATTCATTTGTATTTACTCGTTATATTTAAAGGCATTGGCAACTTATGAAATGTCAAAATTTTTTTATTTCATATATCTCTAGTATTTATTATGATTACAGCAATGTATTAATCACAAGTCTGAAAGTGGTCGGGTTCAGCCGCTATAAGCGCGTGAATTTTTGTCGTGGTCATGTATGACGTCACATAATCAGCGTTTAATTCAATATCAACTTACCATGCGTGTAACTACCATTGTTTCATGTTAATGTCACAAATGTCAAAGATGTGAGATAAAGATGTATGAAACAGGGTATTGCGATAAAAATCCGCGGCTAAATGATATAAAATATTATATTTGAGAGAAGATTCAGGAATGTAAATTATTAGTGTACTTGTGGATTGTGTATTCTAATGCAAAATGATAACGAAATTTATTGCTGCAACCTGCAACGATTCAAGTGTCCATATGTGGATGGATCTCCAGAATGTATAACGAATCATTCATCGTTTTAAAGTGTTATTTTAAATAAAGATATTTTAGTAGCAATATAAAAAACATACATAACACAACGCTATTTTTCTATAGAAATAAATTTGTCGCTCTGAATTTAATAATAATAGTCCAGTCATTTTAGATTTTGTACATGAAGTTCTCGTGCAGCCGATGAAACTTGTACTAAACGATAAAGTAAAGTCCCCTGATTAACATATTGATTTGTTTCCGCGTCAAAATATCAGCAACATTAATTATTAATAAAATACTAACGACGAATCTCGTCGGCCGCACTTTAATGCGCTATAAGTCCGGTATTTCACTGTTGATCGCGAAAATAAAATTATTACCGTGTAGGGCAGGAAATTTCCCACAAAATACACCCACATTTCAACCCCTAAACATGCCCGGATATTTTTAAATAAATTATAAAGGCATTTAATTTTTACCGGGTTTTTTTAAATTAGTAAACATAGGGCATGTCATTGCCATAGTTACAGTGTTACAGAATGACAGCAATGTATTAAAACTGATCGTTTGACGAATCGCCAAGAAATGCGTTTGTAATTTATTTAAAAATATCCGGGCATGTTTGGGGGTTGATATGTGGATTTATTTTGTGGGAAATTTCCTCTCCTACACGGTAATAATTTTATTTTCGCAATCAACAGTGAAATACCGGACTTATAGCGCGTTAAAGTGCGGCCGACGAGATTTGTCGTTAGTATTTTATTAATAATTAATGTTGCTGATATTTTGACGCGGAAACAAATCAATATGTTAGTCAGGGGACTTCATTCTATCGATGGGTATAACTTTCATTGACCGCACGAGAACTTCATGTACCCAATGTAAATTTCATCCAGAATGACTGGCCTATAAATAATTCTGTTCTGATATTAATTCTTATTATGTATATTAGGATTTACTTGAATGGTTAGCACAACCTTTAATGCAACAATGAACCATCTAACATCTTATTAAATTATCTGTCAGTGATACAAGTGACACAGTGACAGGAACAATAAACAATGTGCGTAGTGGCGCCTAGTGTGCCGTGCGCGGTGGTCATGTATGACGTCACGCAAAACCTCAAATCAAAATTTAAAATGCTTGTAACTTTCGAACTATAGAGCATAAACGCCTCGGACAAAAACTAATATGCTTAGAATTGAATATTCTATCGTTTGATGGAATAAGTTTAATATGCTTGGATAGGTTGCCAATGCCTTTAAATAAACAGTTCAATTTTATATCTATTGCGTTTCTGTAGTAAAACACAACCACAGCGCAGTCGCGGTAGATGTGGTTTAACAAAGAGTACTCACAGCGTACATGTCCGAACATAGTAAAACGTAAGAAACACAGCTTCGAAATAAAATATGCCCAATTCCCATGTTGTGCTGTGTTATGTCTGTATTCTATGAATCAATGCCTGTATTCCCATATATTCATTTTCTATGTTTCGCTGTGCTTTGCTATGCTGTGTTTACTACGCAATCTCTGAATCCAGCTTTAATAAACTATACAGGTGTCCAAAAAGGTCAAAGAATATGCCGTAGGCATGTAATATTATTTCATGAAATACAATCATTTTAAATACTCAAGAAAGGTATTGCCTCTGTATTTAAGGCCCATCTCTTGCTACCAAATGCAAAGCAAAAAATCTGACGTGGCCATCACAAAACCTTCCGCCATATCTAGACTTTAGACTTACAATCTGGTGCCCATTTAAAATATACAAATAAAAATCTAAAATATTCAAACACAGAAATTAGTATCACCTGAATCAAAAGATTCATTCACACGAAAACTCTTCTGTGTTGAAGCAATCCTCCGTTCAGTTACTGCATTTAATAGCTTACTTTTATGACTTATATAGCGCTAGTATGCCAACTTGTCACCTGTCTCATCTGTCAATATTTTTTATGCAAAAACAAAAATCAACCGAACATAGATTACAAGATTTCAATGTTTTATTTGATAAATTTATTTTTTAAATTTTACTGCAGTTCTTTAATGCTACCAGATAAAGACAATTTTTTTATAACGTAGATTGCAAATAACTTTTCCTCTTATTCTTATTACAAATAAATACTATATTTATCCAAATTTATAAAAAAATTTGACACTTAATCTTTTCAATCTTCAAAAAATATCACTTCCGGTGAAGATATTTGTACCAAAATCTAATGAGCTCTTCCTATTCGTATAAAATTGTAAAATACCAAATATCAAAATTTTTGGGTAATTCGTATTTGAGTTATCCAACAGACGGCATCGGCCCGGACCACACACATACACACACACACACACACACACGCACACACACACACACACATACATACAGACATCATCGGGAAACTATCAAAAATGAGTTGTAAGGACCCTAATTCGTGCTCATCCACTAAAAACTCACTACCCGATTTTTGCATGATTCCAGTACCTTCCTTTACAGGTAAGCGGAAGGTAAAAAGCATAATTTTGTGATTGGTTTTGAAATCGATGACCTCATATTTTACAATGATAGGTTGTGCTTACATGGCTACATAATGAAACTTACAAAAAACCTTGCCATATTTTGTTAAATAATTTCTAAAAATTACTAAAATGCGAGTTTTACATAAATTATTGCAGTCAATGGGTTAACTGTTTAAAAATTTCTCTATACCCGTCTTCGGACTAATGTATATTATCGATTTTTTTTTTGAAAAAATAATTAGGATTCAGTAGACATTGAAATGTACCCTCAAAGTTTTTGGCCTTTCAAACACCTGTAGTGGTTCACGAAATGGGTTGACAATCCGCTAACCCGTTTCGTGAATTAAAGGAATAATCAATTATTTGTCAATTACTTTTCCAGTAATTGAATAAATAAATAGTTTTGCTACATTTAAAATATACACCAATAGAAGATAAATTTTGTCATGCAGTTACTAACCCCGGATTCACGACTGTTACACCCTTTCCTGAATCTTGGGCGTACAGAATTTTCAACGATTTCCTAAATACAAAATTGAATTGTTCAAATCAGCCATATAAATCGTGAATCCGGGTAAACCCTCTAATAAAATATCAAATTTCAAGTACGTAATAATAATCAAATATTTTTGTAGAGTACTATATCAAATGAAGCAGTTTCCAGTTTCAATAAAACAATATCAAATGTTTTAATTATAATTACAACAATAATAAAATTATTGTTATTCGTTGCACTTATTTCTACTGCACTGATTGTTGTATTCTATTGTTTATCATGTCTTTGTTGTAACAAAAATGTACCAGTGAGTATGAATAAAAATGCACATACCCAAACATTTGAGTTGCAATAAATAAATATGAAATGTTTTAATTATTATTACAACAATTAATAAAATTATTGTTGTTGTATTCTATTGTTTATCATCTCTTTGTTGTAATAAAATTGTACCATCTACACACTCAAACAATTGAGTTTCAATAAAATCAATATCAAATGTTTTAATTATTATTACAACAAAATATAAAATAATTGTTATTCGTTGCACTTATTTCTACTGCACTCGTTGTATTGTATTGTTTATCATCTCTTTGTTGTAATAAAAATGTACCAGTGAGTATGTGGAAGTACACACTGAAATAGTTGAGTATGTATGCGATATTTTGTGCCATGTTGAATAAATAATGATTCTTATTTTGTGCCAAATCCTAGATATTGTTATTGTTTATAAATATTATTGTTAAATGGTTATCTTCTTAACATATCTGTAATGTTGTAATTCACAGACCAACCTGCACATGACCAATGTAAACTGTTGTATATTCATCATTATAATTATAGTTCTTATAATAAAAAGTTTTTAACAAGTTTATAATTTTATCAATTTTCCGAATTTTCAAAACCTTTATTTTATTTTATATGCCTCCGGTCGGCATCGCTAGTTTTCCATATCTCAAAATCCGCCAGAAACTCTTTGTTGCCAGCCTAGGCCGGCAAACAACCGTAAGTTATAGGTTGGCATCTTGACATTACTATCAATACTGTATATTATTAAATTTTAAATAAAACAATTAAATTGTTTACAAATAAATATTGAATTCTGTTACAAAGGATGTTACCAACATAAAAAAGCGAAAAAATTCCCTAATATTTGATACTAAACAAATTAATTAAATTCATTTTATATTTTTGTAATGAAATCGGCACATAAAATATTGTGTATTACACGTCCAGAAACTGTTATGCTAGTGCTCGTAATTTGCAAGCCTCGCCTGTGGCTCGGCGTGTCAAAAATACTCGCTCTTGCAAAAGGTCAGTTTCTGGCCTTGTGATACAAATAACTATTGTAATATATAAAAACGTCAGTTTAAAAACAGACAAGAAACTAAAATTAAAAGTAAATTTTTGTAATGCTTTTAGGTAGGTACCATACAGAATACCCGTGAATAAGTATGTGAGTAGGTATTTTTTTGTAGACAGCCAGGAGTAGTAGAGTTTTACCAAGATCTACAATATAATGTAGGTATTATATTTTATTAATCGATACACCATTAATTTCTTATTGAATATTATTAAAAATTTAAATAAAGTATTAAATACTATAAATAGAAAACTAAACCTGAAAGAAATTAGTGGTGTGTTATCTTTGTAATGCACCACGAATCCCGGAAATTGTGTGAAAAATTTCCATGTTTATATTTACAAAGAAAAGAAAGAATTTACCGAAAAAAGATAAAAAGAAAAATATTTTTGTGGTTGTGAATTAAAATAAGAAAAACATAAAAACAATGTTATAAATTGAAAAAAATGATTTTTTGATAATTTTATAAAAGATGTAAAACTTAAAATGTGTACGTGAGTTAAAAATGCATTGAAACCGCAATAAAAATACCGAAGATATCTGCAAGATAAAAATTATCTACCGTGGCTTCGGTTTTCTCTTGTGGTTAACTGTTTTATATAAATATAAAAGAAATCAAAATAATTTTGTCACTTTTAGTGAGACCTTCAACAGTACATTTATGAATTAATAAATTAATATTTTTAATAAGTGACTTTAAAATGTCATCTACTAAAGATCTTCTACGCTTATTCGATCGGCCAAAGGAACCAGTGTATTTTGTTAAAGGCACTCAAAATGCTGTCTTCAACGTCCCACCAAATTTCATTGTAAGTAACTTTATTATTAAATTGTTGTGCCTCATTCACATAAGCATTTAGTTTTAAGCGGCCCATCCAGGTTTTTACCGAATTCCTAGAATGCTTTCGATTTTACTTTGTTTTTATTGTACTCTACGGCTGCCTGAAACCAGCCCGAAACTCGTACTTTACCGCATCTTAGCAATGCAATGTCATTTTGAAGTTGAAAATACTGTAAAAGTGTTTTCGTTGCGAGTAAACTCTCAGTTTATTATTGACTTCAAGATAATGTTTTAAAATATTTAATAGAGAAAGAATGGATCTAAAGATGTACATTTTTAAAATTAAAAAAAATTATATCAGGATATATGTACAATTTTATTTTTATTAAAATTTTAATTGTTAATAATCGATTAATAATTGATCTTTTAAGTATATAATCCTTGTTGAAACACAATTTTACCATTTCATTCATTGAAGATTCAATTTAGCGGCGCCGCTATTTGACGACAATTCTCACTTATAATATCACATGTGCATTAATTCTTTCCGGAAAATTTTTTCAGTGCTTTCCAACTACGTCTTCATGGTACTCGAGTGGTACACGAGAGCAAATTACGTTGTTGGAATGCACGATAAAAAATTTCCTGGACATGAATTAATGCACGAGTGCATATTCGGTAAGAAAATCGCAATGACATTAACATTAATAAATATGTGTTATTTACCTTATTAATGACTTATTTATACTCAAAATAACAATTTAATTAATTTTAAATTTAATATCAAAGTGACAGATGACGGTGAAATTTCCGCTTATTTATTTCAGTTAAGTTACTCAAGCTACTAGTAAAAAAATTTTCGAGAAAATTTTTATATAACCATGGTTACTATTATTGTAATCAATTCATCCATTGGTCGTTATTAGTGTCATGCAATTTTCACCAGGATTCTTGTCACAGGATTCAAAGAATGATTGAACAGAGCTAATATTCTCCACAATTTTTATTTCATTTTCTTGTTCATCTTTAGGAAGAGCGTTTCAAACCAATCGCCAACTCAATCAAAGTGGATCTCAGCAACCGTTTTGGGGAAAAGGCAGATGAACAAATACCCGTGACAGATCTCCCTCCACCCAATTTGGGTCTAGCGACCACTGTCACTAGATATGAAAATTTTACTCTGTTTAATCCGAAGCACCGTAAGGCCGCTGCTGCACTCATCAATTTATTTATGGGTATGTTACAGCCAAATTTGGGTGGAGCACTCCACAGTACTTGCAGACTGTGCTAATTTTGCGAACTTTACTTGCAGTCTTGTAGATTAAAATTAAATGGACAAATAATTTACTTTATTTGTTAATTGTAATGGTTACATTATAATAATATGTGAGGGTGCCACATCCAAATGACACCCGGAATATTACATTGTATTTATCTTGGGTGTGCCAGTCGCACAGAACTATTTAAATTAGATTATAACGTGCGATAAATAAAAATAAAAATATGTACAAGATTTGTGCATAAGTTACTTATTTTATCAAAATATACTTCCATTAAGTATCATTCACAATACGAAATTATAGTCAAATTTTCATGGGTGATTGCAGCAAAGCTGATTTTTGCAATATAATTAGTTCTATAATAACTAATTAAGAATTGCAGTGTAAGCGTGGCCTGCAGATTTAAGGGCCTGCGAAACTTTCAAAAAATATCAGATTTTCAAGTGAAACCAGCAAAGCTAAAATTTTGTATAATGATACTTTACCAATTATATTTAACAAAAAAATATGTTAGCTGGACAGGGCAAGTGGAAAACCTTGTTAGCTGTGCAGGTGAACAGTGACAGTGTCAAAATAGAGACACTTCGTTTTCATTTTATGTAAACAGTAGAAGAAGATATAAATGATGTGTCACTATTTTGACATAGTCACTGTCACTGTCACTGTCAATGTTCACCTGCACAGCTAACAAGGTTTTCCACCTGCCCTGTCCAGCTAACATATTTTTTTGTTAAATATAATTGGTAAATTATCATTATACAAATTTTTAGCTTTGCTGGTTCACTTAAAAATCTTTTATTTTTTGCAAGTTCCGCAGCCTCAATTCTCGCATCTTTCCTGCTAAATATTTTTTTTCTACAGGGGCGGCTTCAGCAGACACCTTAAAATCTTACGCGGTCTACGCCAGGGACCGTATTAACCCATATTTGTTCAACTATGCATTGTCAGTCGCAATCATGCACAGAGATGATACAAGAAATTTAGACGTCCCTACTTTTATCACAACTTTTCCTGATAAATTTGTGGACGGTACGATCCTGCAAAAGGCCAGGGAGGAAGCCAGCATTGTTCCTGCTGGAAACAGGGTAGGAATCGAATTTTTTAACCGTTGCCGGATTGAGCGTAAATTTAAGAGTGAGACAAAGTCTTTGTAAAAATTAAGGAAGGTTTAAAAATAAATTTCCGGCTTTAGTAACATTATCAAAATGTTAAATAATTATTTCTTGGATTAAAAACTTTATTAATTTAATTTAATACATAATGACATTTTGGTCTAAATTTTAATTATTATTTCTTGTTTTAGATACCAATTGTAATACCGAGAGACTACACTGCATCTGATTTAGACCCCGAGCATCGCATTGCCTACTGGCGCGAAGACTTGGGTATAAATCTTCATCACTGGCACTGGCACTTGGTTTATCCTTTTGATGGGCCGGCCAATGTCGTGGGCAAAGACCGAAGAGGAGAAATATTCTATTTCATGCATCAACAGATCCAAGCCAGGTACGAACACAAATGTTTTTAACCAAATGCAATATTTATATTTATATGGCAATTAGTTTAATGCAATATTTTGTTTACTTTTCGTCTCAAATTTTCGGGACGAGAAATTTAAGCATTCTCGTCGCAAAGAACTCGAAAAAATTTGCTGCCTTATATTTGAAAAGTTAGAAATAAATTTCTATTAAACTTGCACTTAATTCTTGTTTAGCAATAAAATATTTATATGCTACGAAGAAAGTAACATAAAAAAATCTGATGTGGCCAGCACAAGACCTCCCGCCATACTCTACTCTTTTTACTACTATACAAATCAAAATACAAATATTTTTGTATATTTTTTAAGTACACCACTGGATTCCTCGTATAAAACTACATATAAATACATATTTTCTTTAAAAAATTCTGTCGGGTACAATTTTAAACGCACTTTGAAAATTTTTAAAGATGTCGAAAATTTTCGAAATTTTCGATTCGCTCAAAATTTGGTTATACCCTATTTTGGACCCGAGGAATCCAATGGTGCCACTAAAAAAAAAATTCGGCTAATACTTTTCGAGATAATTTTTGCAGGTGAAAGACGGGAGTAGCTATGACTGTAATTCTTTCACCATTGTATTCCTCGCATCGAATTACATATAAATCCAAATTTTCGCGACAAAATTCTAACGAGTACAATTTTTATGAAGGGTTTTCGAAAATGGCCAAAAAAGTGGGTCTACCCCTTGATGAAATTTTGGCCAAAATAACTTTTTCTTTTAGAATTGGCTGAAAATTTGGTTATATACTAATTCGACCCCGAGGATTTCAAATCTGCAGTCGAAATTTTTTTTCGGCTAATATTTTTTGACATAATTTTTTTTTAGTTGAATACTAGTCAAAATGGAAAATTAATTTTTTCACCATTAGATTCCTCGGGTCAAATTATGTAGAAATCCAAATTTTCACGAAAAAATTCTAAAGGGTACAATTTTTATTGAGGTATTTCAAAAATGAAAATCGAAGTAAAACTTGTTTATTTTCTAGCCTAAAGAATAATATTGGGAATTGGCTTAAAATGTGGTTATATACTAATTCGACCCCGAGGATTTCAAATCTGTAGTCTAAACAAACAACACTATTCTTTCAGGTACAATTTCGAGCGTCTCTGTAACAAGCTAGCCCGGGTAGAACGTTTTCAGGAATGGCGCAAACCGATTCCTGAAGCCTATTTTCCCAAACTTGACTCGTTGGTTGGCAATCGAGCCTACGCGGCTCGAGTCGCGAACATGACCTTGAGTAACCTTAACAGGAACACGGACCAAGCTGTCGTTGACATCGCCGACCTTGAAAGGTGGAGGGATCGCATCTTTGAGGCTATACACGCTGGCGCGATCAGAATGGTGAGAGAGAAATTAAAAAATTGTTAGCTAGTTAGTAGCCTGTTAGTAACTAATATATGAACTTAAGACTCCGCTGAAATTTAAATCGGAGTCATTTAAGTTCACGAACTGTTAAGTTTGGTTTTGACAGTTACGTAAACGAAACACACTTGTGTTTCACGTTTACAGAAAAACACTTGTTCTGCATTTGTCTTCTTTCCACCCATAACCAAGCAATAATTGTTAGGTAATAACAAAGAAATCGAACAGTTGTAGGAAAAATATGTTGTTTATGCACGGTCATATGATTATTTGACACTAATACATGAATTACTTTGACGTAAACGTCACTTTATAGCGTAGTGCGCTATAAAAAAAGTCAAATTAATGCAAACAGCTTAGATTTTCAATTTTCTTGATATAAACTGCTAATAATCCAATAAATAATCATTTTCTATAATTAGTTGTACCATTTTTATTTAAATAAGTTCATTTTTACTTACATTTAACATAAATTATCTTGTAAATGTTTAATTAACTAATGACAACTTTGACATTTAGATTTTGGTTTAGTTTCTGATTTTTTTTTTGCTATCTTATCAACAGTCAATGAATTTAGTAATTTTTGGTAATTTGAACATGTAAATTATATTAATTAATGTATTACAAAATATTCAACCGTGCATAAACTTGGGTATGTACCACGGGCGTAACTTGCTTTAATTGTTGTTTTAGCCTTCGGCTAACGCTCGGGCTCAAAATCGCGTCTCACGCCATAAAAGCTTCCTACACTTAATACATAACTATTATTATTCATATTATATAGATATCTCGCCTACTAAGTATTATTTTCTAGCCGGATGGTTCCTCGCAACCGCTGGGCGAGTTTGACGGCATAGACATCCTGGGAAATATCATGGAAGCAAGCATATTAACTCCAAACAGAAACTACTACGGAGATCTTCACAACATGCTTCATTTCTTCATGGGATTGATTCATGACCCTGATGGCAGACATTTGGTAAGTATAAGCAGCAGCCAAAATTTTTTTTTTTTCTTTCTTGACATGACAAAAACATGTATTAGAATTCGTCAACACAAAATATAATTACAGGTATTGTTTACCATAAAATATAAAAAAATACATAGTATAAAAAATACATAATTTAGAAAAATTGGTTAGAGATTATCGAAATTTGCATAAAATTCATTATTTAAATCATATAAACTATTTGCGATTAAGTTATTTTTCAGTTTTGCTTTCAAAGTAACTATATTCTTATTATTACAGATATTACTACGGATATACACCTTCGTGCATATATTTTAACGGAACTGAAAGAATTTTTTCAAAATACGCAATAGTAGTTTACCATTTTTTTAAAAGTTTTTTATTGAAACTTCATGTTATTTGAAACCGATTGAGAGTACTGATAAGCCTTGTTCTTAATAAAGCTGTAATTAATTTTTAAAGTTTGTGTGACGTAGATGTATAGCTGAAAATCTTCTCAAACCATGGGGAATTAAAATGTACTCATGTAAAATCAACTGTTTCTAAATGTTACAAAATATAAAATACAATTTAGTAGTTTCTTTATTACTGTAAGTAGATTTTTTAATCAAACAGTTTTGGGCCAGTGTTTCAAAAAGGAATTTCATAAATTTATTATTCTAGCTATTGTACAATTAATTAATTTTTTTTTCATTCATAGTTAAATAAATATCTATAAAACAATCAACAATCAAGTGGTATCTTATATGATTTAAATAAATTATTTTTGTTCCTTGATCAATTAGATCAATCAAGTATTTATGCATGAAGTTGTGATTCACCCTGTATATTATACTGTATACCCTGCCGTCAACTCGGATGAAAAGATTCTATTACTGTTATAACTTCACAACAAATCATAGTTTTTATTAAATTATGCTGTTTTGTTTTGCGATTTTTTAAATGAAATGTGTTTTGTGTTTTGCAGGAAACGTTTGGAGCCGTAGGTGATCCGTCAACAGGAATGAGAGACCCTCTCTTTTACAGAATGCATGAATTTGTTGATGACGTATTTCAGGAGTTCAAACAAACTTTACCACCGTATACCGCTCCTCAGGTAAATTTAAATATCTAACACGATTTTATTTTTATAATTTCTATAATAATACAGATAAAAAATTACCGTTTCACTCAAAAAAATCACTCTACTCACTAACTACAACAATCTCATCAAAAAAATTTTCAGTTTATGCAACCTCAATTTTTTTTCATTCCTGCTGAAATTGTATTCTGCGAATAACTCGAAAACTATTAAAGTTATTAGAATTCTGATTGCGCCATTCGATTGCCCATGAAAAGTTACCTTATATCCTGAAAAAATTATTGAAAATTTTTGAGAGGTTACAAAATGGTGACTGGTAGAAATTTTCCTGCTTTTGATTTTAAAATTGCTGTAACTTCTAAATTAATTGAGGTAGAGGTCTGAAATTTTTACTGTATATTTACTAGATACTAGAGTATGTATTGCAGGGTGCTACACTGAAATTTGGATGGGTCACCCTACGTAATATCAAAAAAATCAAAAATAGTAATTTTAAATTATAAAAGCAGTAGTATTGTACTTCTATTTTACTAATTGTATGAGAATTAAATTTATAAATAATTAATTAAATTGCGTAGCATTTTTTAAAAGCAGATTAAAATATTTTTTAATAAAAGTCACAGCGAAAAGATTTTATTTGATATTCGAATGTATACTGTATGTATATTCTATACCTTTGCACGCAACTTTAATAGGTTATAATAATCTAATATAGGTACTGATTACAGAAAAGAAAGATTTTTTCAAAATTCGCAAAAATAAGGGTAGTGAAAATTTTTGTCCCTCTGTTTATTTATTAATTATTATATAAAAAGTGACTATTTGTAGATAGTCTGATACTATTTTTAATTTAATTTTATAAATAATATAATAAACATACAGTTAAATGGACGTTGAAACCAATGGAACTTATATTTTCACTCCCTTTTTTTGCGAATTTTGAAAAGAATCTTTCATTTCTGTAATCAGTATATCAAATTATATAACTTATTACAGTTACGTGCAGAGGTATAGAAACACCCTGTATATATTAAGGCTTTATTTAAATAAAAATAATGAAGAAGACTATTGTATAGTCGAAACGTCGGCAATTGAGTAATAAATAAAATATATAAGACTGATTCCCGACCATTTTTTGTCAACCATTCTTAAACAACAGTCGATCATCGTTTCATCAAAAATAATTAAATTCATATTTGGTTCGACTACAGTTCACACCACAGATTCTTTGAGAATTCTTTCATGCTTGTAAATCCTGGAAACGAAAAGGAATAGGTACCTATACTCTTTAATTTCGAATTGAAGATTCAATTCGGCTGCTGCACTGTTTTATCATCTTTCAAAACCTCAAAGAACCCTCAAAGAATCGACACCTAACAAAATTTCTTTCCAGTTAAACTACCAAGGCATAACCCTCTCCGCCGTCGAAGTAGACGTACAAAACTCCCAGAAGAACATCTTCCAAACCTTCTGGCAGCAGTCAGACGTGGAGATCTCCCGCGGATTGGACTTCACCCCCCGGGGCGCGGTCTTCGTCCGCTTCACGCACCTGCAGCACAGCCCCTTCACCTACAAGATCACCGTCAACAACCAGACCAACGCGCAGAGAATGGGGACTTGTAGAATCTTCCTGTCGCCCAAGTTCGATGAGAAGGGCACCAGTTGGTTGTTGAGAGATCAGAGGCTGATGTTTGTGGAGTTGGATCGGTTTACTGTTTCATGTGAGTGAAAATTAAATGAGAAAATATTATTTATGTCTTCCTAGTATGTAATTGTTTCATTATGTCATGGATACGAGGTATTTTATATAGGTTCTACATTATACTCTAGGGCGTTAAGAAATTGCCATGGTAATATTGAGACTTTACTTCTGAAATTAATATATTTTCTGTCTGTTACTAGGATACCAAAAATATTAACAAAATTCGAAACGTCAAAGCGAAATGTCACGCGCGCAATATTTTAAATAAAATAGTAAGACATAAAATATTGTATGCACCACGGGCATCATTGATGTTTATAGCCCTCGGGAGATTTACAGACCCGAGGGCTTGTAAACATGTCGCCCTCGGATGAGTATAAACATCATCATGATGCCCTTGATACATAAATAACTATTCGTGATTGTCCTGGTTCTAAATCCTGAAAAAATCACTAAATTAGAAATACTTCTTTTCCAAGGCGCCTTGACGCTTTGCTGTTTCCTGTGAGTTAAATTTATATTTGAAGTATACAGGGTGTTCCATTTTTTCATGATTATTCTATTTCTGAATCCTGAAAAAATCGAAAATCTTCTCCTCCAAGGATTTTGGATAATAATCACGTACTCTTTCATTTAAAATAAAAAAATTGTCTTAAGTTAATTATTTATTGAAATATTTAAAAAAGTACTAGTTCCGGTTTATGAATTGGTACCAAATTACAATAATTAGTCTATTGAAAATCGTATTTAATCTTTAGATATAAAATTTGGTATTTAAATGTTTGATATTTTTTTAATTGTAACATACATACGAACGATCGCACACACGCACACACACACAGTCATCATCTCAAAAATGTGTAATTCGTATTCTACCCTAAAACGTGCTCATCTGCCAAAAACTCACACTTGAAAATTTAGACCCGTCAAAATACCTCTCTTATAGAATATGAAGCGAGAGGTAAAAATAATATTAATAGTAACGTAGAGACGGCTGGAACCAATGACTGGCCGTAAGCCTTAGTACCGACACAACTCGTGCTGTAAGCTAAAACGGCCAATCACAGGTTACATTCTTAATATGCTTCCCTCCTCCTGTTCAAGATAATGACGTCACATAATTTTTTTTCTCAATTTTCTAAAACACATAATCATTTTTAAATAATTTATTATATTTTCGACCTAACATTAAGGAGAAACTGGTCGTACCGTCGGAGACAAAAGTTATCAGAAACACACTCATTTCTTTAAGAGATTTGCTGACGTACCTATTACTTCTAAAATGATAATTAGCATTCACTGCATTATAATTTTTTTCTGGTCTAAGATAAGGTATTATAACAATTTATTATCAATGACATAAAATATCGAAATGTCATTTTGCCCTGAAAAAACTTCACAACAAGAAAATCTTATCTATTTTAAATGAGCCGTATGATTGTAGTAAAGAACATATTATAAAATGTGCTGCAATATTGATAAAAGTTATTATTCTTACACCTGGGATGCAAGTAGTTTAAATTATTATTCTGCTGTTCAACTTAAGTGTAACACCCTTACAGATCCGCACAATTTATGAAATTTAAGTGTGGCACCCTCACATATTAACAATCAAATCATTATAAACATTTTCTTTAATTGCAATTACAATAAATAATATTTATCTACAACAATAGAATAATGTATTCATTATATAAGTGAAAGTAGTATAATAAACCCCTCCATAAGGACACATTATGAAATAATGAATTCATTATTTCACACTGTTAAATAATAAGTACTTTATTCTCTCGAACTGTCAAACTGCCATCACATCTGTTTTAATATTAGTGTTACATCAAGTTATAATTTTATGACGTTGTAAGCAGAAACAGTAAAAATAATAAAAATTTGTAAAACGCTGTATATGACTAGCCCATAATAGTTCTAAATTACTCGGATAAATTGTTATCACACCAAAGTTTGAGGTTAGGTTAATATCAATACAAATTTCTAGTAAGAAATAGTATATTGTTTATCTAGTGCGCAAAGTAAGCAATTGCGCGAGGCGAGTTGCAGCCCGAGCAGTAGCGGCTCGAGGTCTACCGAGGCGAGCCGAGGTGGCCGAGGGTCGCTACGGCGAGGGCTGCAACGAAGCCAAGCGCAATTGCGCCTTTGCTCACGAGATGCACACGATATTTTTTGTCATTACTGCACAAAAAGTAACCTTTTGAGTGACCTTACTTATCAAAAGATAAAATGAATACTTTTAAAATGAATATGTATAAAATAAAAAAGTAACTAATATTTACCTACATGTAAAAGCATAAGAAACTAATTATTAACAGTACAGAAAAGAACATTAAAATATAAGAATAAAATATTATTGTCCATTAGATCCAATGCACAATCTGCACAATAGTCCACAGTAGAAACTATGCATAGAGAAGTAGGTACTACAGCTGTTCACGTGATTATCACGTGTGTGGCGCTAGTGTTACGCGCACATTTCGTGTCGGTAACTACAGAAAACTGTGTGAGTGTTCAATTTGCGTGCGCAAAGTGAAATTTTGCGCACGCTATTCCCGCACGCTTGTACTTTGCGCACGCATTTTTTGTCTAGTTAAAAAATAAGCCACTTTGCGCACGGAAAACAGGCACGAAAAAGGTTACTTTTTGTGCAGGTATGACAAAAATGTTGTTTTATTTAAAAAGTTGTAGATAAAACGTCGTATTTGACTCGAAAATAATGGCTATAATTAACTCGGATGATTTATACACTCGCCTTCGGCTCGTGAACAAACTTTCATCCTCATTAATTATAGCCTCGTTAAATAATATACTATTAATAATCCTTTCCAAATTCATGTCTATTGCAAATCACGTTTAATTTATTAAACTTTATTGTTGTCACGAACTTGGCGAACTTAATTCTTTTTTTCTTTCTTTCAGTGAAGCAAGGTCAGAACGTGATTCAACGCCGTTCAACAGAATCAACGCTGACCATTCCTTATGAGAGGACTTTCAGAGATTTGGACACCAATCGTCCTGCTGCTGGCACAGACGAAGAACTGGAGTTCAACTTCTGCGGCTGTGGATGGCCTCAGCATGTCCTCTTGCCTAAGGGAGACCCCACAGGGTTCAGATGCGACCTGTTCGTCATGATCTCTAACTATGAAGATGATAGAGTAAGTGGGGACTTTATTTCGACTAGAGTTTTAATCTAGCAGTAATACTATTGTTACCATTGAATTCCTGGCGTCAGTTTACGTGGGTATACAAATTTTGAGCATAAAATTCATAAAATTCGAATGGGTACATTTGTTATAAAGGATTTAACAAAATTTCGAGAATTTCAGGTTCTTGAAAAACAACCATCCTCGATATCTCGAAAACGGTAAAAGACACGGGCTTGAATCTGTTACCATTGAATTTCTTGCGTCGAATTACATGGGTGTACAAATTTTTAGCGAAGAATTCCAAGCGGTACATTTTTTAGAAAGGATTTTCAAAATATGGCCCCTTGCCATTTTTTCAGATTTCAATAATTCGTCATAAAAAATGTACCAGTCGGAATTTTGACCTGAAAATTTGTATACCTATGTAATTTAACGCAAGGAATTTATTGGTGGTAAAATCAAGATTGTGTCTCGAACCATTTTCGAGAAATCGAAGGTTGCTTCCTTTTAGGAACCTGAAAATGTTCAAAATTCTAAAAATTTGGTTATAGGTCAGTTAAAGTCCTGCATTTTAATTGAATTTTGAAAACTATGAATTTACTGAAAAATAACTACCCTCGATATCTCGAAAACGGTACGAGACACGAACTTGATTTTGTCGCCATTGAATTCCTCGCGTCGAATTACGTAGGTATACAAATTTTCAGGACAAAATTTTGACTTGTACATTTTTAATGACGAATTATCGAAATCTGAATCTGATTTTGAAAATCCGCCATAAGAAATGTACTAGTCGGATTTTTTGCTGAAAATTTGCATACTCATGTAATTCGATTTCTTGTAGCATTTTCAAGAAATCAAGGATAATTAATTTTCAGGAACCTGAAAATTTTCAAAATTTTCAAAATTTGGTTATAGGTCAATTAGAGTGCGGGACTAGCAATGCTTCAAACCGCAGTTCGATATCTCGTTTAGTTCTCGAGTTATTCAGCCTCAAAGTTGCAACCCTGAAAAACTTACAAATCCTACCTACTCAACCACTAAACACTCTTAATTAAGTTAATTACTGCTATACAAAACAATAACCCCGATTCACTCTTGACTTTTGTTGTTTTCAGATCGACCAGCCCCCGCCTACGGGCCGCTGTTCCGACGCTTTCAGTTTCTGTGGCATTAAGGACCGCCTCTACCCTGACAAACGCCCGATGGGTTTCCCGTTCGACCGCTCGCCTCGCGCTGGTGTTGACACTATCCAGCAGTTCTTGTACCCGAACATGAGGCTTCAGGACGTCACCATCAAGTTCACTGAAAAAGTTGTTGTTGTTGGTAACAACCCTAGAGGATAAGGATGCTTTTGACCGGATTATGGATTTTATATTTTATAAATATAAATGTTTTACTTATGATTGTATTGGAATAAATATTGCTTAGTGGAATTGTGTGTTTAATTTTTGATGCCTAACTTACAGATAAATAAAAGTTAGTAACCTATTTTAAACTGCTGTAAATGTTGAACTTATGTGAAGAAATAAATACGTATTGATTCTATAAAATATACGAGTCCCGTTACGAACCTTACCAACTTACAGATTATATAAACTGCAGAAGATAATGATTAAATAAATGTAAATGTGTCTCTTGTTTTAATACAGTACTTTACCACAGTAGCAAATTTGCAATCCAGTCAATTATATTGAAAGTAGACCTCAAAAATGAGTTATTGCAATGAAAAATGTTTTCAAAAAGTTAATAGTTCTTTAAATATTTGAGATTTTATGTATCGATACATCTACGTTACAATAATGCGTTTCACGTGTATTCTTACTTACAGTAATAAAGAAACTACCAAATTGTATTTTATATTCTGTAACATTTAGAAACAGTTGACTTTACATGAGTAGGTACATTTTAATTCCCGCCCCATGGTTTGAGAATATTGTCAGCTACGTCACACAAACTTTAAAAATTAATTACAGCTTTATTAAGAACAATTAAGGCTTTTCAGTACTCTCAATCGCTTTCAAATATCATGAAGTTTCAATAAAAAACTTTTTTTTTTAAATGGTAAACTACCCTATTTATAACCTGACTTATAATGGTGTCAATATTAACCTGTTTTGTGAATTCAATAAATTTGTGTGTACCTAATGCAAGATGTAAAGAAATAAAAAATATTGCTTAATTAAAAAATTGTATTGTACTTTTCTTGTTATAAACTTTAACTTACATATTATTACCATGTTAAATAAAAACAGTAGTGTTCTTTTCAGTTTTCAGGTTTGTATTCGTTTATAAAACTGGTGTAAGCATTAATCCATTTTGTGAATCTATTCATACGTAATGTTTTTTATGAGTAGGTAATAGTTATTTATGTATCAAAGGCATCATGATGATGTTTATGCTCATCCGAGGGCGACATGTTTACAAGCCCAAGGGCCTCTGGCCCGTGGGTCTGTAAATCGCCCGAGGGCTATAAACATCAATGATGCCCGTGGTGCATACAATATTATATGTCTTACTATTTTAGTTAAAATATTGCGCGCGTGACATTTCGCTTTGCCGTTTCGAATTTTGTTAATATTTTTGGTATCCTAATAACAGACATAGAAAATATATTAATTTCAGAAGAAAAACATTAGTGATGTCTCAATATTACCATGGCAATTTCTTAATGCCCGAGGGTATAATGTAGTATATAACATACCTCGTATCCATGACATAATTAAACAATTAGATACTAGGAAGACATAAATATAATTTTGATACGTAGAGACAACTCACAAATTATTTTATCTACGACTAATGTATAACATGAACATTAAATAAGTGATATTTCCTACATAATGCCATATTAATCCCACAGGGAATAATAGTCAGTATTCCCTCCTCTGCACCAATCAGAAAATTACTTTGCCTGAATCAATTTCTCCGTGCAAATTATTTTTTAAAAACATTGCAATGTTATCGATGTAACTATGGTGATGGAGAATTGACATTTGGAAATGGAAATTTTATTAAAATCTTGTTCGTAATAAGTTAGTTGTAGATACAACTCGCTATAATGGATTCCTTCGATGATTAAAACCCTCACTCGCTTTTCTCTCTCGTGTTGTAAACTTCATCTTCAGGAATAATAGCATCCATTATAGCGTCGTTGTATAATACTATTATTATTTGATTTAATAAGATTTTAAATTAAAAATCCATTTAATAATGTGAAAGAAAAGGGTGTATACTTCTTATGATCTTTTGTATTTAACAAAGAAACTAAATTAATTATTTTATGTGAATAAAAAATTTCATTTGATATTTCTAACCATTTTGAATTAAAAACTAATCACCACATCGAATTGCGGATTATGGCATTAAAATATGCTCGAAATTATGTACCCTTCAAGTATGTTTTATTTTATTTTGCTGATAATCATTCTACAGGATTAACTCCCAATTACAGAAATGTAGATGTTATTATAGTGGAATCCAACCACTCGCATCCAGTGGTATTATTGTCGGTTGCGCTAGAGGGTGGGAATCGAACTGGGGATCGCTAGCATGCTAGGTGGACCCTCTACCGCTGAGCTAACCACTGTATTTATTAATTTATAACGCACAACCTGCAGCTATATTGTTAACTTTATTTAATTTAAAAATGTTTTACGTTCCCATTTGATATCTAAATGTTTGTACACTATTCATGAATTTATGTAATTTTGCTTTTACTTAAGGTAGAAAATCCGTCGGGCATAAGCGTGCGTGATTTCGGTGTGAGGTGAGGCCGAAGCAGTCAAATAATCAGAAATAAATCATTAAAAATCGTAGATTTGTATGTAAATTACAAATCATAGGTATCCAATTAAATAAAAAATATAATTGAAATTTAAGTTTACACTGAAATGCAGTAGTAGTACGTCAAAAACATAATTTTTCTTGAGACTGGAACCTTATGCATGCGATTTCTCAACCATTATTGCGGTGACTCATATTTTTTATTTTTCTAATAAATACCTCAAATATCAAAGAATAACATATTCGTTTTCCAAATATGTGTTGGGTTGTTATGATATAAAATTTTCTAATCGTTTAGTAAATCTACTGGTAACCTCCATATACGCAATGTATTTTAGCGCGTTTTTGTGTCAACTTTAAATTCAATTATCTTCGTTATTTCAACGGTTACCTATAAATTTTAATTTTTATTCAAATTCTACGACTTGTAATGAATGCTGTATATTAATTTAAATTATATTTTGGGTTGTCACTACCCATGGATTTACTACCTTAAGATAGTGATTGCTTTTACATGTATACATACATATTATTTACCTATATTTAAATTTTTTGTACAATATTGTATACATATCTGACTATGTCTGTATTCTTTGTCGACAATAAAGTATTATTATTATTATTATTATTATTAATATCTCAAAAATTAAAAAAATGTATAGTCATGATTATTTCACCATTAAGTTCACCGCGTTATAAGTAATTTTTATCTGACAGTTTATTTATTAAGATCATTATCTTTATTCAGGATGATTCACAACTTCGTGAATATATTTTAATGGCATTATTGCCCAACTTATTTCTTTCGGAACTGAAAGATTTTTTTCAAAATTTCCAGAATTTTTAATCAAACAGTTTTGGGTCACTGTTTTAAATGGAAGTTCATAAATAATGTACTATTCTTGTCATTGCACAATTAATTAAAATTTTATTTTATTCTATTCATAGTTAATCAGATATCCATTATACAATCAACAATCCAGTGCTTCTTGAGAAAACTGTCTTTAAATTAACAAATTTAAAAAAAAATATTTTTGTGTCTTGATCAGTAAGTTGAGTATTATGCTATTAAAATATATGCACTCTATGAGTACCTCTACATGTCGTAAGTTAACTTAAATTATTAATTTCATAAAATAATTAATCAAAATTAGAAAGTTATCTAATTTTCTGCGAATTGTTATTGTTTGCCAAAATGCACACACAAAGTTGCAAACCACAACATCCCTGAGTTATTTTGTAATATTATCTAAAGTGCAGATTTAAAATATTGCATTTATCTATTGCAGCAAAACAACAACAATGTATTAAAGTATAAATACGAACAGTTGCACATTGGATTGTTAGTTCCCTAGCAACCAGCAAGCAGGAATCAGCAGCGATGGCTCAGCAGGATAATAGCGACCTTCTTTTGTTGTTAGACAGGCCTAAGGAGCCTGTCTATGCAGTAAAAGGGGAGGAAAAAGTGCTTTTCCAAGTTCCGAACAACTTTTTGGTAAGATGATTTATTTAACTATTTGAAAACTTGTAATTTTGAATTTGTTAAACATTAATTTATTATGTTTAAAGCTTTTTTATTAACTTGAAGTTTGACTAATTGAACTGCACAGTTCTACTCTTACATAATATCTGTATTTATACTATGGAGTATGGTAGCCTCACATATGTGAGTCATCGGTATAGAATCATATTTACTGTGTGTGCGTTTACCAGCCATCAACTCACTCATGGTTGTTAGTAAACAGTACACTACAGGGTAGATTTTTGTGCAGTTAATTAGAATTTGAACCTTAATTGTCAAAATTACAGTTTGTGTTTATTTATTTATTTTAATTCGCTTTCTCCAAATAAATACAAATTTTATTTGAGCACACAGATGAATAAATATTTACTCACGGGTACTCTCAATGTTTGAAGTGATCCACAGGTGTCTCAAATGAATATATTTATTTTATTTTATCTTTAACAGCAAGAAAGGTTTAAACCAATTGGAGTCGAACTAATGTCCAGATTTGGTGCCGAAGACGCGTCCAAAAGAATTCCGATCAAAAATATCGCAATTCCGGACATTTCCCTTCCGGAGGAGCTCACCAGATTCGAAAACTTTTCTTTGTTTATTCCCAAACATCGTAAGATGGCCGGACGACTCATAGAAATTTTCATGGGTAAGATATTAATATTATAATTATAGAAAATACAACAATTTTCATAAAAATAAATAAAAATTGACAAAAAACATTAAATTTCAATGTATGCTTTAAACCGTTTCGATCCGGTTCACAACAATCGGTTCGGTTCCGGTTATCGGTTTGCCAAATTATTTTTAACGGTTTGGCTAGGTTCGAGGTTTGCTAAAATAACTGCGGTTCAATCCGGTTTTCGTTCCTGTTCCGGTTCGGTTCGAATTCCTGAATAACAATGACGATAGTGTTGAATAATGAGGTCATTATACAACAGTGTATCTTATTTTACTAAAATTGCGTGCATAATGACAGTCGTAAATAAATAACTATTACTGGACTTGAAATATTTTTTTTAATGGGGCGTAAATTGAACCAATTTCTGTTTCTTTTAGGGGTAAGAGACGTGGCAGACTTAAGGGCAGTAGCCGTGTATTCCAGAGACCGCGTCAACCCCTATTTATTTAACTACGCGCTATCAGTCACGCTTTTACATCGAAACGACACCAGAAATCTGGACGTTCCAAGCTTTATATCAACATTTCCAGACAAATTTGTGGATGGGACAATCCTACAGAAGACCCGTGAGGAAAGCAGCATCGTTCCCGAAGGCTCAAGGGTAAGAAACAATAAAAACACTTACCTTTACCACAAAATCCTAGATCCGCCAAACAGATTCATCACCACACCACTGTTTGCACTTCGTCTCCGGCACTGTACACTGTGCAACCCCCACCCGAGTGTGTGGGGTGGTCACTGGCACCCTTGTTAGGGGCTGCTCGCGGGGGTTGAAGGGTTTGTGCCACTTTGAGGGCGAGGAACGCACCACGAGACACTAGAACAACGCGCGCGATACACTTACTGACAAGATCGGTGGCTTTGCTTGTTCAGATTGGTTCGACAAACAATTACAGGTTTTTATTCCGAGATAAAATATGAGCGGGCAGTTTAAATGTTTAGTTTTCAAGGTTTTTATTTTATTTGGTTTCATTGTAATGTGTTGCAGAGATAAATAAAAATATACGAATAGTTCTAGATATCTGACTGACTGATTATGTTCTTATGAAACTTAAATAAATAGTAGTAAATACAATTTATCTACAACAATAGAATAATGTATTCATTATATACGTGAAAGTATTATAATAAACCCCTCCATAAGGACACATTATGAAATAATGAATTCATTATTTCACACTGTTAAATAATGAGTACTTTATTCTCTCGAACTGTCAAACTGCCATCACATCTGTTACATCAAGTTATCATTTATGACGTTGTAAGCAGAAACAGTAAAAATAATAAAAATTTGTAAAACGCTGTATATGACTAGCCTATAATAGTGTTCTAAATTACTCGGATAAATTGTCATGTCATCACACCAAAGTTTGAGGTTAGGTTAATATCAATACAAATTTGTAGTAAGAAAATGTTGTTTTATTTAAAAAGTTGTAGATAAAACGTCGTATTTGACTCGAAAATAATGGCTATAATTAACTCGGATGATTTATACACTCGCCTTCGGCTCGTGAACAAACTTTCATCCTCATTAATTATAGCCTACATTATTTACTCGTTAAATAATATACTATTAATTTATATCTTTTATTATTTTAATAACGGTTAAAACAAATATTAAATTTAATACGCATTATTACGTATTTTTACAGTAAATATACGAAATTTTTGAGGACAGGGTTAAATTTTGTGGATCTTTATAAACAGTACAATTTTTTGTACGTTATTTATAATAATGTAGTATTTATAATAAATTGGGGTGTCCACTTGTAAAAATACGAAGTTTTTGAGAGAGGAGTTAAAATTCTGTGTTAATTAATAAGGAGCAAATAAATTTAAATATATTTTTTATGAATCATAGTATTCGATGATACTAATGTTTAATTGACTTATTCTAATTAAATAGTGAGGTTTTCATGCTCCTGAATTTTTAGAAAAATAATCCTGGTGAGAATAATTGTTCTCAAATAGCGGTGTGTCGCTAAATTGAGTCTTCAACGAGTTTTGAAATAGAATAATAAATTTATAATTCATCGATAGCTTTGCATTGAATTTATTTCTTCCAGGATTACGTTACATAAAAAGAATCTTTAAATAATTCTTGTTTGTAAAAAGAGTATTAAACACTTTAAATAATAATAATTATGTAAGGAAGTGTGTAATAACATACAATTTGATTATTTATAATATGTTTATGCTGCTGATAATCTAAATAACACTATAAATGTTTATTTATATTTTAGATGCCTATAATAATTCCACGAGACTACACAGCCTCTGACTTGGAACCTGAACACAGATTAGCGTATTTCAGAGAAGATTTAGGTATAACTACCCTCTTAGAAAAAATCTAAAAATATTTATACAATTATTTATTTATTTATTCAGGTATTAATCTTCATCACTGGCATTGGCACTTAGTTTACCCCTTCAGCGGACCAGACGAAGTTGTCCGAAAAGACAGAAGAGGTGAATTATTCTTCTACATGCATCAGCAGATCATGGCCAGGTGAGTTAACTCACGGGTACTCTCTGTAAAAATACTTTACAATATAATACAAATACAAATAGCGACGCTGCTAAATTCAATCTTCAATTAATGTTGACAATAATTTAAAATTCATTAATGAAAGAATCCTCAAAAAAGGACCTAATGCGCTATTCACATAAGAATTCTTTGATGATTCTTTCATACTCCTGAATCCTGAAAAAATAATCCTGGTAACAAACGTCTGTAAAATAGCAGCGTTACTAAATTGAATCTTCAATGAGTCTTGGAAAAGAATCAAATTCATTGATTGCTTCAAACAGTGAATTTCTTTCCCATGATTCAGAGTCGTAAAGAATCCACAAAGAATCCTTGTACGAATACTCAGCTATCTAATGCAGTGTTCATATATGGATTCATTGTTTCTGAATGCTGATAAAAAATCTGATGTGGCCAGCACGCAACCTTCCGTCATATCTAGACTTATAAACATAAATGTATACGTACAATCCGGTGCCCATTTAAAATATACAAATAAAAATCTCAAATATTCAAACACAGAAATCAAAAGATTTATTCACAGGAAAACTCTTCTGTGTTGAAGCCATCCTCCGTTCAATTACTACATTTAATATCTTACTTATGACTTACATGGCGTTAGTATGCCAACGGGTCACCTGTCTCACCTGTCAATATTTTTTACGCAGAAACAAAAATCAACCGAACATGGATTACAAGATTTCAACGTTTTATCTGACAAATTTATTTTTTAAATTTTACTACTGTTCTTTAATGCTAGCAGATAAAGACAATTTTTTTATAACGTCAGTTGCAAATAACTTTTTCTCTCATTCTTATTATAAATAAATACTATATTTATCCAAATTTATATAAATTTTTGACAATCTTGTCAATCTTAAGAAATATCACTTTCGATCAAGGTATTTGTACCAAAATCTAATGAGCTCTTCCAAACAATAAACAAATACTATATTTATCCAAATTTATATAAATTTTTCACAATTAACCTTTTCAATCTTCAAAAAATATCACTTTCGGTAAAGATATTTGTACCAAAATTTAATGAGGTCTTCCAATTGATATACAAATGTTAAATACCAAATATCAAAATTTTTGAGAAATTCGTATTTGAGTTATCAGACTTAAAACTCACTACCCGATTTTTGGCATGATTCCAATACCTTCCTTTACAGGTATGGCGGAAGGTAATAATCCTGGTAAGAAATTCCTGTCAAAAAGTCTTGAAAAATAATAATTTTGTCACGATTAGAATCATGAAAGAGTTCTCAAAGAAGCAATAATTAATTCAGGTACAACTTCGAGCGCCTCTGCAACAAGCTCGCTCGAACCGAACGCTTTCTCGATTGGCGCAAACCGATTCCCGAGGCATACTTCCCCAAACTGGACTCCTTGGTCTCCAGTAGGGGTTGGCCAGGACGTGTCGGGAACTCCACTCTGCGGGACTTGAACCGGGAGCGCGACCAGGTCAAACAGGATATCGGGGACCTGGAGCGCTGGCGGGATCGCATCTTCGCTGCCATTCACTCCGGGAGCGTTATGATGGTGAGTGGGATGAATTCCTGAGGTGTTTTTATCCCAGCATGCAAATTTTTATTATTTTTGTATGATTAGTAATGTAGTTATGGCCAATGTAAAAAGAATCAATTGGGTATGGCTCTGAGTGGGGCCCACCAAAAGAGATGCGGGGTTTCTGAGGGCTGGGCCGAATTTCTGAGATCTTTTTATGTCGGCATACAAATTTTTATTATTTTTGTATGATTATTAATGGAGTTATTGACAATTTCATGTTAAATTCAAAAAGAATCAAGTGGGTATAGCTGAGTGGGGCCCACCAGTAGAGATGCGGGGTTTCTGAGGGCTGGGCCGAATTCCTGAGGTCTTTTTATGCCGGCATACAAATTTTTATTATTTTTGTATTATTAGTAATGGAGTTATTGACAATTTCATGTTAAATGTAAAAATAATCAATTGAGTATAGCTGACCAGTAAAGAACTGGGCTAAATTTCTGATGTCATTTTATGCTGCTATACAAATTTTTATTATTTTTGTACGATTATTATAGTAGGTAGTTATAGTACAAGAGCTAGCGGTCAAATTAGTGTGGACATTTTATTAGTCGTGAAATTGGAGGGTTTGGGTCTTGCATATCTGCTGAAGATGGAATGTCCAGTCTGCCAGTCCTAAGTGGCCGGATTAGGCTTCCACAAGTCAAATAATCATAAATGACATTTTATATTTTCATAACTATCAAAAATTTGCTTGTTTTCTGGTTGTCAGCACTTATGGTTAATTTTTTTTTTTTTTTGTCAGATTGGAGGAATAGAATCGTTCTGGCAATATGTTTTATAAATAAGAAATATCGTTATTTCCACTTCTACATACGCCAGAACTCTTAATTTATATAATTAACATTTTTGTAACTCAACTTTTGATACTTGAGGAAGCCTAATCCGACCACTTAGGACTGGCAGACTGGACATTCCATCTTCAGCAGATATGCAAGGCCCAAGCCCTTCAATTTCACGACTAATAAAACGTCCACACTAATTTGACCGCTAGCTCTTATTAGTCTATTACAGATAGCCCCAATGTTAAAAATAAAAATAATGGTAGAGCTGAGTGGGGCCCACCAGTAGAGCCACGCAATTTTTAAAAACAGGGCTGATTTCCTGAGGTCATTTATAAGTAGCATACAAATTTTCATAATTTTCGTACGATTATTAATTTTTAGTTTTAATTTTAAGTTTGTACCTGTGAGTGTGCCACACCCAAACATTAATTAATTTAATGTTGTAGGCTAATGGGCAGTCTCAACCTTTGGACGAGTTTTCCGGCATCGATTTGTTAGGAAACATGATTGAGTCTTCCAACATAACACCAAATAGAAATTTTTATGGAGATCTCCACAACTTTGGACACGTATTTCTGTCTTTAGTTCATGACCCTGATGGCCGACACTTGGTTTGTATAAATAGTAACACATCTTGACAACAAAACACACACCTGATTATTTTTTCAGGAATCTTTCGGTACGATTGGCGATTCAGCTACAGCTATGAGGGATCCTATTTTCTACAGATGGCACGCATACATTGACGACATCTTTCAGGAGTTTAAACAAACTTTACCGCCGTATACCGGGCCTCAAGTAAGTGTAACTGGCCTTGAAGTATTTTTAAAATGGTTTCAGACAGTCTGAGTTATTAGTAAAGACATATTTATTTGTTTATAATTGAGTTAAAATGTTTGAAAGAAAATATTAATTGTATTTATAGATGCTACATAAATAATAGTTATTTTTAGTTTTGTGTTATAAATAATGTAGGGCAGAGCTGAGTGAAAACACGCTTTTTTAAGAACAGGGTTGATTTTATTTATAACAAGTAGCATAAAAATTTTCGTACGATTATTATTGTAGCTTATAGCTTATAGCTGTATATAAAGACGAAAAACAATGCCCTACGGTTTGTAAAATATTGAATCTAATACTAACGTAAGACCATTGGAATTTTTTACGACAATATTCATTCTAAAGTGCGACGCATAGATTTTACCAAATTTTGCCATAGTATTGTTTAAAAAAAATCTGACGTGGACACCACATGACTTCCTTGTACGCCTTGTGTGTTCATACTTTTCTTAATAACTAAAATGTAAAATAATATTAAAAATTCTTTTAACTTATTATACTAGTATACTCACAAATATATTTTAGTCATTTTATTTAAACTGCAGAAGAAGATATAAAGCATATTTTACTATTGTCACTGTCATGTCATAATCATTTAAATTTTACGTAGTAACAAATGTTAATCGATCATGGACTACAAGATACCGAAATACTATAAATTATAAATATATACTTTAATTATTTTTAAATGATAGCAGATACAAAAATATTTATAAAATACCGATTGTAGGTAATAATCACATAATCTTTCATTTAAAATAAAAAAAATTGTCTAAAATTAAATATTTATCGAAATATTTTTAAAAAGTACTACTTCCGGTTTGTAGACTGAAACCAAAAATAGGAGGTGCACAACTAGATGCTATAACAGTCCTAAATACAAAATTTCAACTTTCTACGTCTAACCGTATTTGAGTTATGCGACACACATACGTCCGTCCGTCCGTACGTACGTACGTACAGACGTCACGTCGAAACTAGTCATAATGGATTCAGAAAAGGTCAAAACGGATATTTCCGTCAAAATCTGAGAACCGAAATTTTTCGCGACTACAATACTTCCTTACTTCGTACAAGGAAGTAAAAATGCCGAGTAAAGAGAAAAATACTAAAATACAAGTAAATTAGAGGAATGGTAAGTAATTATTAAATTGGTCATGATTTTCAAAAATAATTTAAGAAAATAGTATATTACATTACAAGTCACTGCAATGTTTCATTGCAGACGAGGAGGCGTTTGAAGAATGCGAGGATGCGCAGCGTCCGAGCATTTCTTCAAAGCCTCCGAGTCAAGCAAAGACATTGACATGACGCGTGATGTATTCTATTTTTTTTAAATCGGCAATTAAGCTTAAAATTATAAAAAAAATTAGGTTTGCATAAATCATCAGAGCTGTGACAAATCATCAGAGCTGTCACAAATTTTAGAAAAAGTTGTCATGACAAGTAAACAAAGTTGAAAGTAAAAATGACTAGGCATGAAAATTTTATTTTCATGCCTAGTCATGAAAATCTTACTTTCATGCCGCAAATTAGTCTGGAAATGACGATTTTCATGCCGATTTTGAAAAAATACTACTTTTACATGTTTAATTTTGGGCACTTAAAAAACAAGATGTATTAAAATTCATGCGTCGCACTGTAGGTACGTAAAATGTTATACCATATATAAATAATTCGTTTATTTTTTTTGTCATATAAATACAATATCATACAAATACGATGCCACTTTTAGAGCGCGTTCGCTATTGTTGCCTTTGTTCGACACACTAAATCTGTATATATCTCTCCTTTTTCTCGACGAAATCGTAAATTCCGGCCTTAAGGTGTTTCCTATGTCAAATGCATAAAATAATCAACATGGTATAGCTGAGTGGGGCCCACCAGTAAAGATACGCGGTGTTTAAGAACAGGGCTGATTTTCTGGGGTCATTTATAAGTAGAATACAAATTTTTGTACAATTTTTAATGTAGTTTTTCATGGTCCCCATGTTAAATTCATAGAAGAATCAACATGGTATAACTGAGTGGGGCCCACCAGTAAAGTCACGCGGTTTTAAGACCAGAGGGTTGTTTTTCTGGGGTAATTTATAAGTAGCATACAAATTTTCATAATTTTCGTACGATTATTAATGTAGTTTTCGATGGTCCTCATATTAAATGCATATCTGTAATATTTTTCTTATTTCAGTTAAACTACCAAGGAATCACCGTCACCGACATCCAGATCTCGTCCGGCGGGGGTAGTCCGAACGAGCTGAACACCCACTGGCAGCAGTCCGACGTGGATTTGTCCCGAGGGATGGATTTCACCCCCAGGGGGTCTGTTTTCGCACGATTTACCCATCTGCAACACATGCCGTTCAGCTATAAGATCACTGTTAATAATACGAGCAAGGGGCAAAAAATGGGGACCTGTAGGATTTTTATTGCGCCAAAAGTTGACGAAAAGGGAACCAGTTGGCTCTTGAGGGACCAAAGGCACATGTTCGTTGAGTTGGACCGATTCCCCGTTACCAGTAAGAATTTTTTTATACACTTTTAACACTTTCTGATCATGGAACAAAAAGATTTTTTTTTAAATTCGTAAATTTAAGGGCAGTTTTGCAAGAAGCACTGAATTGTATAATGGATATCTGATTAAGTCAAAATAGGAAATGTATGAAATTCCATAACTGTTTGATTTAAAAACCTAAAAACTAAAATTGAGAATTTTGAAAAAATTCTTTTAGTTTCGTGATAAGAGAGTTGTGAGCACTATATGCTATTAAAATATATGTACGAAGTTTTGAATCAGCCTGTATTACAGCAGCGTGAATTAACGGCTTGTAACCGCACACACAGTTACATCTATTAATTTGTGAGGCTGGCTCACTCAAGTTTGAAACAGGCGTGAGATATTGATACAGATATGTGTGCGGTTATCAGCCGTCAACGCACTCATGATTGTTAGTGGAGAGTATACTGCAGACATATTTATGTGCGGTTAAACTGACATATGTATTCGACATATTTAATACTTTTTAAAACAAAATACAGCAAAATAATTTTGACTGGTTTCCTCATATTTATATGGTTTGCCGTGTGCGGTTACCAGCTGTCAACTCGCAGATACTTAAGGTTGTTAATGATATTTGTGCAGTTAAACTATAAAGTGTACCTACCTAACATAACACTATTTCTAATCTATAAAAATATCAACTTATTTATTCAAATTTATATTGTACGCCGTGTATGCGGTTATCAGTCATCTACTCATGGATACTCAAGGTTATTAATGAATCGTATATTTGTACAGTTAAACTGGAATGTATACTTAACTGACAATACTTTAAATGGAATAATGCAGTTAATCTTTAAAAATATCCGGACGTATTTCTTCAAATTTGTATGGTATACAAATATATTGTGTGTGCGGTTACCAGCATTGAATACACGGGTACTTATTGAACCATATATTTGCGCAGTTAAACTGGAATGTGTACTTAACTGACATAATATTTTAAAAACAAATTGCAGCTAATCATTAAAAATATCCTGTCGTAATTTTTTAAATTTAAATGGTATGCTGTGTGTGCGGTTATCAGCCGTCAACTCATGGATACTCAAAGTTGTTAATGGGCCGTATATTTGCGCAGTTAAACTGGAATGTGTACTTAACTGACACAATACTTTAAAAATAAAATCATAAAAATATCCTGTCGTATTTTTTCAAATTTATATGATATGCTGTGTGTGTGGTTATCAACCATCAGCTCACGACGCTCACGACATCAAGGTTCCTAAAGCCCCGTTCACACCATGACAGAAAGTCTGTCATTGTGTGAACGAAGAAACTGTCAAGACAGTACTGTCGTAGGTACTGTACTGTCGCAGTATCAAGCCAAACTTGATAGTGCTACAACTACAAGACCTGCAGCTGTCACTGTCGAGAGTCCAGTGTGAGCGCTGGGCTGACAGTAACTGTCAAATTGTCATGGAAGTGAACTGCTATCATGACAGGAATTGTCACCGTGTGACAAATTAGCGCAGTTAAACAGGAACATGCTCCTAACTCACTCATTTCTTAGTGAAACAAGGCCAATCAGTGATCCAGCGTCTTTCGACGGACTCTTCAGTCACGATCCCCTTCGAGCGGACTTTCAGGGACCTGGACACCAACCGGCCCGCTGAAGGATCCGCGGCTGAAGCGCAGTTCAACTTCTGCGGCTGCGGATGGCCGCAGCACATGCTGGTACCCAAGGGCGCGCCTGAAGGCTTCAAGTGCGAGGTGTTCGTCATGATCTCCAACTACCAGGACGATGTGGTGAGTGGGGGTAGACGGTAGGGGGTAGACGGTAGGGGGTGGATGATTTCTGAGGGCTGGGGCGGATTCCTGGGGGTGTTTTACCCCGGGGTAGTAATTTTTATTGTTGTGGGATTATTATTAATGTAGTTTTTTAAGTTAAATGCCAAACGGGGACGATGTGGTGAGTTGGGCCCCTCTAGCGGGGCTCCGGGTAGAGATAGATGGTTTCTGAGGGCTGGGGCGGATTCCTGGGGTTGTTTTACCCCGGGGTAGTAATTTTTATTGTTGTGGGATTATTATTAATGTAGTTTTTTAAGTTAAATGCCAAACGGGGACGATGTGGTGAGTTGGGCCCCGTGTAGCGGGGCTCGGGATAGAGATAGACGGTTTCTGAGGGCTGGGGCGGATTGCTGGGGCTGTTTTACCCCGGTGTAGTAATTTTTATTGTTGTGGCATTATTATTAATGTAGTATTTGAAGTTAAATGCCAAACGGGGACGATGGGGTGAGTTGGGACCCGTGTAGCGGGGCTCGGGATAGAGATAGACGGTTTCTGAGGGCTGGGGCGGATTCCTGGGGTTGTTTTACCCCGGGCTAGTAATTTTTATTGTTGTGGGATTATTATTAATGTAGTGTTTGAAGTTAAATGCCAAACGGGGACGATGGGGTGAGTTGGGCCCCGTGTAGCGGGGCTCGGGGTAGAGATAGACGGTTTCTGAGGGCTGGGGCGGATTCCTGGGGGTGTTTTACCCCGGGCTAGTAATTTTTATTGTTGTGGGATTATTATTAATGTAGTGTTTGAAGTTAAATGCCAAACGGGGACGATGTGGTGAGTTGGGCCCCGTGTAGCTGGGCTCCGGGGAGGGGGAGATGGTTTCTGAGGGCTGGGGCGGATTCCTGAGGGTGTTTTACCCCGGGGTAGTAATTTTTATTGTTGTGGGATTATTATTAATGTAGTTTTTGAAGTTAAATGTCAAACGGGGACGATGTGGTGAGTTGGGCCCCGTGTAGCGGAGCTCGGGGTAGAGATAGACGGTTTCTGAGGGCTGGGGCGGATTCCTGGGGTTGTTTTACCCCGGGGTAGTAATTTTTATTGGTGTGGCTTTATTATTAATGTAGTATTTGTAGTTAAATGCCAAACGGGGACGATGTGGTGAGTTGGGCCCCTCTAACTTATTTTATAAGCCAGAAATAAATCTCTTGATTTATTTTTAAATTGACACACTGTTCATGACAATTAAATATTCCAAGCATTGAAGTCTCAAACATAATTACAGACTTCTGTGAGGGTGCTCCATCCAATTTTTTGTAGCCAGGGTTGAAACTCTGGCATTAATTTTAATTTGTCACTGGCCATCTACAAATAAATAATTTATAATAATTTATTTAAAGTTCAAATGAATTATGACATCATTATAGGCATCTGTGCGGGTGTACCACCCAATTGCCAACTAAAATAATTTATTTTCAGATAAACCAAACCATAACTGGTCAATGCAACGACGCTTTCAGTTTCTGTGGACTGAAGGATCGTCTCTACCCTGATAAACGTCCAATGGGTTATCCTTTCGACCGTCCTGCTGGCCAAGGGGTTGACACCCTTCAGCAGTTCCTGTTCCCCAATATGAGGGTTCAGGACGTCAACATCAAGTTCACTGAGAGGGTGGTGCAAGGACCTGCCCCCAAGAAGAAATAAAATGTCAGTTAGATTGATTGTGTCAAGCTAAATTCATACCTACCCAATTATAAGTCTAAGTACTAAATTAACCAACCAGGGCTTCCACAAAATTCCAATTTCAATTATAAGTGAGAATGTTGAACGCTGGTTGGTTAAATTAGCCACTTATACTTATAATTGCGTAGGTCTGAATCTAGCTTAATTTATAACGACTTGGCTTTGACTGGAATATGATTATAAAAATATTTTAAAATAAATAAATAATATTGAATAATACTGATTATTAATGCTTATTAACCAGTAAAAATAATTAATGATACAGGGATGATCGTGTTGGTTAGTTCGATTACGTTAGTACACTTGCTAGGTGTGAGTCGGATATCAACAGTCTTGAAGATGCTCTGATACGAGTAGCAAGTGCTCGGGAATTGCCATCTTTCCGTACTGTCACAGTTTGGTGTATCACGTTGAACTAGTCCATGACATGAGTGATGAATTTGTGATTTATGATACGAGTATCACGTACCTGGGAGTTGCCATCTTTCCGTACCGTCATAGTTTGTATATCACATGTAACTGGTCCATGACATGAGTGGTGAATGTGTGATTTATTTTTTCAAAATTCGCATTATTTTTAATCAAACGTTTTGGGTCACAGTTTTCAAATGAAATTTTATAAAGTTACTATGCTTGCCATTTCGCAATTATAATTAAATTTTATTCCATTCATATTTGATCAGATTATTTTTGTTTCGTGATCGGTAAGTTGATTACTATGCCATTAAAATATATGCAGGAAGTTGTGAATCATTCTGTATTTATATTTTAACAGTGATACCAATCTTACAATGTATAGCTGAGTGGGGCCCACCAGTAGAGACACGCGGTTTTTAAGACCAGGGCTGATTTTCTGGAGTTATTTATAAGTAGCATACAAATTTTCATAATTTTCGTACGATTATCAATGTAGTTTTTGATCCCCACATGAAATGGTATAGCTAAGTGGGGCCCACCAATAGAAATGTGCGATATTTGAAGACAGAATTAAATTTAGAAATCATTTTGTTGCAGTATACTCATCATTTTTTATTCTTTTGATGGTTTTAATTAATTTTCATAAATAAAGTATTTATTTTTATCGCTCAAAATTATTTATACATAAAAATATATAATTTTTTAAAAAATAAATGATTCTGATATAAGAAACCTTGATATTTCAACATTTAAACTGCCCGCTCATATATCATCTCGGTATAAAATCCTGTAATTGTTCTAAACAAGCCTAGCCGCCGCTGTATGGTCAGTGACAGTAGCGCGCGTTGTTCCAGTGTCTCGTGGCGCGTCCCTCCGCCCTCAAAGTGGCACAAACCCTTCAACCCTCACGAGCTGCCCCTAACAAGGGTGCCAGTGGCCCCCCACACACTCGGGTGGGGGTTGCACAGTGTACAGTGCCGGAAACAAAGTGCAAACAGTGGTAAGTGATGGAGAAAAAATGTTGGAGGATGCTGAATCATTTGAAGGTTAGATATTGTTTTACTTATTTGTCTATCGTGTTTTCTACCCAACTTGGGTATGTGGGAGGCTCACATATAGTGAATCATTTGTATTATAATAATGGTATTGTGTGAAGTGCGTTACCATTGTTATTATTAATCTTGGTTGTGATGTACTACGGTGGGGTTGCCCTTGTGTCGTCTTAGCGATTTCCATGTATGTGTCATATTTGATGACCCTCTGGGTTGTGGCTGTTTTTAGACACAGATACTTCTCTCATTATGTATTATGTTGTGTGTGCGGTTATCAACCATCAACTGTTCACTCGTACTTGTTTACGAACTGTGAAGATTAATTTTAACAGAACTTACAGTTGATCATGTCAGGCAATCTACAATTATATTTATTTATTTATATACAATTGAATAATACATTTATTATGTAGGTAATTGTAGCAAAATAAACCTCTCTTTAACACACACTAGTGTATTATGAGTCCATTATCGTCACAGCTGTCATCTATTTTCACACCAAAATATTAGGTTAGATTAATATTTTAATGAATAAAACTGCCAAAGAAATTTTATTTAAAAAGTCGTAGATAAAACGTCGTATTTGACTCGCACATAATGGCTATAATTCAAGAGGATGATTATACACTCGCCTTCAGCTCGTGCATAAACTTTCATCCTCTTGAATTATAGCCTACATTATGTGCTTGTTAAATACTAATACACTAAATCTTTCCATAAGACACACTACTGTATTATAAATTTATATTTTTAAGGAGTAGAAAAGAATAGATAAATAAATAAAATATCCTTATGTAATTATCACATTGTTCTTTAATGAATAATTTTACAAAACAAAAATTCATTAAAGAACAGTGTGATAAAGACATAAGGACATTTTATTTATTTATCTATTCCTTTCTACTCCTTAATTAATATCATCACACTTGGGTATACCTACTTTTGAGATTTATAATTCAACACTATTGTATTATGAATCCATTATTCGACACAATTGTCATTTGTCATCACACCAAAATGTGAGGTTAGATTTATATTTTAATGAATAAAACTTGCAAAGAAATATTTTATTTAAAAGGTCGTAGATAAAACGTCGTATTTGACTCGCACATAATGGCTATAATTCACTCGGATGATTATACACTCGCCTTCAGCTCGTACAAAAAACTTTCATCCTCTTGAATTATACCCTACATTAAATAATATATTAAACCTTTCCATAAGACACACTATTGTATTATAAATTTATAATTCAACACTATTATATTATGAGTCCATTATTCGACACAATTGTTATTTGTCATCACACCAAAATGTGAGATTAGATTTATATTTCAATGAATAAAACTTGCAAAGAAATATTTTATTTAAAAGGCCGTAGATAAAACGTCGTATTTGACTCGCACATAATGGCTATAATTAACTCGGATGATTATACACTCGCCTTCAGCTTGTGCATGAACTTTCATGCTCTTGAATTATAGCCTACATTATGTGCTCGTTAAATAATATACTATTATTTTCATAACTACTAAAAATATACAGTTTCACTCAAAATAATAAAATACAAGAATCTCATCCAAAAAAATTTCAGTTTAAGCAACCTTAATTTTTTTCGTTCCTGCTGTATTTCTATTCTGCAAATAACTCGAAAACTATTTAAGATAATCAAATTCTGATTGCACCATTCGATTGGCCATAAAAAGTTACCTTATATCCTGAAAAAATTGTTGAAATTTATTGGGTGGTTACAAAATGGTGACTGATAGAAATTTTCCTGCTTTTGATATTAAAATAGCTGTAACTTCTAAACTAACTGAGGTAGAGGCCTGAAATTTTTACTGAAAATTCACTAGATATTAGAGCATGTATTGCAGGGTCTGACACCCAAATTTGGATGGGTCACCCTCTTTAATTTAAAAAATTCAAATTTTATGTTTTTAAATATAGCAGTATTGTAAATGTTTTAGCAAATAAGTATGATAATTACATTGAAAATTAATTACTGAAATTAATTGTTGTTGTTTTTGTTGGTTCTAGTGCCGTGAGGATATTTGGCGGGTCCTAGATTACTCCTGAAGCCTCTGAAGGTAGGACAACATTGTCTGATGTGTTTTCATGTTTATTTATTGTTGTTGAACGTCTCGCAATGTGGAATATAAAGTCTTATTTAGCTTACAATTAATTTAAATGTATAATTGGGGATCTGGCAGCCTTAGCGACAAATAACATCTAAGACCCTGAAATTTACATTTGGTTTGACTGAATCAATTACTGTAGGCTCTGAAAGAAAATACATACATACAGACATCATCGTAAAACTATCAAAAATGAACTGTAAGGACCCTAATTCGTGCTACACTAAAAACTCACTACCCGATTTTTAGCATGATTCCAATACCTTCCTTTACAGGTATGGCGGTAAAAATTAAACTATGAATTAAAAAATCTGACGTGGCCATCACACAACCTTCCGCCATATCTAGACTTTAAACAGAAATGTATACGTACAATCCGGTGCCCATTTAAAATATACAAATAAAAATCTAAAATATTCAAACACAGAAATTTGCATCACCTGAATAAAAAGATTAATTCACAGGAAAACTCTTCTGTGTTGAAGCCATCCTCCGTTCAATTACTACATTTAATATCTTACTTAGGACTAATATAGCGCTAGTATGCCAACTTGTCACCCGTCTCACCTGTCAATATTTTTTACGCAGAAACAAAAATCAACCGATCATGGATTACAAGATATAAACGTTTTATTTGATAAATTTATTTTTTAAATTTTACTGCAGTTCTTTAACGCTACCAGATAAAGACAATTTTTTTATAACGTAAGTTGCAAATAACTTTTCCTCTTATTCTCATTACAAATAAATACTATATTTTTCCAAATTTATATACAATTTTGACAATTAACGTTTTCAATCTTCAAAAAACATCACTTCCGATGAAGATATTTGTACCAAAATCTAATGAGCTCTTCCAATTTATAAACAACAAAAAACATCACTTCCGATGAAGATATTTGTACCGAAATCTAATGAGCTCTTCCAATTTATAAACAAATGTTAAATACCAAATATTAAAATTTTCGGGTAATTCGTATTTGAGTAATGCGACTAACACCCGGCCTTGACCACACACACACACACACATACACACACACATACACACACACACACATACACACAGACATCAGCGTGAAACTATCAAAAATGAGTTGTAAGGACCCTAATTCGTGCTCATCCACTAAAAACTCACTACCCGATTTTTTGCATGATTCCAATACCTTCCTCTACAGGTAAGCGGAAGGTAAAAAGAACATACCATATAAGTTTCATTATAAACTTCTCGATAATGTTAAAACTACAATGTATCGATTGAACTTATATTCGTGTTTTCTTCATTTCTAGTTGTTTAAAATTTCATTATTCAATATTCAATCTGGCGTTTGTAGGCGGTAAAGTTTTCGCAATTAATGAGTTTTTACTGAAAAATTTAGTTTAAATACGGGGGCTACTCAATTTACAGAGTTTTCCGCTTTGTGATTTTTGAGCGAGTATTTCAAACTTTCTGCCGCCCAATTATTTGATTTGCATGCTTTTTAAACACCCTAAACATTAAATATTTAGCCTGGTTTGACCTATACGCAGCTTTACGACAGATTTAAAATACACAGGGTGTAACCCAATCTGTGTAACAATATTTAAGGGTGTATAGTATTGGACGCACTAATCATGAATCTAAAGGAATTTTGTTCAAATTCGCAAATTAAGAAATGAGATATTCTATAAGTACCTACAAATTTCATTTTTCCTGCTTGTAAAATTATTATTACATTAATGTAATTACGCTAATACATACTGCATAACTATTGTTTAACTTTTTTAGTGAGTTTATTTGTACCCCGTCGGACATTTTACAGCAATAGGGTAGTTTACCATAGTAGCAAATTAGCAATCCAGTCAATTATATTGAAAGGAGACCCCAGTAATAAGTTATTGCCATGAACAAAGTTTTCAAATAGTTAATAGTTCTTTAAATATTTGAGATTTTACGGATCGTACATCTACGTCACAGTAATGCGTTCTCTCTCGAGCTCTCTCTCTCACACATCTATCCTATTCTGAATTATTTGAACGTGTATGTCGTCTATCTTTGTTCAACGTAGTGTTTCTTTATCTATAGACTGTCATGTAAAGTAATGTACTTTAAAAATTAATCACAAGAAATTAAATTTATTTATAACGATTTCTGCCAAACAAAGTTACACGTTAGGGACTTTGCTTCGTTGAGTCTTCGATATTAGCCGTAAAATATAAATACAAACCATTATTGGGACAGACAAACGATATAATTGTCAAAATATTTAACCAATTTGACATTTTATAATATATTTTGTAGATATCGTGGATCCGTTATCATTCCAATCAATGTCATTAATTGAAGTAACAAAAATAAAATTAAATTCTTTGATAATTCCATGTACCTTGCCTGAATTTTGTAGTAAAATATGTGCAGTTTAGCGCGCTAGCATAAAATCATAGTTTTTTGCTAAATCCGCAATGAAAATTAATAAGCTTTGCCCGAATACTCCCATTGAAAGATATGTTGAATGACATAGGTTTGCGAATCATATAAGTGGTACTAAAACTCAGGATCAAATTTTTAAAGGCAAATTTATAAATTATATTATCTAAAGAATAGATTTTCACGTGTATTCTTACATACAGTAATAAAGAAACTACCAAATTGTATTTTATATTTTGTAACATTTAAAAACAGTTGATTTTACATGAGTACATTTTAATTCCAGCCCCATTGTTTGAGAAGATTTTCAGTTGTACATCTACGTCACACAAACTTTAAAAATTAATTACAGCTTTATTAAGAACAATTTTGGCTTATCAGTACTCTCAATCGCTTTTAAATAACATGAAGTTTCAATAAAAAAATTTTAAAAAAATTGGTAAACTACCCTATTGTGAATCTAAACTTTTGCCTCTAAAAAATATTCTGACAGCTTTGACCAGTAGATGCACAATTTATAATTTAGCAAAAAAATGTATTTCTCAAATTCAGTGAAAATCGTCTATTTGAATACTTATTACAGGCATAACAACAAATAAAGTGATTTAGATATACTTTTTAAAAAATTCGCACTCAGTGGATAAAATGAGTGTGGAAATTATTTTCATCACTCAATGTTTCAAAAGCCTACTTTCACCATCAATTTTAATATCTGAAAACATGTGAATTTACACTTTCGTAGAAAAAAATTCTTTCAGTTCCGAGATATGTGAGGTGAGCACTATATGCCATTAAAATATATGTACGAAGTTGTGAATCACCCTGTATATATATATATATATATATATATATATATATATATATATATATATATATATATATATATATATATATATATATATATATATATATTATTTATACTAATACTTGTTACACCTAAGTTGCGTAAAAGGCCAAATTGATACATAATATTTAAATTAACAAAATACAAACAGCTAAGAAATCAGCCTACTGTGTACGTAGTAAATCCTTGGCTCACCGCGACTACCCGGAGTCAAAGTCCGGGTCCCGGATTCTCGAACCGGCCCGGAGCATTAGCAATGCAGATCACGTGTCGAACCTGTCACTGGAGCAGCTAGCAACTGTTTAACAATTGCTTAACGGCTAGGGCAGAACTCAGGAAGAGACGGCTGTAATTATTCCTGAAAACCTGAATATGTCGTTGCTGAAATGCATACTGAAAATCAAATTGCGGATATGCGAGTGCATTATTGCTGTCCTGAAAACTCAAGTTAAAATCCAGGTAGTCTGCACAAATTTTCCTGAAAATAAAAGCACAACAATAAAATGTTTTGAAAATCGAGTGACCTGTTAACCACCAATGAAAGAATTGCTTACAATAAAAGTAACCGTGGTTATATGAAAAATTAGCGGAAATTTTTTAGTACACACTCACACATTTTATTAGTTTAATATTTGGTGCACACTTAAAGAATGTATTTTTTTGTAATGGCCGATTTACACTACGCTAAATATTGAACAAGAAATTGCGCATCAAATTGAACAATATCTTGAGCAATAAATTGCTTTATCTAGAACAATAGAATAATGTATTCATTATATACGTGAAAGTAGTATAATAAACCCCTCCATAAGGACACATTATGAAATAATGAATTTATTATTTCACACTGTTAAATAATGAGTACTTTATTCTTCCGAACTGTCAAAATTACTCGAATGAATTATCAATTTTTTGAGGTTAGGTTAATATGAATACAAATTTGTAAATAAGAAATATTGCTTTATTTAAAAAGTTGTAGATAAAACGTCGTATAATATACTATTATTTTTAATGAGCTCTGTTTTATACTGAGTCAATTTTATATACCTACCTACAATATTTAGTTTGTGATTCTGCGCAGTTCGCATATAATAATAATTTGACAGCCTCGCTTATCTATTTGTCCGATTACAAGTGAATATTTCTTTCAGTGGCAATTACATTTTCGATTGAATAAATGCTCGTTTCTTCCTCCCGCGTAATTTCCATCGTAAACGCTCGTTGAATAACATAACCTATTCTTGTGTTTGTCAATGTGTTCATATCGTTGAACTATAAATTGTTTCTTTTCAATTTTGTGGATCTCTTGTGATCTGCCCAACGTTGAAAATGTTTTCATATGATTTGCATATGCTAAACGAAATTTCAGACCCGATCTTGTAACCCTAAGACACTCGAAACTTATAAGCTATCGCCGACAGTGTCACAGAAAAATGCAATGCTGTAACTTCAATTGGATATGACAGCCTTACATACTATAAATATTATACTGTGTGTGCGGTTACCAGCCGTAGACTCTCCCATAGTTGTTAGTATTTCCATGCAGATTCAAACCTAGCTTTGCCAGACTTCTTAAGACGATAGAACATTAATTATTTAATTCAAATAACTACTATAAATATTATACTGTGTGTGCGGTTACCAGCCGTGGACTCATCCATGGTTGTTAGTATTTCCATGCAGATTCAAACCTAGCTCTGCCAGAATTCTTAAGACGATAGAACAGTAATAATTATTTAATTCAAATAAATGCTATAAATATTATACTGTGTGTGCGGTTACCAGCCGTTGACTCTCCCATGTTTGTTAGTATTTCCATGCAGATTCAAACCTAGCTATGCCAGAATTCTTAAGACGATAGAACAGTAATTATTTAGTTAAAATACAAAACTGAAACTGATTTCTTGCTGCTTCCCTGCTGAAGTGAAGAACTGTTCTGAGGGTTGGTCCTGCGGACTCTCCCATGGTTGTTAGTATTTCCATGCAGATTCAAACCTAGCTATGCCAGAATTCTTAAGACGATAGAACAGTAATTATTTAGTTAAAATACAAAACTGAAACTAATTTCTCACTGTTTCCTGCTGAAGTGAAGAACTCTTCAGAGGGTTGGTCCTGCGGACTCGCCCATGGTTGTTAGTATTTCCGTGCAGATTAAACCTAGCAATGCCAGAATTCTTAAGACGATAGAACAGTAATTATTTAGTTAAAATACAAAACTGAAACTGACTTTCTTGCTGATTCCTGCTGAAGTGAAGAACTCTTCAGAGGGTTGGTCCTGCGGACTCGCCCATGGTTGTTAGTATTTCCATGCAGATTCAAACCTAGTTATGCCTGAATTCATAAGACGATAGAACAGTAATTATTTAGTTAAAAATACAAAACTGAAACTAATTTCTCGCTGCTTCCTGCTGAAGTGAAGAACTCTACAGAGGGTTGGTCCTGCGGACTCGCCCATGGTTGTTAGTATTTCCATGTTGATTCAAACCTAGCTATGCCAGAATTCTTAAGATAGAACAGTAATTATTTAGTTAAAAATACAAAACTGAAACTAATTTTCTTCCTGCTTCCTGCTGAAGTGAAAAACTCTTCAGAGGGTTGTTCCTGCAGACTCGATAATGGTTGTTAGTATTTCCATGTAGATTCAAACCTAGCAATGCCAGAATTCTTAAGATAGAACAGTAATTATTTAGTTAAAATACAAAACTGAAACTGATTTTCTTGCTGCCTTCCTGCTGAAGTGAAGAAGTCTTCAGAGGGTTGGTCCTGCGGGCCGCAGGACACGGTGTCCATGTCCGCAGGAGTGCAATATCCGTCTGGACAACTACAGCAGGAAATAGATTCACTGGCAGTTCATATCCTGACCGTACTGCCTGATGCGCAGGCGCTGAAAGAATCAAAACCGGGATGCGTGTTTCTAACTTTTAGATAGGCGGGATGATATAGTGGTTTAATTAATTTGTAAGGAGGGGTAGAAGAACTGTTCGAATTCAGTCAAGAATATATTCGTCCACGATAACTTAAAAAGTGTCAAATCTTTACTAAACAAATTTCATATTTAAGGTTTTAATAAGGATCTTAACACCGGATAAGATTTTGGTAGAAATCCGCAAACCAGAAGTAGTAGTTTTTGAAGCTTGATATAGTTTTCCTTAAATAAATTGATATATTATTAATTTATGACAATTTTTGCAATTCAAAATAAAAGAAAATATAATTATCTAGGGGTACAGTTAATTTGATATAAAATTTTCTGAATCTGGTAGTATTTTACAATAAAATAAAGTACAATTTATATTCTATTTATTTGAAATGCCAGTTTCTTGTTGTCCATGATTATATGAAATTTGTTTCTTCACAAAATTTGAATGATTATGACAATTACAGTACAGTTGACATATTTTGCTTGCATCTTGGTTTACATTATCATTTACATATTGCATGAACATGAAACTATTAAAATGTAAGTAAAACTATTTATTAGATTAGTTGAATAAGTAGACATAGGCGAGAAGTCATGTGCTGGCCACATCAGATTTTTTTCAAATTGCAGTATCTTGTGTCCATGATCATATGAAATTTGTTACTACACAAAATTTGAATGATTATGACAGTGACAGTACAGTTGACATATTGCTTGCATCTTGGTTTACAATATCGTTTACATAATTACATGAACATGAAATGTAAGTAAAACAATTTATTACATTAGTTGAATAAGCAGAATTAGGCGAGAGGTCGTGTGCTGGCCACAGCAGATTTAAAAAAAAATTACACATAAAAATCAAATTAAGAGTCTGACAAATACATTATTTATGAAAGTGTTCACAGCAGCCTTAAATAGAAATAATCATAAGTTATAAACACAGGAATATGCAAATGTTACACATTTTATACAATGCATAAACATATCTGTCAATCATACAGATTGGGAAAATTGTTACATCTGTCTCTTTGTGAAATTATCATAATATCAAATAAAATACATATAAATGTGGAATTAATTTTAAAAAATCTGCCGTGGCCAGCATACGACCTCTCGCCTAATTCTGCTTATTCTACTAATCTAATAAATAGTTTTACTTACATTTTAATAGTTTCATGTTCATGTAATATGTAAACGATAATGTAAACCAAGATGCAAGCAAAAGATGTCAACTGTACTGTCACTGTCATAATCATTCAAATTTTGAGTAGAAACAAATTTCATATCATGGACAACAAGATACTGGTACTTCAAAAAAGTAGAATATTAGTTGCACTTTATTTTATTGCTAAATACTACCAGATTCAGCAAATTGTATTTAAAATTAACTGTACTCATAGATAATTATATTATCTTTTATATTTAATTGCAAAAATTGTCATAAATAAATAATGTACCAATTTATTGAAGAAAAACTATATCAAGTTTCAAAAAGTACTACTTCCGGTTTGCGGATTTCTACCAAAATCTTATCCGGTGTTAAGATCCTTATTAAAATCTTAAATATGAAATGAGGTTATTAAAGGTTTGATACTTTTTAAGTTATCGTGGACGAAAAATCGTCACATAATTCATACGTCCATACATACATACGCACATACACACACACAGACATCATCGTGAAAATAGTAAATTCGTATTGTAGAGACCCTGAAACGTGCTTATCCATCAAAAACTCATACTCGAAAATTTTTACCCAATACTTCTCTTATAGAATATGAGGCGAGAGGTAAAAAGTAGTTTTAATGAGATGGATTGTTTACATAAAAGTGTTTTATTTTCGAAATTGTAAACACGAGTCTTAAGACTCATCTATAATTCAATTTACCAATTTATATTTCTGATTTTCTTAGCAGTGAATGAGTTTTAGGGCAGGAGGTAATTTTTCTTCATAATTATTCACCCTCTATGGTGTATTACTTTTCTATGGGGTGTGCTTCCCTTGGTATGATTTATAAACTGCGCAAACTATTTTTAACTTCGTAACATTGTGCTCGGGTGTAAAGTGATTAATTATTGGCCTGGTGAGAATGGGCAAGGTAGTGAAGGTACCGCATCTACAATGGAAATAACGTCCTTCGCTTTATTGATTCAAGTATAAAAAGTATGCAAAACATAAACAAATCAATTCTAAGAAAGAATCAGGTTCTTTGCATACATAGCTATCGTGGATATTCAATTTATTCAGCACTGAATTTTCGTACAAGAGCTTTATTTTTATTTGGAACCTGTGGTTGGAGTGGTTCATATTATTTTTATTTGAATCTCTCAGATTAAACTGATTTTAATTTAGATTTAGGTTTTTCACCTCAAAAATAAATTAATTTCTGTACCTCAGGCCCTGAATTTTTTAACAATTTATTGATTAAAATATTTCGTATGAGTGTACATTCTATTGTAGTTAATATAAAAATATCACACCAATTATTTATCCATAAATTAATTAATAACATGAAAATCTATGTCACTTAAGAAATAAATTTAAATTTCTATTCCTGAGCCCCTGAATTTTTTAACAAATTATGGTTTAAAATATTTCGTATGAATGTACATTTTATTGTACCTAATGTAAAAGTATTACAGCAATTAATTAATAACATATGAGAATCTTAGAAAAATCTATGTCACTTATGAAATAAATAAAAATTACTATACCTCAGTCCCGGAATTTTTTAACATTTTATTGATTAAAATATTCCGTACTTAATATGAAACTATCGCAGCAATTATTTATCAACAAATGACCTACTAATAAAGGAGAATTTATCTACTTTACTTTAGAAATTAAGGATTATTTTCTGGAAACAAAATTACATTAAATTTGAGGTCAAAACATTTTTTATTCAATTTTGACGTTTAAACTGCTATTATTAACTAGTCCAGTCATTTTAGCAAAAAAATGGGCTCAACCTCGGAATGAGAGATAATAAGCTAGAAACTCGTATACACCTTCATTTTTGCGTTCTAAAAGTTGCCTCAAAAGTCTCATAAAATCTCGTGCCTGCGTCGTAAGTTATTCGAGGTCAAAGGTTACAAAACTCGTTTTTTCGAGATTATCTAGGTTTCTATGGCTCCAATGATGTTAATCTATTATAAAAATTGTAGAGAATAAAATTTCCTACAACTTTGGTATTAAAAAAATTTTTCTCCGATCAATAGTTCAAAAGTTACGGCCGAAAGAAACAGGAACGCTTTTAAAAAATTTAATTATGGCATTACTTTATGTCATAATGTACAAAAACGACTGTAACTTTTCAACACATTAAAATATTGACTTCCGGTCTGAAGCATTCAATTCTTAAGACTATTTTCAATCTACAATACAATTTTTAAAATTTTGGAGGTCCTAGTTTAGCCAAAATTTAAACCAAAAATTTTTTGTATTTTCTTAAATTATTGTGTTTACTCAACTCTAATTTCTGAATGAATCAAGATATCAACTTTCGGTTTTCAGCATTGAATTCCTGAGACTTTTTGTAAAACCGTCACCCGTGAAACTGTTACCCGTGAAACCTTGACCCGTGAAACCGTCACCCGTGAAACTGTTACCCGTGAAACCTTGACCCGTGAAACCGTCACCCGTGAAACTGTTACCCGTGAAACCGTCACCCGTTGCAAAAAAAAATTATAAAACCAATGACAATTTGTCATTGACGACTACTTTCAGTAGTTTTTTTAATACCTATGTCAAAATTAGTTAATAATTCATAATTTCGTCAAAATTAAATAAAATATTGTATAAACCACGTGAGATACAAATGTTTACTCACTCGAACAAATTATCCCACTCGCCCTTCGGGCTCGGGGGCTAAACTTTCTTCTCTTGAATAAACATTCATATGTATCTCACTTGGTGTATAAATATCTATTAATAATTTGTACCATTCTTTAAAAAAAATTCTGTAGATGCAAGAAACTTCTTTAAATTTTATTAATAATTATCCTGAAGTAATTCTTTGATAGTTCACTAGTTAATCCAATGTTTCATTGAATATCCGAGAACAAGAAAAGTTTGTGTCTCGAGCGAAGCGAGCGAGGCAATCGAATCAAAGTGAAAATAGAGCCTGCCTCTCGTATTAGACACAACATATATTTTTAAGATATATCCAGACAACATTGTTGATATAATAAAAAAAACACAGAACTAAAATTTATATTGTAAGATATAATATAAAGAATGTATTATGATAGAACTTCTATATTAATTGATGCTATCTGCGATAAGATGCAATATTATCTGTAAAAATTAAGTCGTTGGTAACACTGAAAAACTAACTTTCCTTACTATTTCGCGGGAAGAAAACTGTGTTTTCTCCGCCTGTCATAAAAAAATAATTATTTCCTGCTTAAAGTGTACCACCCCCACAGTTCCCGCCCGCAGTTTAATTCCCTGCCGGTGTTGAGAATCCGCGTCCTGCAAAAGTGGGCGTATCCACGCCTGCGCCGCGGGTCGCCGCGACGCCTTACAGCGTCAGTGCAGTTCCTGCTGTCGTAGCGACCGTCGCTTGTCTCGCCGGCTAACTAGTCTCCTGCTAAGTCAGTCAAACCCCGTGCAAGTCAGCATTGCTAGTCAGCGGCTGCCTCTCTGGTGGGTTGTCTGGACGCTAACTGGCAGATAGTGAGTGCGAAGTGTCTGTGACTTGTGTGTGACTTTAACTGAGGGATGAGGCGGAAGTAGGCCCCACGATGAGACGACGAAAGGTAGACAAAAATTGTTTTTTTTATTTTATTTTGCTTAATTAAAAAATATTTTTTGTACAATTGTATTTTTGTATAATAATCTGGTGGTTATGTACCTACCCCGTTTTGTGAATCACTAATCCACCCTTAATTATACTTGACTACTAGGTATACGTATATAATTAAATTATATTTCTTGACTGTTTTAGGTAATGGAATGAAAAAGTAACAGAGTTCTCTGTCTTCAAAGTTAAATTTATTTATTAACAGATGATAATCATCACCGACGTTTCGGTAGCAAATCTACCTTCCTCAGGGTTAAATTTAACTTTGAAGACTGAGAACTCTGTTACTTTTTCATTCCATACGTATATAATACCTACGAGTTTATATTTAATTTTAAATCAGTTATACTCAAAGTTATAAAACAGATAAAAAAAATTTGATTCGTCAAAATATATTTATTAATATATGCTCAATATTATATAATATCAAAGATAATAATAAATAATGCTTTATTTCCGTCATACCAATCAGTGTTGGAAAAAGTCATTTACAAAGAGTATATAATTAAATAATTCCTATACTTACGTACACAATTTTTACGATATTGACATTTTATTTTTTATGAATATTTGAACTTTATTATTTTCAATAAGATAGTCATGCACTGAATAGTAGCATTTATCTATAAGAAATTTTTTTAAGTTGTTCTTAAATTCTTTAAGACTTTGAATGTTCCTAAATTTTTCAGGTATTTTGTTATAAATCTGAATTAATTTCGAACAAATATTGTTAAAGAGTAGGTATGGTACTTGCAGAATTAACCATTTTCGTGAATCATCTATTCTAACCTACGCCTAATAAATTTATTTCCAAATCTGAATTAATAACTATGTAGGTACAAACAAATATTTTTGATATTTATGTTTGGTTGTGGTTTCTTTACAAATTATTATTTTATGTTAAGCGCAAGATATATAACGCTAACCTATTTCGTGAATCTTCTAACCTATCTATTTGTACAGTAAATAACGTACGTTTATAACGAACCATTACACTGTTATAACAAATTTATATTAATTTATTTTTGTACCTCTGGATTTATTTACCTAATCAGTCTTGTTACATTGCTATAATAAATTAATCCATTGCGTGAATCATGGATCTTAAATAGATGTTATACAGGGTGTACCATAACTTGAGGTACACATAAGAATGGTACGTATTAATCACGAAACTAAAAGATTTTTTCAAAATTCGAATATTTGTTTTTGAAGTTTGTGATACAAACAGTTTAAACTAATGTAATGTAAAGCTAATATTTGTATTATTTTGCATATTAAATTGTATCTTGTGGTATAAAAAAGTACTCCTTAAGTAGACTACCCTTATTAATAGAAATTACGAAATAAATCTTTTTGTTTCGGAATAGTAGCTACGTTAAATATTGTGTCATTTCAATGTATTATGTCAAGTTATGGTCACCCTGTATATGACTATCAACAATAAAAATATAAAATTGACTATCATTTGCAATATTCAATGAACAAAACATGATTTTCCATTTTAACGTTTGATAAAAAGCAAATTAACTTTTTGCATTTGAGTTTCGTCCGATTCGTCAAAATTCGTCATAAATATAATGATTTCTAGTTGGCATATATCCGCACGGGCATTATAGCAACCCATTATACCGTGAAAACCGAGGCAAAAACAGCGGACATCAAACGGTGGACCAGAACACATACAAACGTAAAGATGTGAGGACTATCACTGGAAAATGATTAATTACAATATAATATTTTTGTGAGGATAGATTTTTGACGACTGTAATTTGATTCTTAGTTAGTCACAAGGTTAAAATGAAGTATTAAATTCAATTATTTAATTATCATCAATTGTTAATTATTAAAAAAATCTGATGTGGCTAGTACAAGACTTTCCGCCATACTTACATTATTCTTTTGACTTATTATACAAATATATGAATATATAAGTACTAATACTTACTCACAAATATATTTTAGTCATTTTATTTAAACTGCAGAAGAAGATATAAACGATATTTTATTATTGCAACTGTCACTGTCATGTCATAGTCATTTAAATTTTACGTAGTAACAAACCCTAAAACGTGCTCATCCACCAAAAACTCATACTCGAAAATTTTGACCCTTCACAATACCTCTCTTATAGAATATGAGGCGAGAGGTAAAAATAATAAGCTGTTCAAATCAAAAACAGAACAATAATTAAAGCATTTAGTTCTAAAGTTTACATTTGTATTTATAAACTTAAAAATAGTTTTAATAAGTGGTAAACATAAACCTTAAGTTTGGAGTTTTCAAACTTAAGTTCTAGAAAGTTTAAAAAGCGTAAATGCTCGCATAGTTACATGAATATAAATATAAACATTCTTAAATATAAATAAAAAACCTTAAAACTAAATGCATATGTGTATGTAAATGAGGCTTACCCTAGAGATATAGCGACATTTTTATGTATGTATATGTAACATAAATAGAACCGTATAAAGAATAGTATAACGCATTGACATTTTATAGAATAAAATTAAAATCAATTGAACTAATTTATTATTCATATAGGTACAACAAAATATAATACATCAATTATTCATATTTCAATTTTTATACAGACAGTAACCTCTGTACTGTACCAATAACAAAATGTTTCAATATTCTGATCACTAATAATGGTTGAATTGTTACGATACATAAATAAACAGGGTGTACCTAACCTGTGTAACAAAATTTAAGGGTATAGTATTAGACGCACTGACTATGAATCAAAAAGAAAAGAATTTTGTTGAAATTCGCAAATTAAAAAATCTGCTGTGGCCAGTACACGACCTCTCGCCTAATTTATTCTGCTTATTCTACTAATCTCGAGACTAATCTAATAAATAGTTTTACTTACATTTTAATAGTATCATGTTCATGTAAGATGAAAACGATAATGTAAACCAATAAGATGCAAGCAAAATATGTCAACTGTACTGTCAGAATAATTCAAATTTATTTAGAAACAAATTTCATATCATGGACAAGAAGATAGAATATGAATTGTACTTTATTTTATTGTTAAATAATACCAGATTCAGCAAATTGTATTTATAATTAACTATACCCATAGATAATAATTTTTTTTTATTTTTATTTGCAAAAATTGTCGTAAATAAATAATGTACCAATATATTTAAGGAAATCTTTATCAAGCTTTAAAAAGTACTACTTCCGGTTTGCGGTTTTCTACCAAAATGTTATCCGGTGTTAAGATACTTATTAAAACCTTAAATATGAAATTTGGTTATTAAAGGTTTGATACTTTTAAGTTATCGTGGACGAAAAATCGTCACATAATTCATACATACATACGTCCATACATCCATACATACACACACACAGACATCATCGTGAAAATATTAAATTCGTATTCTAGAGACCCTGAAACGTGCTTATCCACCAAAAACTCATACTCGAAAATTTTGACCCATTACAATACCTCTCTTATAGAATATGAGGCGAGAGGTAATAAGTAGTTTTATTATTTGTTTAATAGTACATTTGCATCTGCTTCAGAACTACAGTTATTTATGTAAACTTTACATCGTTATATCTCATGATACGTGCTTATCCACCAGAAACTCATACTCGAAAATTTTGACCTTATGAATATGAGGCGTGAGGTAAAACTATATCAAGTACTACTTCCGATTTGCGGATTTCTACCAAAATCTTATCCGGTGTTAAGATTCTTATTAAAACCTTAAATATAAAATTTGGTTATTAAGTTTTTCCTGTTTGTAAAATTATTATTACATTAATGTAATTATGCTAATAAATACTGCATAAATTGTTTAACTTTTTTTGTATTTAAATGTGACAACCAGTGGTACCTAAAATGATACTTTTTTGCAAACTACTGTTAATTTTACGAGTTTCAACAAAATTCTTTTTGATTCATCAGTGCGTCCAATACCCTTAATTTTGTTCTACGGGTTGTGTTACACCCTGTATGTATTAAGGGTGTACCCTACTTCTGTGCAATGTTGCCAAACTTCGCTAATCAGTCCTCTGGACAATAACGCACGCCCTATCGTCATCTAAGTCCTTAGTCAGGTACCTACTCCTCAGCTGCTATCTTACACGTCTTCGTCCAAAGTTCTTATCAGATGTCGACGTGGCAACGTCGGAGTCATTTCTCAGCCCGCATCGGAAATTCCGCCTGTCAAATGGCGCGAGTTTTGAACACGGGACATTTATATTAAGGATCTAGATGCCGAGGCAAGCTCGCGAAAACAGGAACAATAGAACGGAGGAAAGCGACGATATGTTACGAACGACAGCTGACTGTGACAAAGTATTCAATCATTCAAACTTACGAGTACAACCGGAGGTCTTTACCGAATTAAATACAGAAACTAAAAATGGTTTCATAACGAGTATCGAAGTGAGAAATATCGGGCGAGTAATACAATATTACTATCGGACCTGAAAAATTAACTGTATTTAAGCTATGAATGTTTTCGAAATTCTTCTGTTCCAAGACTCATTGAAGATTCAATTTAACAGTGCCGTTATTTGACAGAAAATTTATCAACAGGATTATTTTTTCAGGATTCAATAACATAATAGAATCGTCGGATTTTTTATGCTCCTGAAACCTGAAAAAACTGTTTTGAAGCAATGAATGATTTAGAAATTCTTCTTTTCCAAGACTCATTGAAGATTCAATTTAACAGTGCTGTTATTTGACAGGCAAGTCTCACCAGAAATATTTTTCTCGGGATTCAATAGCATGAAAGAATCTTCAAAGAATCCTTATGGGAACAATGTTAAATTAATTTAATATCTATTATAACTTAAGTCCTGTTCACACATGGATTTTTTATGCTCCTGAAACCTGAAAAAAATTCACTGTTTTGAAGCTATGCTTGAATTAGAAATTTTTCTTTTTCAAGACTCATTGAAGATTCAATTTTGACAGGAAATTCTTACCAGAATTATTTTTTTTCAGGATTCAATAGCCTGAAATAATCCTTGTGGGAATAAGGCTTCATTAATTTAATATCTATTATAACTTAAGGGCGTTCACATATAAATTATTTTATGATCTTGAAACCTGAAAATAATTCAATATTTTGAAGCTAGGAATTAATTAAAAATTCTTTTTTCCAAGACTCATTGAAGATTCAATTTAGCGGCGCCGCAATTTAACAGGCAATTCTCATCTGGATTATTTTTCTCAGGATTCAATAGCATTTAAACTTTAAGCTCTATTTATACTAAAATTCTTTGAATATTCTTTCATATGCTACTGAAACTTGGAAAAAATTCACTGTTTTCAAGCTATGAATGAATTAGAAATTCTTTTTTTCCAAGACTCATTTTAGATTCAATTTAGTAGCGTCCTTATTTGACAGGAAATTATCTCCAGGATTATTATTTTCAGGATTCAATAGCATGAAAGAATCCTTGTGGGATCAAGGCTTAATTAATTTAATATCTATTATATCTATAAGTCACGTTCACACATGGATTTTTTATGCTCCTGAAACCTGAAAAAAATCTCTTTTTTCAAGCTATGCATGAATTAGAAATTCTTTGAGGATTCTTTCATGCTTCTGAAACCTGAAACAAATTCACTCACTTTGAAGCTATAAATGAATTAGAAATTTTTCTTTCCAAGATTTAATTTAGCGGCGCCGCTATTTGACACATAATTCTCTTCAGGATTATTTTTATCAAGATTCATTAGCATGAAAGAATCCTAAAAGAATCCTGGTGTGAACAAGACTTTATTAATTTAATACCTATTATGATTTTGTTCACGCTTCTGAAACCTGAAAAAAATTACTGTTTTGAAGCTATGAATGAATTAGAAATTCTTCTGTTCCAAGACACTTTAGCGGCGCCACTATTGGCAGAAAATTCTCATCAGAATTATTTTCTCAAGATTTAGAAGCATGAAATAATCCTGAAAGAATCCTTCAATACCTATTTCATCCTGCAATTCCAAAAAAATTAAACCATAGAACATTTACTGTATTTCTAGTTTAATTTCTCCCCTCAAAATCTGTAGTATTTGTAAACTTGGAAAAAAGTTCAGCAAGTTGTTCAAGTCTATTCTGATTGAATTACATGTCTGCGAGTTTATTTATTCACGATTAACTTAATTATCGTTTCTTTACGGCCCCATTTATCAATTAAGAACAATAGTTAGTTGTTCTCTAGGGTGGCGTTGCATTTAGGACGTCTTTGTTTAATTGTTGGGTAGTATGCAGATTAGATGATAACTATTTACATTAACTGCCAGATAGCCCCCAGTTAAGGGGCTTTTATCACAGTAAAAAATCTGACGTGGCCATCACACAACCTTCCGCCATATCTAGACTTTAAACAGAAATGTATATGTATACGTACAATATACAAATAAGAATCTAAAATATTCAAACACAGAAATTAGTATCACCTGAATCAAAAGATTCATTCGCACGAAAACTCTTCTGTATTGAAGCAATCCTCCGTTCAGTTACTACATTTAATAGCTTACTTATGACTTATATAGCGCTAGTATGTTAACTTGTCACCCGTCTCACCTGTCAATATTATTTATGCAGAAACAAAAATCAACCGAACATGGATTGCAAGATTTCAACGTATTTTTATAACGTAAATTGCAAATAACTTTTCCTCTTATTCTTATTACAAATAAATACTATATTTATCCAAATTTATAGAAATTTTGGACACTTAATCTTTTCAATCTTCAAAAAATATCACTTCCGGTGAAGATATTTGTACCAAAATCTAATGAGGTCTTCTTATTCGTATACAATTGTAGAATACCAAATATCAAAATTTTTGGGTAATTCGTATTTGAGTTATGCGACAGACGGCATCGGCCCGGACCACACACATACACACACACACATTCACACATACATACAGACATCATCGGGAAACTATCAAAAATGAGTTGTAAGGACCCTAATTCGTGCTCATCCACTAACAACTCACTACCCGATTTTTTGCATGATTCCAATACCTTCCTTTACAGGTAAGCGGAAGGTAAAAAGTATTTAACAAATTACCCCCAAGCTATTAATCCTATAAATCTAAAAAAAAAACGTATAAAGACAAAGGCAGTAAAAATCTAGATACGTTGTCGAATTTTTAAAATTGTTATTATTATTATTTATAAACAATTAAATAATAATAATTCTGAGAAAAACTATTCGTAACTATGATTGCATTGTAAATTTAAATGTTTGTATCACATTATTACCTATATAAAATTTTCAAATAGTTGTCGAGTAATTTGTTAAATTAAAAATTGCATGCGCGCTAGACAATCAAATTGAGTATTTTCTAAACAAGAATGGAGCGAAACATAGCAATTAGATAAATAGAGGCAACATAGGATGTCAGCGCGGCTACCTGAAATAACGGGGATTTGTGATCTAGCAGCGCTGAGCGATAAAACCCCCTTAAATTCCAGCGTATTATAACCGAACCATAGGTGAACTTTCATCATGCAACGTTCTATTTTTGACACGCTAAGCTCAAATTATATTTTCGATCGTGATTGTTAATTATTATTTATATTGCATGCAAGTATTAAATTAGCAATGCATCCAAAAATATTTTAATCGTGTTTGTAAAATATTAAATTTATATTTATACCACCATTCGTGTGTTTGGAGTATAAAATATTAATATGTTTTCTTAGTAATTTTATGTTTAATGCTCAATAAAATTTAATATCTAGCAAAACACTTGCACTAAACTATCTTAATATTTGTTTAAGTGCTTAATTTTTATCCAACGTTATAATTTATATATTTTACTTGTTCAATTTTTAAACGTTCTGCACTTTATCTGCATAAATTTCTGCGAATAGGAACAAGCAATAGGCATAATATATCAATAGAGTCACTAGAGTTTCTAGATTGCTTTATGATAAATAAGAATACCTGAAAATAAATATAATTTGCAATAGAGATGAAAGAAGAGAGAGCAAAATTCATCAAATTGCAATGAATTTTATGCCAAATGAACTATTATCACAGATTTTTAGATTAAGGCAATTAAGAATGTATATAATCATTGTGTAACATAATTCTTATTGTAGGTTACATCGTTTATCCGAAATTTATGCAGAAAGCATGTGCAACATGAGCCAAGTGGCACTAGTAGTTACAGAAATAATTTTAAATCATATTATGACCTATAATACGATTTTGACAATTATCGAATTAAAAACAGACTTCGTGTTACGGTTTTTCACTTTTAAACGCGCCCTTAATAATTAAGTGAACCCCGAATAACAATTTTAATTCTATTTAACATTACAGTACAATTTATGCTCTCAAATTTGTACCCCTTCACAAAAATTAATAACAATAAGTATACTTACATAAAAACTATGCTGAATCCAACGCTGTATCTTTTACTTACGTCCACTCCAATGTTTTTTAAACGATTAAAAAATTTAAAATTACTGGTTATTTATTTAAACATCCTTATACACAAACTAAACATTTGTTTGCATTGATTTACAAATTGAGCTGTAAAATCAATATGCCTTAATAAAAATTAACAAAAATACATACACATACATAAAAAACCCTGCTGAATCCGCCCCAGTATCTCCCACCTCCCTCCGGGCCTTAGTTTCCCAGTTACCTCCCCTAAACAAACCGCCTCGTAACACCGGCTCATATCTTAGCATAATATTTGCATTGATTTATAAATAGAGCTGTAAAATAAATATTCCTTGATAAAAATTAACAAAAATACATACACATACGTAAAAAACCCTGCTGAATCCGCCCCAGTACCTCCCACCACCCTCCCGTTTCCTCGTTTCCCGTTACCTCCCCTAAACAAACCGACCTCGTAACACCGGCTCATATCTTAGCATATTATTTGCATTGATTTACAAATTGAGCTGTAAAATAAATATGCCGTAATAAAAATTAATAAAAATACATACACATACATAAAAAACCCTGCTGAATCCGCCCCAGTACCTCCCACCACCCTCCCGTTTCCTCGTTTCCCGTTACCTCCCCTAAACAAACCGACCTCGTAACACCGGCTCATATCTTAGCATATTATTTGCATTGATTTACAAATTGAGCTGTAAAATATATATATGCCTTAATAAAAATTAACAAAAATACATACACATACGTAAAAAACCCTGCTGAATCCGCCCCAGTACCTCCCACCACCCTCCCGTTTCCTCGTTTCCCGTTACCTCCCCTAAACAAACCGCCCATGTACCACCGGCTCATATCTTAGCATATTATTTGCATTGATTTACAAATTGAGCTGTAAAATAAATATGCCTTGATAAAAATTAACAAAAATACATACACATACGTAAAAAACCCTGCTGAATCCGCCCCAGTACCTCCCACCTCCCTCCTGGCCTTAGTTTCCCCGTTACCTCCCCTAAAAAAACAGCCCTCGTAACACCGGCTCATATCTTAGCATATTATTTACATTGATTTACAAATTGAACTGTAAAATAAATATGCCTTGATAAAAATTAACAAAAATACATACACATACGTAAAAAACCCTGCTGAATCCGCCCCAGTACCTCCCACCACCCTCCCGTTTCCCCGTTCCCCGTTACCTCCCCTAAACAAACCGCCTCGTACCACCGGCTCATATCTTAGCATCAGGGTAAACTCATCTTGGCAATTTCTGCAATATATCGTCAATTATTACGTGCCATTGGTTCCTTGTTAAGTCGAGGGCCTCGAGGGCCTGTATTTACTTTTATCACGCTAATCTTCGAGGTTCACAGCTTAGAGAACCCATTCAATCGCACTCGAGATGCGCATGATATTCAAAGGGAGATTGAATCCTGGACGACTGGATTGTGAAATTTGAAAAGATATACAGGAGACTGGAGAGGTTTAGTAGAGGGTTATTAGTTAGTAAGATGGCTTAGGGTGGGGCAGGTACCCGTGAGTTGGTGGTACAATCATTTATTTTACTGTAAAAGTTTATTTTTTAATTTTACCATGTTTTCTTTTGGCTGTTATTTGTGATGATTATATTTGAAATAATTTTCACTTTTGCAGCTAAAAAAATATTTGATGTGGCCAGCACAAGACCTCCTGCCATACTTACTTTATTCTTTTTACATATTAGACAAATATATGAATATATAGCTACTACTACTACTCACAAATATATTTTAGTCATTTTATTTAAACTGCAGAGGAAGATATTTTACTATTTTCACTGTCACTGTCATGTCATAATCATTTAAATTTTACGTAGTAACAAATGTTAATCGATCATGGACTACAAGATACCGAAATACTAAATTATAAGTATATACATTAATAATTATTCTTAAATGATACTAGATACAAAAATATTTATAAAATACCGACTGTAGGTAATAATCACTTAATCTTTCATTTAAAATAAAAAAATTGTCTTAAATTAATTATTTATCGAAATATTTTTAAAAAGTACTACTTCCAGTTTGTAGATTAAAACCAAAAATATAATGGCTTATTAAGATTCGTTTTAAAACCTGAGATATACAATTTGAAATTTTAATGTTTGATATTTTTTGAGTTATCGTTTCCGAAAAAATTGTAACATACAAACGAACGAACGAACGCACACACACGCACATACACACAGACATCATCTCAAAAATGTTAAATTCTTCCTCTAGGAATCCTAAAACGTGCTTATCCACCAAAAATTCACACTCGAAAATTTTGACTTATCATAATACTTCCTTTATAGAATATGAGGCGGGAGGTAAAAATAATTAAAGCTAGGACGAAAATGAAAGATACAGGGTTGGATTCAGCGTATTTTTATTAATTTTTGTAAAGGGATACAAATTTCAAAGCATTAATTAACTGCAATGCTGATTAAAATAATTTCAAAATTGCTATGCGGAGATCAGTTGATTTATAAGAGGGTGCAGGGCTGAAAAAAAATTGGGCGTTAAAGAAAGGTACAGGGCTGTATTGAGCACAGTTTTTTATGTACCCGTACGTAATTTTATAAATTTCTTACAAAAGATACAAATTTGTTACAAGATATTGTGAAACAGTAAGTTTAGTAAGTAAGTTTACGAGCTAAAAAAATAACTACAGGCAAAAATTATTTATTAAACACAAGTTTTCTTGTATAAAAAACTCCGCTGATTCCAAATCCGGTTAGTTTTTCTCTCTAACTCATTTAGTTTCCGAGCTACGCTCAATTGTGTCACCCTATCGGCAAAAACCTTCCATCAATTAACTCGCGGTTAAAGTATCCAAAATCAAGTTCCATCGCAGTAGTCCTTGCCGTCAGTTCTTTGTTTGTCGCCTGCTAGATTCCTGCTGTCCTGCTGCGACGCTCCGTCCTGCTTAATGGCGGAGGCGTGGACCGAGACAAAAACACATCGGGCTAAATACACATTAATCTGTTTAAGCAGCAAAACATGGCCGCCTGCCAGTGGTACTCAAACTTTCTTGTAGCGGGACCCTACTCCACGAGAGTTGGTTAGCATTCATAATGTTTTTTGCGGGAAGAAATAGACAGTAAAATTTTTACTAATTTAGGTATTCGGGGTTAAAAATGTTTGGTATTATTAATTTGGTCCTGGGTGAAATAAAATTCGACAAATCGGGTTTAGTCTTCGACCATATATAGGAATAGACAAACAACGCAAGCCTTTGTTGTGAAGCAGAGAACTAGCGTAGCGGTGTGAAGAGGAGTATGACCTGCAGACACCTTGAAGTGTTGCAGTTTGCCTTTTATCATTCTCTGTCCCATGACAACAAACCAGAAGTCAGCAATGTGCAACACTTTAGGGTGTCTTCACCTCTTTTCCCCGCCTATAGATGCTGCTCCCCGCTACCGTACTTCTTGCCTTCACAACATTGTATATTACAGCATTGACTGTTATCTGTCTATACCTATATATGGTCGAAGGGTTTAGTATTCACATTTGAGGTTGCATTTTAAAAAACTAAACCCTATATTTAACTGCGGTGTGCGGCATTGTGTTCCTCGTACTTTAATTGACTTATAACAAAATTTTGAGAATTGCAAAAATGTTGAAATTTTTTAGGTTCCCCAAAACAAATAACCCTCGTTATCTCGAAAACGGTAAAAGATACGGACTTGATTTTGTCACCATTGAATTCCTCGCATCGAATTACATGGGTGTACAAATTTTTAGCGCAAAATTCTGTCTGGTACATTTTTTATGAAGTATTTTAGAAAATCGTCATAAAAAACGTACCAGTCAGAATTTTTTGCTGAAAATTTGTAAACCCATGTAATTCGACGCGAGGAATCCAATGCTGATAGAATCAAGTCTGTATCTATTGCCATTTTCGAGATATCAAGGGACGTTACTTTTCAGGAACCTGAAAATAATATCAATTTTGTAATTTCTAAAAATTTGGTTACATGTTAATTAAATTGCTAGAAACATAATGCTGCAAATCGAACTTCAATATCAAGTTTAGTTTTGGCGCTAAAACCTCATTCACATAAGCATTTAGTTTTAAGACACACGTCTACCTCCTAAAATCCAACATAAAATGTACTGTCGTTGCGAGTGTTTTGTGGCCAGTACAAGAAAGGTAAAATTTTATTTCAACAAGGATTTAATACAGAAAGAATAGATCTACAGATGTGCCTTTTTAAAATTTTGATTGCAAAGTTGTACATGATTGTAAAAATTCCGAAAAATTTATGCAAACTTTATATGGTTCGGTTATATCTCGTGATAGAAATTAATTTTTAAAAAGGAACATCTGTAGATACATTCTTTCTCTATTAAATTGTTTATAAATACATTATCCTGAAATCAATAATAATCTGACAGTTTACTCGCAACGAAAACACTTTTACAGTATTTTTCAACTTCAAAATGATATTGCATTGCTAGGAGGCGACAAAGTACGAGTTTCAGGCTGGTTTCAGACAGCCGTAGTAGTGGCGAAAAGAGTGGAATAGAAAAAAAAGTAAAATCTATAGAATTGTAGGAATTCGGAAAAAACCTAGACGGGCTTAAGATTTACATTTATGTTTACATTTAATAAAGTTTAAATACATCTAACTAAATACGAGCATTCACAGAGCTTGAAAGTGGGACATCTGAATGCTCGTATTTAGTTTATGAATTCAAACTTTTGCTCATGTGAATGAGGCTTCAAAGTAGCAAATTGAAAAAATGTATAACCTCACTCAATTCCTTACAAAAAAATAATCACCCTGTTGTCACCGCCACACCACAGTGTCGCTGTATTTGAGATATTCCTGCACTAACCGTGAGCCGTGGCGGGCAGCAGGAACGTTCCTGCTGTACTACGTACAATGGAAACAGCAGGAGACCATTAACTGCATCGCAGGACGAGAGCAGGTCCTGCTCGATTACGCTCGAGCTTGTTGCAGTTGTTTTGTAAACAGGGTATTTTTGTTCTCGTAATGAGTGTAAGCAGGAGACGCTGCAGGAATTAGAGAGATATGCAGGAATATGCGCGGGTTGTTTGTGAAACTATTTTGTTTACTTGAACTTGGATCTGGCAAATTAGTTAGGATAAATTGGCAACGGGTAGATTAATTAATTAATTAATTAATTAAGTAGATTATTAATAAATAATAAGTTGGGTGTGATACCCTCACAGAAGAATGCATTTCATTCATTTTGTAATTTTATATTTATTTTGCTAAGGGTTTAACAAATAAATTAAAATGTTATTTAAGTTGTCATCTCATACGGGTAAACTTATAATTTTTGTGTTTTAGTTAAAATTAATTTTATTAATAATAATCTATGTCCGCCCGATTATTATTGTTCATCAATTAAAATAGTATATTATATAATGAGGGACTAAAGTGCATGATTTAATCCTGAGGGTGAAAGTTTATTTCACGAGCCGAAGGTGAGGGAAATAATCACCTGAGGGATTAAAGATACTTTAGTCCTGTGGTATATACGCTATTTTTTGCACTTCATCCTCAAACGAATGCAAAATAGTTTAAAAGAATACACATTTTGCAATTTTATGACAAATATTTATATTGTTACCATAGATACTCTGTAACAAATAACACGTATTTACTTGACAACAGGAATAATTAAGTCAATTCCTTGACAACGGGATTAAATATGAAAAATAATCCCTTGGGATCAAATTAAGAACCTAAGTCCATAAAAATAAGGACTAAAGAAGAGTTTTAGTCCCGGAAGTGCAAAATAGTGTATTATGTATCAAGTTTTATAAACGTCATTTTAGTCATGCGTTTTTTAGAAACGAGCGCAGCGAGTGTATAAAAAACGAGTATCTAGAGAGTTTATAAACGAGTCACATACTATACTTTTTCTTTTCTACATGTAGGTTATATCTACATGTAAGTTATATCATAATGTTATTATACATAGCTTCAAAATTCTACTTAGGCAAGTGTATTTAACTGTAAAATAGGAAAAAATTGACAATATTTGAAAGAAATAATTAATTTTCTTCAGTTTTTCACAAAAATTAAATGTGAAATATAGGATCCAACTTCAGCCCGTACTAAATATGTCAGTTACTATGTTCAACCCGTGACTAAAACGGCCAAAGCCACGGATTGTCGAGGTGCGTTTAAAATGATATTTAGCGCCATGGAAACCAGTTCGCTAATAGTATATTAAAGAACAAGTTTTATAAGACATAATTTTTTCGCACGTGTTCAAATTTAGTAAAACGAGCCCTCGGGCGAGTTAACTAAAGAACAAGTACGAAATGAGTTCTTTATACTATTTTTTCTATTTGATGTCTTTATATTATTAAAATTTAAATTATACTGCCACAATATACACAAGTCGATTTAGGGAAATTTATGTGTGTAACGTTTTGGTCGGTGATATTAATATTACCATTTATTTAACTGTCAATGTCACTGCAAAAGTATATAATTACTGAACTATTCTAGGTGATAAGTACAGATATTATAAAAAATATTGAACTTATATGTTTTCTATTTCTAGATTCATTAATTTTATTGAATAAAAAGTAATTAATTAAGCAAAACATATTTACAGGTTATACTGAAATTTGTCAATTCTGAAGTTTGACGTTTAACAATTGAAATAAATGTCATCTGATACATATCTGATACTAGCAATACCAACCTTCTATAAAAATATGTTGCGTGTCACAAAGTGAGCTCTAGCGACATTCAGTTGCGTTTCACAAAGTTAACTTATAGAAAAATGATGTTTTAATACCAAAAGAAGAATAAATCTTTTATTTCGCGTACTGTTAGTACAAATTTCAGTGTAGTCAGTCAGTTCTAGTAGACAAAGTGATGCCTCCTCCCAGTAACAATTGAATATTTCGTGGTGGAAACTCTGCCATCTCGAGAGCAGTTGAAACTTTGCCATTAGCTCGTCCTGTGCCCCCCCAATCCCCCCCACACCCCACCCATGGCCGCAATGTTCGCTAATATCAGCAAAAACTTCAAACTGTTACAGCTTCTCATAAACGAGAATCGTCGAGTGTTATTCGGGTGTTTATAATCAAATATCGTAAGGGCACTTAGATCCGGTATTTCAAATGGTTCGGGAAATTGGTTTTTGAGATATGGAAACATATGTTCCAATTATAATATAATAGTGTATTATTTAACGAGCACGTAATTCGAGAGGATGAAAGTTTATGCACGAGCTGAAGGCGAGTGTATAATCATCCGAGTTAAACTCGCTTTTTTTCGTTTTCTATAACTCAGAAAGTTACAAACATTTAACAACCAAATTTTATATTTAAGATTTTAATACGAATCTATAAACAAACATAGCACTTATGTTGAATAGTATTATGGTTTTTTAAATATCTTGATAAATAAATCATTTATGACAATCATTATTATAATAAACATTAAAGAATTAAAATATCTATTAACTGTGTGAAATACATTTCTCTATTTCTAGCACAATTTTTAAGAATTATGATACAATATAAAATTCAGTATTTGAAACGAGGTTAGAAATTTCAGAATCTTGTAATACCATTGTCTTGATTATATAAATTTAATGTCATTAATGCCAGTACTAATTAAATATTGTATTTAATTTGTATTCAAAAAATTTAGCAAGAATTTAAGGTAACTAAATTAATATTATAATTATAATAGTAAACCTTATTATATATTAATATAATTATTCCAAAAATTTTAGAAGAATACTACTTATAATAACAACATTGAATATTGAATCGAATTTGTATTCTGAATAATCCTAAATATTAGCATCGGTTGATTTTTGATTTTTCATAAAAATATTGACAGGTGAGACGAGTGACACGTTGGCACTAATGCCATAAAAGTCATAAGTAAGATATTAAATGTAGTAATTGAACGGAGGATAGCTTCAACACAGAAGAGTTTTCCTGTGAATGAATCTTTTGATTCAGGTGATACTAATTTTTGTGTTTGAATATTTGTATATTTTAAATGAACACCGAATTGTACGTATACATTTATGTTTATAAGTCTAGATATGGCGGGAGATTGTGTGCTGGAAACATCAGATTTTTTACTCTGTTCTCTATAAATAAATAATTCTATACTGTTCAAAGCTTCTTTCAATCCGATACCACAAAATTGGAAACAAATTTCAGTGAAACAGCGTTTTCAGTAAATTTCAGTTTAATTTGCTATCATCTGCACCAGTCTACTTCTGTGGGGTATTTAGTTGGCACAGTGCCCAAGTTCAGTGTTTATGTGCTAAATCGTCCTTTCACGCTATCCTGGAAGACCAACAGGACAAAGATCAACATTAAATTACAGCAGGAAAACTTAACAAGTCGAAATAATGACATAAGTTGTAGTTAGATTAGTGTAATAACCGTAGAAGATCTGTGGGGTAGCTACACTTAATTTCCTCCAGCAAAACAGTTGCCAGTGCCGCTGCTGGTTGTTTGTGAAACAAAAACGCCTAGCGGAGCAGTCTATTGTTTCGGTTAAAGTTTTTACTTCTTAAAACCGATTCGCGTGGTATTGGGGGTGGGGGCAACTTCCGCTTCTTAACCGGAGTTTCCGGTTTCCGGTTGCTCCCATGTGATTAATTAGACTATGGGTGAAGGGGAAACGCTTGTGAATAGCTGAAGTTTGTCGGGGGAAAATTGGGGGAACTTTTAAACGGGACTAGAATATATATAGTTGTATTTTATCCGGAAAGGGCTCACCAGTAGAGTACAAGACTGATTTTCTGAGGTCATTTATAAGTAGCATACAAATTTTCATGGTTTTCTTAAGATTATTAAGCGGCTTGTCTACATTTTTTCTGAATTCCTAGTATACTCTCGATTTTACATATTTTTCTATTCCACTTTTTCCCACTACTAGAGCTGCCTGAAACCAGCCCGAAACTCGTACTTTGCCGCATCCTAGTAATGCAATGCCATTTTGAAGTTTAAAAATACTGTAAAAGTGTTTTCGTAAACTGTCAGATTACTATTGAATTCAGGATAATGTTTTTATAAATATTTAATAGAGAAAGAATGGATCTACAGATTTGCATTTTTAAAATTTTTAAATTTAATTTGTATCATGAGATATAACCGTGTAAAGTTTGCATAAAATGGGAATTTTTTTTTAATTTTTCGGAATTTTTATATTCATGTACAATTTTTTAATCAAAATTTTAAAAAGGCACATCTGTAGATCCATTATTTCTCTATTGAATCCTAGTTGAAATAAAATTTTACCGTTCTTGTACTGGCCACAAAACACTCGCTACGTTAGTACATTTTATGTTGGATTTTAGGTAGTAGACGGGCCTCTTAATGTAGTTTTAGATGGGTCTCATGTTAAATCCATAGGAGAATGAACATTGTATAGCTGAGTGGGGCCCACCAGTAGAGACACGCGGTATTTAAGAAAAGGTCTGCATTCCTGGAGTCATTTATAAGTAGCATACAAATTTTCATAATTTTCGTTCGTTTATTAATGTAGTTATAGATGGTCTCCATGTTAAATGCATAGAAGAATCAACATGGTAGAGCTGAGTGGGGCCCACCAGTAGAGACACACGGTTCTTAAGTACAGGGCTGATTTACTGGAGTCATTTATAAGTAGCATACAAATTTCCATAATTTTAGTACGATTATTAATGTAGTTTTAGATAGTATCCATTTTAAATGGATAGGACAATGAACATTATATAGCTGAGTGGGGTCCACCAGTAGAGACAGCGGTGTTTAAGAACAGGGCTAATTTTCTGGGGTCATTTATAAGTAGTGATGGGTCTTTCGTTCATTTTTAGTGAGTCAGTTCATTTCGCTCCGCTCAGTAAAGTGAGTCGTTCACACTGAGTCGTTCATTTGAACGACTCTGTAAAACAGCACTGTGCGTTTCAAATGACACCGTGCTACCGTGCTAGTGTGCTGCTCAGCTGAGCTGCTTTGCTCATGTGCTCATGCTCACAGCACTGTGCGCTCGCCTTGTGTGCATGTGCGATGCGCAGCGATGTGGCATGTGCCAAACTACATGAACCTAGCATTTTAGTTAGTTGATAGTTGTGTTCTCGTCTTGATTACTCGTTGCTGCAAACAATAAATTATTGAACGTTGCTTATTGTAGTTGTATATGTATATTGACAATGGAAAATAAACAAAATAAAAATTCTGCAAAAAGGAGTACCTATTGTCTGGCAACATTTTGAAGAATGTTCAACAAATTTAGCAAAATGTTACTATTACTTTTACATTAATGTATTTTTTGCATTTACTTTCCAGTCCTACATTGTTTCCACTTCCCATATTGTTGATTATTTTCATTGTTGTCCGTACAACAGAAACGCCACGCTTCTCAGAATACACAGCACTCAGCACCGTGCGCTGTATGTATGGTTCGTTCGTTTCGTTCATTCCACTCGCACTCGTTCGTCTTTCTGCGTTCAGCGAGCGGAGCGGTGAGCGGAGGCTAAATAGTAGCACGGAGCTAGTGTGAACTGGTGTGCCGTGCTGAACGAACTAAAGAGTCGTTCGTTCACGGCACACTCAAATGAGTCGTTCATTTTGAACGACTCGTTCATGAACGACCCATCACTATTTATAAGTAGCATACAAATTTTCATAACTTTCGTTATATTATGAATGTAGTAAATGCATAGGAGAATCAACAGTAATATTCTCTGTTTTTGTGGAAGTGAATTTCCATATTAAATACCAGAGGTGAGTGTTGCTTCCACCTCAAGAGAGTTCGCCGCAGATAAATTGCTTCTGCTCTGTATTTTTTGCGTTGAGTAATGTGGTAATTACAAAGTATAAACGTTGCTTACTCGTATTTCAAAAGATTGCACGAAAGAAAATCAATAAACTAATTATTCTTTCAGATTTGTTCAGAGGTTTCAGCTTTAAATCTCACCACTCTGTGCGACTGGCTTTCTTATTAAGATTCTCAATTTAGATTCCGCATGGAAATTAACTACAAGCAATTTTTAATACAAATCGCAGAAATTCATTCGGTTTAATCAGTCCAAATAGAAGAAAATTTCGAACACATGATACAGAAATATTAATACGTAAATTCTTTGAGAAATTTTTCATCCTCCTGAAGCCTAGAACTATTAATGAATTAAAATTCTTCTTTTCCAAGACTCATTGAAGGTTCAATTTAGCGGCGCCGCTATTTAACAGATGACTCCCACCAAGATTCCTTTTTCATATTAAGAGCATGAAAGAATTTTCAAAGAATCCATGTGTGACCGACTAAGATTAAAATCCAGTCATTTAAATGCGCAATAACAACCATGAAAAAAACAGCTGGTAACCGCACACACGGGTGCACATTGCAGTTTAGATGCGTAGAAATACTTTCCACTAACAACCATTGACTAGGTGATTGCATGTAACCGCACACATGTTAAAATATTTTATTTGAAGTCATCAAATCCGAATTAGATAAAATGTGACAAACTTAGATTAAAATCCGGTCATTAAAATACGCAATAACAACCATGAAAAAGACAGCTGGTAACCGCACACACAGGTGCATATTGCAGTTTAGATGCGCAGTAATACTTTCCACTAACAACCATTGACGAATTAATTGCATGTAACCGCACACATGTTAAAATATTTTATTTGAAGTCATCAAATCCGAATTAGATAAAATGTGACAAACTTAGATTAAAATCCGGTCATTAAAATACGCAATAACAACCATGAAAAAGACAGCTGGTAACCGCACACACAGGTGCATATTGCAGTTTAGATGCGCAGTAATACTTTCCACTAACAACCATTGACGAATTAATTGCATGTAACCGCACACATGTTAAAATATTTTATTTGAAGTCATCAAATCCGAATTAGATAAAATGTGACAAACTTAGATTAAAATCCGGTCATTAAAATACGCAATAACAACCATGAAAAAGACAGCTGGTAACCGCACACACAGGTGCATATTGCAGTTTAGATGCGCAGTAATACTTTCCACTAACAACCATTGACGAATTAATTGCATGTAACCGCACACATGTTAAAATATTTTATTTGAAGTCATCAAATCCGAATTAGATAAAATGTGACAAACTTAGATTAAAATCCGGTCATTAAAATACGCAATAACAACCATGAAAAAGACAGCTGGTAACCGCACACACAGGTGCATATTGCAGTTTAGATGCGCAGTAATACTTTCCACTAACAACCATTGACGAATTAATTGCATGTAACCGCACACATGTTAAAATATTTTATTTGAAGTCATCAAATCCGAATTGGATAAAATGTGACAGACTAAGATTAAAATCCAATCATTAAAATGCGCAATAACAACTATGAAAAAAACAGCTGGTAACCGCACACACGGGTGCACATTGCAGTTTAGATGCGCAGTAATACTTTCCACTAACAACCATTGACTAGGTGATTGCATGTAACCGCACACATGGTAAAATATTTTATTTGAAGTCATCAAATCCGAATTGAATAAAATCTGTGATATTCTGATTTAAGAAGTTGTTAAATGGTCAATTAAATCATTAACACATTCCTTGTTATTTTCGCCCGATTAAGTAAGTAACTGACAAGTTCCAGAGCCCCACAAACTCAAGTAATTTTTCACAACATCTTAATGAAGGCCCTTTTACATTATCCAGATGCCGGACTATTCCAGGCTCTTCCAGGATCTTCCAGACAGATTTACAGGACTGTCGGCAGTTTTCTTAATTATCCTGTGAATCAGACTGTCTTCTGTTTAGTTTCCTTAGAGACAGCAGGACGATTTAAGATTAGAAGTGATTTTAAAATTTAATCAGGAGCCACGCAGTTGTTCACGGTTGTCTGTGAGGGCGTTTCAGCCAAAACCAATAATTAAACACGTACGTAGAATATATTTTACAAAAAACAATGACACAATTGCATCAAATACGTCCGGTTGGCGAAATTTTTTTTTCATAGGGCGGCTGAAAGTGGTTACACCTAAGATCGCATGCTTGCTTGCTCTTTCGTCAAAAATTCGTCTAAATTGGTCATAAACACGCCGAGTTATGACTGTTTGAAAATTGACAAAATTTGACAAAAAGTGTTTCGTTTATTTTTTCCGCCAGTATTTATCTATACTAATATAATAAAGAGGAAAGATTTGTTTGTTTGTTTGAATTGAATAGGCTCCGAAACTACTAGACCGATTTGAAAAATTCTTTCACCGTTGGGAAGCTACACTATCCCCAGGTGACATAGGCTATATTATATTATATATATGCGCGTTCAAATTTGGTACAGTAATCTGTCTTGAAACAGATATATATTAAAATATTAGTCCGCCATCTTTAAACAAAATGGTGGTAACCGATTGAGTTCAAATTTGGTATGGTATCATGGACGTAGTTAGAATTGCCACCATGTATTGTATGGCAATAACTTAGAATTCTTATAACGAGATTCCTTTAAATTCGAGTTGGAGGCGTAGCAACGCGAGCCGGGTTCGCTAGTCTGCTTATAAAATGAGTGCTCATACTCACATCATCTGTGCGGCATCTACACCCAAATCCAGCCTTCAAACACATTCTCTAACATCTCTGTCTGCTACAGTCGCAAGCAAACACCAAATCTCAACAACAATAACTACAGTAATTAGTCGCACTTTCCCAAATTACACAGTCGTATACAGGATCCGCAAACGCGCAGTAGTTGCGCATCTTACATAGCGAGAGAGGAGAACGTTTGGATTTATTTCCTTTGACTCGAACCTTGCTGACTTTCATCAACACGAGAATGGAAAATGATTCATTAGACATAGACTTCTAGCAGTCAATGCGCAAATGATTTAATGTGTGATTTAAAGTTTGCTAAACAAGATCTTTATTAATATGTTAAGAGCATTCTGTACAGGAAGAATGTACACGTTAAAGCATTTTACACTCATACACCTCATCAACACATGGTTGCACATTTTAACAAAAACAAATTTTTATATGGTAAAACTTCGTTATATTAGTGCAATTATTTTTTTTCAGCACGTCCAACGGTCGAAATTACTTACTTTCACCCGCTTGCAGGCATTTAGAAGCACCTACAGATTTTTCTTTATATTTCGCAGAACATAATATTTTAAACTTGAATCATGCAGTTTAAAGTTTAATCTACGTTGGGGTAGTGTTATTTTTTTGAAAAAACTTTCTGATTTCGAGAAAATTAGAAGTAAAAAATGTGAATTTTTGTAGTTTTCTTTATTTTATAAACTAAAACTTCGGTACAAAACAGAAAAAATGGCACTAATAGAACGAAGTTTTATCCCTTATCTACCATATAAAAATTAGTTTTTGTTAAAATGTGCAACCATGTGTCGATGAGGTGTATGCGTGTAAAGTGCTTTTTACGTCTATATTCTTCCTGTACAGAATGCTCTTAATCTATGCATTAAAATATTAGACCCGTATTATTTCTTTTTGTCAAAAAGTTGCTAATAAACCAGACAATAATTCATAAAGTTTACGACTTATTGAATAAAAAAATCTGCTGTGGTCAGCACACGACCTCTCGCCTAATTCTGCTCATTCTACTAATCTAATAAATAATTTTACTTACATTTTAATAGTTTCATGTTCATATTATATGTAAACCAAGATGCAAGCAAAAGATGTCAACTGTACTGTCACTGTCATAATAATTAAAATTTTGTGTAGAAACAAATTTCATATCATGGACAACAAGATACTGGTACTTCAAAAGAATATTATTATTACCAGATTCAGCAAATTGTATTTAAAATTAACTGTACCCATAGATAATTATATTATTATAAATAATAAAAATAAAAAGTGCGTTACCAATTATTATTATTCTTAGTGTGGCAACCTTACAATCATTACAATACATAGACACAATATTCACTATGTAACCATTATTTTTATTAAATGAAAACTATGAGTATACCAACAAATAACAATTTTAATCAACACATTTTTCAATTCTCGCCAAAAACTTGAGTGTAACAACCCCGCAGACCATCATCAACATCTCTCACAATTATCAATTCACTGTCAAAGTGGCAGCAACAATTAAATTACCATTGTATAATATTTGAGTGCCTTAATGCAGTACTTAGTACCCAAGTCCAGTATAATGCTTCAAAGAGAATAATTATTGTGTTAGTCAGGATGCACACAATGTGTACTTTGTTATACAGGGTGATTCATGACTCACGCATCACGGAACTGAAAGAGTTTTTCCAAATTCGCGATTTTGTTTGCAGGTTTTCTAATCAAACAAGTTTGGTATTTCTTGCGAAAACTGCCCTTAAATTTATTTATTTAAAAAAAATTTGATGTGGCCAGCACACGACCTCTCGCCTAATTCTGTTTATTCTACTAATCTAATAAATAGTTAATTTATTTATTAATAAATAGTTTTACTTACATTATAATAGTTTCATGTTCATTTAAGATGTCAACTGTATTGTCACTGTCATAATAATTCAAATTTTGTGTAGAAACAAATTTCATATGAATGTGGACAACAAGATACTAGAATTTTAATTATACTTTATTTTATTGAGAGAGATAAATTGAAGGGTCCAATACAATTTCAGTAGGTGTAGGAAGGTCTTAGGAACCCTTTATTATGTGGACATCTTTATTATTTGTTAAAGGTATAAAAATATGGAACGTTTCGGGTGCAAACTGTACCCATCATTAGCCTATTTTATTGTTAAATACTACCAGATTCAGCAAATTGTATTTAAAATTAACTGTACCCATAGATAATTATATTATCTTTTATTTTTAATTGCAAAAATTGTCATAAATCAAGTTTCAAAAAGTACTACTTCCGGATTGCGGATTTCAACCAAAATCTTATCCGGTGTTAAGATCCTTATTAAAACATTAAATATAAAATTTGGTTATTAAAGGTTTGATACTTTTTAAATTATCGTGGACGAAAAATCGTCACATACGTCCATACGCACACACACACACACACACACAGACATCATCGTGAAAATAGTAAATTCGTATTCTAGAGATCCTGAAACGTGCTTATCCACCAAAAACTCATACTCGAAACTTTGACCTATTACAATAGGTACCTCTCTTATAGAATATGAGGCGAGAGGTAAAAATCATTTTTGTTCCTTGATCAGCACTATAAACCAGTAAAATATATGCACGAATTTGTGACACACCCTGTATAAAGTGCAACTAGAGAGAAACACAGGAAGGGAAAGTCTACCTTTGTGGTAGCCACCCTTAGTTATAAATTGTATAAATAATATTTTGCCACAAGTTTCAAGTGTGTATTAACTCAGTAATTTTAATGAACTGTTCCCAAAATAAACTGCCGCTACGTACAAGCTTTTCAGAAGCTTTCAGGTGTAGAATTTTCAGCAACAAACATTCTTAACATCTACTTTGATGCTTACAAAATATTCAGCGTCTTTCAGTACTTCACACATAGACAACATTCTGTAAGGTATACACCTCCGTGGGGTTAAATATTACAGGAGAGGAATCAGCGAATGTTTTCATTGTTGTCATGTATCCGAAAACCTGAAACATCTCAGCAGGAGAGAGATGAGAGAGAGACAAAATTAGTAGATGATATTTAAGCAGATATTTAGTTACGAGTGTTGGTTTGCAAGTAAATGTTGCGTCGATTTGGGACTGAAACAATTTTTTATATACCTCCGGTCGTCATCGCTAGTTTTCCATATCTCAAAATCCGCCAGAAACTCTTTGTTGCCACGGAAGTTATAGGTTGGCATCTTGACATTACTACAGTTGTCAAGCAGATATCAATTTTATGCGTTGAATATTTTTTATACAAGAATTAATAAGATTTTGACAAATTTAGACGTAAATCGTTAATAGAAACTGAAATAAATATATTTTAAGCTCAAATGCAGGTATTCAATGCACAATTTTTTAGGTTATGTATAATTATTTTATATTTTTGTAATGAAATCGGCACATAAAATATTGTGTATTACACGTCCAGAAACTGTTATGCTAGTGCTCGTAATTTGCAAGCCTCGCCTGTGGCTCGGCGTGTCAAAAATACTCGCTCTTGCAAAAGGTCAGTTTCTGGCCTTATGATACAAATAACTATTAATCAAAAATCTATTAATCTAGGCACGACTAAAGATAAAAGAAAACATTGTAATAGAACCAAATAAACTGTATTATTATTATTACCTCTCGCATCATATTCTATAAGAGAGGTATTGTAATGGGTCAAAATTTTCGAGTATGAATTTTTGGTGGATAAGCACGTTCCAGGTTCCTCGATAACTCGAGAACGGTAGAAGATGCAGGCCTGATTTATGAGTTATTTCTATTTTTCACTTTTTCAGGTTCAAATTTCAGGCTGCATTTCTCTAAAACCAAGCCCGATATCGAACTGCGGTTTTCGGGATTGTGTTCCTCGCACTTTAATTGACTTATAACCAAATTTTGATAATTTCAAAATTTTTGAAGATTTTCAGGTTCCTGAAAAATGACCACCCTCGTTATCTCGAAAATGGTACGAGATACAGGCTTCATTTCGTCACCATTGAATTCCTCGCGTCGATTTACATGGGCATACAAATTTTCAGCAATAAATTCCGACCGGTACATTTTTATGAAGCTATTTCAAAATCTGACATTTTCAGATTTCGATCATTCGTTATAAAAAATATACCACTCGGAATTTTGGGCTGAAAATTTGTATACCCATGTAATTCGACGCGTGGAATTCAATTATTACAAAATGAAGCCTGTATCTCGTACCATTTTCGAGATAACTAGGGTAGTCATTTTTCAGGAACCTGAAAATCTTCAAAATTTTCAAAATTCTCAAAATTTATTTATAAGTCAATTAAAAGGTGAGGAACACAATGCCGCAAACCGCAGTTCGATATCGGGCTTAGTTTTTGAGAAATGCAGCCCAAAGTTTAACCTGAAAAAGTGAAAAATTGGAATAACTCATAAACTACACGACATATTCAAACGCGGTTTTCGGCATTGGGGGCGTAATCACATTATAATATTTTTATTATATTATCCTTTCATTATCCTTGAATCTAAAACTATCTAAGATAATATCTCTGTTCTATTGTAAACCTACCTACCTAAGATAGAATCTTCAGCTAATTATTCGGCTTATAACCCCGTGTGCATCTGTGTTCCGTTATCCCCCGCTAAACAGGATAACTCGCACAGGATCCAAGGGTTGCTTGATCAAAGGACAGGATAATGTTGCAGCTGCACATATGTTTGCGATTTATAGACGTGTGTGTATGTTTGTATGTATGTCAGGCTGACACGTGTAAGGTTGGGGTAATTATGTAATCAAATATGTGTTTGGGTGGGGCTACCGCACAGGATGCAGGAGGTGGTGTTTGCAGGGTTCAGTCATTTAAACTAAATAGAAAATGTTTTCGAAACCGTTTTCAGACTTTATTTGCATAAATATCTACAAATAGGAACAAGCAATAGGCATAAATAATATATGTATAGAATCATTAGAGTTTCTAGATTGTGTTATGCTAAATACGAATACCTGAAAATAAATATATTTTGCAGTAGAAATGAAAGAAGAGGGAGCAAAATTCAACTGTCACTTCCTAGTTGGGATAAGAATTGAATTGAATAAGACTCAATTTTGTGACACAAATACTCGAATATGCAAGATGTTAATTTCAGTTCAACTGCAGAACTGTAATGTGTATATTTGTAATACAATCAACTGTTCTATTAGATAAACAAGCGTACTAAGTGTCTTAGAATTAAGAATATATACAGAACGTTTTGTAGTAGACTGCTTGCTTGCAATAAATTAATTTACAATAAACTATTTTAGAAATTGTGGATAAATTAAAATACTATCAATCATACATTTGATCCAACTTGGGTGTGGCAGCCTCACATATTGTAAATCATCTGTCAATGACTCATAATTTAATTTTAATTAATTTAGAAAAACTACAAATGATTAATTAAAAAAATAAATAAATAAAGTGTTTTACAATTTAGAATATATACAGAAAGATAGTCAGATTTTTATGCACTTTATCTGCATAAATTTCTATAAATGGGAACAAGCAATAGACATAAATAATATATCAATAGAATCATTAGGATTCTAGATTGTCTTATGCTAAATAAGAATACCTGAAAATAAATATAATTTGCAGTAGAAATGAAAGAAGACTAACCAAAATTCAACTATTATTACAGACATAATTTTTGGAATAAGGCAATTAAGAATAAATATATTTTCATTGTGTAACATAATTTACACTGTAGGTTACATCGTTTATCCGAAAATGCAGAAAGCATGTGCAAAATGAGCCATGTAAAATTTTAAAGTGTCGCTGACGTGACTAGAAGTTACAGAAAAAATCTGATGTGGCCAGCACACGACCTCTCGCCTAATTTCAAAACAGTAGAGTATTAGTTGCACTTTATTTTATTGTTAAATACTACCAGATTCAACAAATTGTATTTACAATTAACTGTACCCATAGATAATTATATATTCTTTTATTTTTAATTGCAAAAATTGTCATAAATAATGTACCAATATATTTAGGGAAAACTATATCAAGCTTCAAAAAGTACTACTTCAGGTTTGCGGATTTCTACCAAAATCTTATCCCGTGTTAAGATCCTTAAATATGAAATTTGGTTTTTAAAGGTTTGATACTTTTTAAGTGAACGAAAAATCGTTACATACGTCCATACATACGCACACACACACAGACATCATCGTGAAAATATTAAATTCGTATTGTAGAGATCCTGAAACGTGCTTATCCACCAAAAACTCATACTCGAAAATTGTGACCAATTACAATACCTCTCTTATAGAATATAAGGCGAGAGATAAAAATCTTTTTTTAATTCAAATTATGACTTATAATATTATTGGGTTAAAACATTACCATTAAATACTTTTTGTTACGGTTTTTTAACTTTTAAGCGCGCCCATAAATAAATAAATACACAAACATCATATAAATATGTCTTTTAAACTAATGATTTATTCAATTCAATACATAATCAATTAATTTAAACTAGATTAGTCTATCGGCTGGTAACCGCACACATTGCACAATATATTTTAATAATTTTGAACTACTCGTAGACTGATAAAATTATTTTATTTTGCAGTTGCTTAAACAAGGCGATTAATATCTTAATCTAGAGTGAGTTGTTTACAATTAACGTATATCATTTTGTTAGCATCTCGACTGAGCTATAATTAATAACAAGTTTTTCTCCCGCCTGTCAAACTCGATCCACTTCCCTTCTCTAGATAATATATGACCCTTGATAGTCTAGTGCGCACTAAATAAAAATAAAGGAGGTCGACATGTGTTCCGAAGATCGCAATAGAAGAAAAAGCTTCATTTTTCACCCTTCTGATGAGCATAAGAAATGCATAGTGTGTGAATAACCCAAAGGGAATTGATAAAAAGTTCAGTGAGGTCTTGAAAAGCACGAAGCTTCAAAGTTGCCGGACATGTTTCAATAGCGAGCTTTTATTTGGAGCTTACAGACAGGACGCTGAAAAGGGTAATTTACTCTTTGGAGAAACTTTTACGCCTTGATATCTGCAGATTGTGTAGTTGGGGATGCTGCCGCACAGGGTACCGTGAATTTACTCACGGGTTTCATTCTTTTGTTGTGAAAATACTGTACAAAAATGACAAATAACTGAGTATATAAATAAATATAAATTATATTTACATTATAAGATCTTAAAAATTGTGTTTGTATCATAGTGTAACTGTTTTAAGGAGGTTGGGGACGCCTGCACTGACATTAGCCTTAGAGGGAGGATATGAAAATAAAAATATTTTTGATAATGTAAAACAAAATTAGCTCAAAGCCTCAACGCACGTAGGCTGATGTCATTGCATTGCTGTGATATTTATTTTTACAATAATTACTAATTCCCTAATCAAAAATGCTTGACATGCTTACATTTTTTTTAAATAACTTGCAAATGGCTTAGACAAAGTACACAAAATCTTCAAGAACTTATTTTTAAAGATTTATTGGAAATATTAATACAAGTTCTGTGAATTTTTCATCATTTTATCATATAGTTTAAACAAAAATTTAGTGAATAGCCATAAGAGTCCATGTAAAATGAGCTAATTTCAACATTTAATTACTCAAAAACCGGATAGACGAAAATTTTAAAAAAATAATTTTAGAATCTAAATAGTGAAATGAAGGCACTGTATAAATTTCAGCCTCTCATCATCATTTTAATAAACGGTCACCAACCTCCTTAAGGACCATGGGTCATACACAGCTGTAAACTCACGGGTACTCATATTTCTTAATAAATAATACAGCACAATAAAATACAAATATAGGACTATAATTTTAAATAATAGGTAGTTGATAGTAAAAGCGAAACTTAATAATTTAAATGTTTATTTAAATTACTTAGTCACAAATTTGAGAAATTCATCAATATGACTATTATTTTAATTAAATTATAAGAATCTTAGGACAATGTATGTCACTTAAGAAATAAATTTACATTACTATACCTAAGCCCCTGAATTTTTAAACAAATTATTTATTAAACTATTCCATAATGAGTGTACATTTTATCATATTTAATACAAAACTATTGCTGCAATTATTTATCAACAAATTAATTAATTAATATAATTACATTTATCCACGCCAGTGATATAATAATCATATTATTTTCATCATTTGAGTGAGGTAATTTGTTATATTACCTCACTAGTGAAGTAACATGATGTGATTTTGTCATATTACGTCTCGAATTTACTCTACTTAACTTGTTCGTAGCCATGGATAAAACTAATAAATATAATATATTTGTCAATATTAGACAGCAATGTTAAGCTTAGATCTACCTATATATTCCTTAATAAATATTCTTGAAATAGATCTATTTTGAAATACTGTCCCATAATAAATAATATATAAACGAAAAATAAATAACCCGACAGCGTGGTCTAGCGTGTTAAAGGGCTTTCGCCGGCTAACGTGCTGTGACGTCAGTCAACGTGAGATCGATGGTTCGAGTCTCCGTCGGGCGACAATGTGTGATTTGTCGTAAAACTAAAAATGCCCAAGGTCTGGCATTCAATCACACTCGGGTGTTACAAGCTATCCACTTGTTCACCTTAAATGTAGTCCTAGTTGCACAAAGAATATCTCCGCTGCCGCTGTGGTTGAAACCACAGATCGCCGCACGGATTGAGATTCTGACTGCACCAAGATGAATGGGTAAATAGAGCAAGAGAATATGGAGAATATGGAGACTGATCCCCTCCGATAAAAGGATCTAGAAAGCTTCGTGAGAAGCGGCGCTACTCCCACGGGAGTGTTAAGACACTATATATATATATATATATATATATATATATATATATATATATATATATATATATATATATATATAATAAATACAAATATTACGTATATACTTACAAATTAAGCATTCGTTTGTAAATAAAACTGACAGGATGTCCTGCTTTCGAACAAATTGAATGTACCCTGTTGCTTTGATTTTAAATCAAATTATAGAAACTGATCTATCAATTATTGTCAAAATATATAACTTTTAAAATTTCAAATCTGACGTTTAAACAAAAATATTCAATTTAATTCATTTTGAGCAGTCGTGGATAATATTTTATATCACATATTACAGTACCTATACCTACTCATGTGATTATACGACTCGGTCTACGACCTGGTCGTTCAATTCTTCACATTCGACTGCTGTAATAATGCTCTTATCCCACTTGTAATATAAATAACTATTATGGAGAAGGAAATAAATGTTGAAATTACGTCTTGATCTTCACTCTTTAATATGAATAGACTAAAGAGTGACGATCAAGACGTAATTTCAACATTTATTTCCTTCTCCTAAATCCAAATCTTCACAAGGGAACATCAATTATCAATAACTATTATGTTTATGTATCCTACAAATTGGATTCATATTAAACACGTTTGGTGTAGCAGTCGTACAGATTACCGGGAACCATCTATCTACACAAACAGTCGTAGTGTGAAGCAGTCAAATCACGGGTACTAATGTTTGTAAGTACAGAAATCACACTAAAATTGTTATAACATTATATAAAATTATTATTTCGAAAACAGTTAAACCGTTTTGTGAATCAGGTGGCCAACGAAAGCGCCAAGTGTACACTAGAGTCGTGTTTGACAAAACCTTATCAAATGTCTAAATATCGAATATCTAATTAGTCCTGACGCTATATTCATTAAGGAAATAAGCCCCGATGCTAGAACTGGAGCGATTCAATTACATCTGAGTTGAAGAGTAATCTGAACTGTTTATCGGTCTCCCTCCCCCTGCCCCGGCCCTGGTGCGCGATTCTCGCCCGTAACGCTCAGAGGTCCGCAGATTTGTCTTATAGCGAAATTAACGGCGGATAATTATGCAAAGCTAGAGACATCGCACGTTAGACGGCGATATTAGGACCTGACACTTCGTAGATTAGGAATGACGACTGAAAACACTTACAGGCTTACAGGAATTGTGTTTTATTGACGGTTGAGGATTACAAAAACTGCTACATTTGATAGCAGGAATTAATTATCGCCAAAAGGCATGCTACGTACCACAGATACTCAAAATTTTTTTTGAATTTTATCTGAAGCATCGGAAGAAATAAAAAATTTGTAAATAGGCAGTTTGTAACTTATCTAGATAATTTTATCTATATAAATCATCTAGATATTATATTTGTATCTATTATCTTATCTAGATAATTTTTTCTTATTTATCTATTATATTATCTAGATAATATTACAAATTATCTTTATCTAATTTTTTAATATCATCTAGATAATAATTTTAGTAAAATTATAACCAACTTTTTCATTTGTAATTTTAATCGAATTCAAATGTAATCAAACTGTGCAACAACGCTGCTGACTCTCTAGCTGGTACCGCTTATACTTTATAACAAGTCCTTTATATTTCTTTATATTATCTATAAATTATCTAGATAATAATTATTTATTTTTTATCTATTATCTAGTTAATTTTTTCAATGGTTATCTATTATCTTATTTAGATAAATAAAAAGCAGGTTATCTTTATCTTTATCTAGATAAAAATTATTGTTATCTATTACAACACTGTAAATAGGTAATTGTTTATACAAGATGATAAATAGTTATTTTTATAATTTTATCATCATGTACAAATTTTCATTTTTACCTCTCACCACTCAGTCCTGTAAGAGAGGTATTGTAATCATGCTAAAATTTTGATAGTGAGTTTTCAATGGATAAGCACGTTTTGAGGTCCCTACAACACGATTTTGATAATTTCGCGATGATATCTGTCTGTGTGTGTGGATGGATAGATGGATATTTGATGTACTATGATTCAAATACCACTGAATAAAGAAATGTTAATTTTTGTACATAATATTCTGACAGCCTAGATTAGATTTGATTAGATTTTGGTGTTGATCGTGCAACCGGAAGTGATAGTTTCTTGAAATTCGGTAGAGTTTTTCTGGAATATCGTCAAAATTTATGGATTAATAGGAATTCTTTTAATAACAATGTATACTAAATGTTACTATCTACAATTAGTACGACTTTTGGACAAATTAAAATTGAAAATATGAAATGGCATTTATTATTTATAAGGTCATGAAAAATATTATTTATAAAAACTACAATTCCCGAATTCCCTTCAAGAATGGTATATTTTGTAAGTACTTTCATACACACTTATATTTGCAAAATAGTAGAGTTTGGCGAGAGGTCATGTATTGGTTACATCAGATTATTTTTCTGTAGTTTATATGTTAAGGAAAAAATATAAGAAAACCAATTTTAAATTAAATTATTATTAAAGTGTAATTTTTGTAATGTTTTTCATCCTATTTTTTACCTTCCGCTTACCTGTAAAGGAAGGTATTGGAATCATGCAAAAAATCGGGTGGTGAATTTTTAGTGAATGAGCACGAATTAGGGTCCTTACAACTCATTTTTGATAGTTTCACGATGATGTCTGTGTGTGTGTGTGTGTGTGTGTGTGTATGTGTGTGTGTGTGTGTGTGTGTGTGTGTGTGTGTGTGTGTGTGTGTGTGTGTGTGTGTGTGTGTGTGTGTGTGTGTGTGTGTGTGTGTGTGTGTGTGTGTGTGTGTGTGTGTGTGTGTGTGTGGTCAAGGGTTGTTAGTCGCATAACTCAAATACGAATTACCCGAAAATTTTGATATTTGGTATTTAACATTTGTATATAAATTGGAAGAGCTCCCTAGATTTTGGTACAAATATCTTCATCGGAAGTGATATTTTTTGAAGATTGAAAAGGTTAATTGTCAAAATTGTATATAAATTTGGAAAAATATAGTATTTATTTGTAATGAGAATAAGAGGAAAAGTTATTTGCAACTTACGTTATAAAAAAATTGTCTTTATCTGGTAGCATTAAAGAACTGCAGTAAAATTTAAAAAATAAATTTATCAAATAAAACGTTGATATCTTGTAATCCATGATCGGTTGATTTTTGTTTCTGCGTAAAAAATATTGACAGGGGAGACGGGTGACAAGTTGGCATACTAGCGCTATATAAGTCTTAAGTAAGATATTAAATGTAGTAATTGAACGGAGGATGCGGCTTCAACACAGCAAAGTTTTCCTGTGAATGAATCTTTTTATTCAGGTGATGCAAATTTCTGTGTTTGAATATTTTAGATTTTTATTTGTATATTTTAAATGGGCACCGGATTGTACGTATACATTTCTGTTTAAAGTCTAGATATGGCGGAAGGTTGTGTGATGGCCACGTCAGATTTTTTTACAGACTGGATGCAAAATGTGTGAAAACGAATTTAAAGATAAAATGTAAAAAATACTCAAATTTTACCCTATCTACTCAAATTTTACTTTATTTACCATTGCGGTTAAACCTACTTTATCGAAGTATAGAATCATAATATATTGAAATATCAATAAATAATTACTTTACACCCCACAAGTAAGCAGCATCAGTATTAATTATGTATTTATTTATTCCTGAACTTTTCAATTACCCGCAACCCTGCTAATAATTCCTCCCCTCCCACTCTCCAGCAGGAAGGCATCATCCTGCTTAACATACATATCACTCCGTTCTCCAGCAGGACGTCCTGCGATCCTGCAGACACTCCTTCAAACCCGCCCACCTCTACTACAATTTGATGAACGAATAATTAAGTAGTTGAGCTTTGATCAGAGAGCTTAGGAGAGCTTTAGCAGGACTGTGCTTGTAGGACAGTGCGGCAGGACCATTCAGCAGGACTGAGATAGCAGGAACGACGGCAGGAATGAAAGAGTCTTAAAGTGGTGGTTAAATATTTATGTTAAGATGGATTAGAAAGAATCAAGTGATACCGGAATCGCCTTGTGTTTGCAGGAAGATTTGGTGTAATAATTGTGGGCTTTGCAGGGGTGTATTAAGTATACTAGGCGTGGGACGGACTTGAGAGTTACAGGGCTGGATTCAGCAAGGTTTTTACTTCCTTGTACGGAGTAAGGAAGTATTGTAATCGCGAAAAATTTCGGTTCTCAGATTTTGACGGAAATATCCGTTTTGACCTTTTCTGAATCCATTATGACTAGTTTCGTCGTGACGTCTGTACGTACGTGCGTACGTACGTACGGACGTATGTGTGTCGCATAACTCAAATACGGTTAGACGTAGAAAGCTGAAATTTTGTATTTAGGTTAGTTATTAAGAGGTGTTATATATTTCACTCGTGGGCAAAAAGAAATGACCCACTCGGAAAAATTATCTCACTCAGTCTTCGGCCTCGTGGGTTAAAGATTTTCCTCGTGGGTAATTCCTTACTTTACCCACTTGTAAAGTAAATAATTGTATAAAAAATATGAAGTATAAATTGATTACAATAATTTTATAACGCATTGTTAAAATAATTTTAAATGAATAATTAACTTTATATTTTACACGTCTTTATTCCTCAATGATCGGTACAATAATAATCTTACACTTATCTCAACTAACAATCACATGCCGGCCACGATGGCCGCGCGGACTAACGTGACTAGACTCACTGTGGGCAGCGGGCAGCGAGGTTGTGGGTTCAAATCCCACTGAAGAGCATGGAAGTTGTGATTGTCCAAACATTGATTTATATAATAATATGTACAATCCAATTCACATTGTTACTGGCTAATAGGCATAGTACCTAAAGCCATAGGGGTTTCCCCTTTAAAAAAAAAAAAAAAAACAATCACATAACACCCTGTAGTAAATAATTAATATACCAATTATAAATCATTAACTGTGTAACAGCAATATCATATTTTCTTACCCTAAACAATTTGTTAATATTAATTGTAAATGGAACAACAATTCAACGAATACATTATGATTCAACATAATTTGTATTTACGTTTACATAATCTTATTTATATTAATAACAAATATAACAAATATGAGATTTAGGGCCAGTTGCACAGTTACCACTTAAGTAAAAGTTTAGTTAATCCTTAAACTGTCACTTAAACGAAATACTTAAGCCGTACGTGTTGTACAGTTCTCAATAAGAAAATACTTACCTAAGCGAAAAAAGATCAATGTTGGTAAACATGAATCTCAGTTTATAACTAATTTGACATAAAAACAAACAAAATATGACCAACTGTCATAATTCAAATGAATTTTAAAACAGTGTTTTGTGTAATTATTGAATATAAATCTTACACGTGGACAATTCAGAAAGAAATAAAATAAAAAGCGCTTCGAATTTCATAAAGGATGAAGTATGATGTACCATTTTTACTAAATGTTAAATGTAAAATCTAAACATATTGTAGAGTAGAAAAAATCTAACACGTTATTATGGAAGCATAAAACTACTATTTGAAAAACAGTGCACCATAAATTCAATCACTGAATTCAATAGTGAAATCCATATTGGTACTATGAGCAGTAGGACATATTATAAGAAAAAAGTTCGAAAATATAAATAAAACCTGCAAGAGACAATACAAATGGATTTATTATAATATATGTAATTGGATTACAATAAATTAGAAAAGTAAACATTTGTCCTGCAATTTTATTCCCATAATAATTAATTAGACCAATAAAAATTTTCTAATAAACGTGAAGAAATATTACTACATGGTGTTTAATTTTTTTCTTTCTTTACTTGAATAAATGAAATCTATTATAAAATTATTTTCTATTGATAGAAATTATTGTCCCTGTCTTGAAAAACGGCGACCGGCGTGGGGCGAACTCTCATGAAAATGTCAATATATAAGATATCTTCATTCTCATCGTGATCAATGTCAATAATATTTCTAAGATTCATTTTAAAAATATATGAAAAATGAATAATAACAATAATAATCACAAAAACATGTTAAACTTTGGCTTAAGTGACACCGCATCTACCGCTTAAGTAATTTGACATTTAAGTGACACTTTAAACTGAAAATCAATCAAAACAGCTAAACCATAAACTAAAACTTAAGCCTTAAAAAATACTTAAGTGGTAACTGTGCAACTGGGCCTTAATTTAATAAAATAATTTTGAATAACTGTCTTTTTACCTCACACAATGTCGTAACTGTACCAACGACAGTTCCAACAGTAAACAACACTTCACATAATTAATTACCAACCTGTGCGGTGGTTCACCCAAACCGCAACAAATCACAGCATCCGAATGAATTTCGTTTGGATTTCACACTTGCCGTCTGTTTTTATGTGTGCGTATAGCTTACAGTTCCTGCTCTATTCGTCCTGCCTTTGTGTCCTTTGAGGGCTGATCCCTCCGCGCAGCAGGACAGTATTCCTGCTATTCCTGCTGCGGCGGCCACGTCTTTCTCTATCACACACGACGGTGACTTTGTGTGGATGTGTGTGTGTGTGTGTGTTGTGTGAGTGTGTGTGTGCGTGTGAGTGTGTGTGTGTGTGTGTGCGCTAACCCTTTCGCGATTTGCATAAAAGAGTTTTATCTGCCAATGGAAAACGCCTGCGCTCGGATATTGTTTTGCGAAGTTTGAACTGTTTCTGAAATAACGGAGAATTTACTGGTGTTTGATTTGCCGGAAAATTTTTCTGCATATTTGAAATATTTGGATTAATTGTTCTGTTTTGTATATTTTTTTATCTACGGTTTTATACAGGGTGCGTGCATATAGTGCTCAACCAGTGACCTCTATATACATAATGGACCTGCGTCTCCTATATCTATACAATGTAAGGGGCTGTCTCCAGTTATCTGTCATGGTGGGCTGGACCTCTCTTTCTAAAAGTGATAAGTGCGCATCGCGTCAACTGAATATAGTTAGACACAGCCAAGAGGGCTAAGACAATATTTGTAACTATGTTTTATTGCTTTATTTTACTCTGTAAGTGTCAAACCAGTATTTAATGTATTTATCTTCAAAAATTTTGTAATATTTATTTTTGCATGAAATATGTGAACAAAAAATGGACAACATTGCTTGGACTATCTATACATAAATATTTTAGAGAAACCCCCAGTCCACCAGTTATGCGGGTTGCATTTTCGGTGGAGACACGTATGCTACCCAAGACGCACGTCCATTATGTATATAGAGGTCACTGTGCTCAACTCACTCATCACGGGACTGAAAGAATTTTTTCATAATTCGCAGTTTTAGTTTTCAGGATTTTAATCAAATAGTTCTTGCAATAATTGCACAATTAATTACAATTTAATTTTTTCTTTGTGAAACGCAACTGAATGTCGCTATAGTTCACTTTGTGACACGCAACATATTTTTTTAGAAAGTTGGTATTGGCAGTATCAGATGACATTTACTTCAATTGTCAAACGTCAAACCTCAGAACTGACAAATTCAATATAACCTCTAAATCTGTTTTTTGCTTAATTCATTATTTTTTATTCAATAAAATTAATGAATCTAGTAATAGAAAATATATAAGTTCAATATTTTATATAATGTCAGCATTTATCACCTAGAAGAGTTCATTAGTTATATACTTTTACAGTGACAGTTAAATAAATGGCAATATTAATGTTACCAACAAAAATGTTACACACATAAATTTCCCTAAATCGACTTGTGTATATTATGCAAGTTTAATTTAAATTTTAATATTAAAAATCTGATGTGGCCAGCACACAACTTCCCGCCATATATAGACATATAAACATAAATGTATACGTACAATCCAGTGTCCATTTAAAATTATACAAAACACAGAAATAATATATTTTTTCTACAAACACTATTAAAAATTAAACTTTTAACACGGCCTACTGGTGTTAAAAATGCAATATTATAAGACGCCGTGTTAAAAGTGAACTGTCAATCACTTTTAACGTGCGTTAAAAGTAAACTGCCAATCACTTTTAACGCACGTTAAAAGTAAATTTCATCTCTTAATAAACAACTCTCAATTTTTATTAAATTCATAGACTACGTGTTTCATTATATTACTATATAAATATCTTTTGTTACTGAACTGTCAAAAATAATTAAATAAATTATTTCTTATATTAAAATATAAAACGATGTTTGTAGAAAAAATAGTGTATGATATACGTGTTAAAAGTGCTTTTATTTTGTTCGAAGGATTACGCCACTCCGCTTCGCGTCGTGTCCTAAACTTCCCGTCTCACAAAATAAAATGTCACTTTTAACGTTTTAACACTTATATCATAAATAACTATTATAAAACTTTTTTCCCACTTGTCCTTTAGTAAACTAGCAGAAGGGCTCGTTTGACTAAATTTGGACCTGTTCAAAAAAGAAGATTTTTAATATACTTTTATACCATTAATAGTTAATCAGATGCCCATTATACAATCAACAATCCAGTGCTTCTTGAAAAACTGCCCTTAAATTAAAGATTTCGTTTTAAATTATTTTTGTTTCTTGTTCAGTAAGTTGTCTACTATATGCCTGTAAAAGATATGCGTGAAATTGTGAACCACCCTGTATTAGATAGCCGAGTGCATTATGTGACCGATTTTGAGTGGTTCTAACTCAGGTTCGAATGCAGTCAGTTTAACAGTACAAAAATATTTTCCGCTTAAAATCAAATTAAGATTAAAATTAAATTTAATAAGCCTCAATTTTGTGACACAAATTCTACTCGAATATGCAAGACGTTAATTTCAGGAAACGTAAGTTCAACTGTAGGGCTGCAATGTGTATTTGTAGTACAATCAACTGTTCTATTAGATAAACAAGCGTACTAAGTGTCTTAGCATTTGGAATATATACAGAACGTTTAGCAGTAGACTGCTTGCTTGCAGAATAAACTATTTTCGAATTGTGGATAAATTAAAATATTATCAATCATACATTTGATCCAATAGGGTAGTTTACCATTTTTTTAAAAGCTATTTCTTGAAACTTCATGTTATTTGAAAGCGATTGAGAGTACTGATAAACCTTAATTGTTCTTAATAAAGCTGTAATTAATTTTTAAAGTTTGTGTGACGTAGATGTATAGCTGAAAATCTTCTCAAACCATGGGGCTGAAATTAAAAGGTACTCATGTAAAATCAACTGTTTCGGTTACAAAATATAAAATGCAATTTGGTAGTTTCATTATTACTGTAAGTAAGAATACACGTGAAACGCATTATTGTGACGTAGATGATACGTAAAATCTCAAATATTTAAAGAACTATTAACTCTTTGAAACTTTTTTCATGATAATAACTCATTTTTGAGGTCTCCTTTCAATATAATTGACTGGATTGCTAATTTGCTACTATGGTAAAGTATCCTATTTGACTGTAGCATCATCTGTCAATGACTCATAATTTAATTTTAATTAATTTAGAAGAACTACAAACGATTAATTATTAAAATAAACTATGCCTCGCTCCCGCAAAATAAAATAAATATTGGATCTCTCGCAGTTCACAGAATTTTCTAATTAAAGTCGTCGTGGTTGTATTTCTCATTATCAACCGGAGTTTAAAATAAAAGTCCGGGGATTAATCACTGCCCTCTGCGCTAGAAATAGTCCGGGCGGCTCCGGGTTCCGGCGGTCGCTAGATAACGGCGTTTACAAAGTACACGAATTAAACAAATGCCGGAGATCAGGATCGAAACATTGGGAGATTATTACTACAGCGGGGGGAGGGGAGGAGGTTCTAATTTAAGTTTTAAAAAATGGTGTCATCTTGTCATCTTACGAATGCAATTATTTTTGGAAGCAATCCTCAAAGCGGAAGTAGTACTTTTCTTAAATATTTTGATAAATAATTAATTTCTTTTCAATTTTGTACCATTATTTAAATACCTCAATAAAAATTGTACCCCTTAGAATTTTTTCGTGAAAATTTGGATTCCTACATAATTTTACCCGAGGAATCCAATGGTGAAAAAATAAATTTTCCATTTCAACCAGTTTTCGACTAAAAAAAAATATGTCGAAAAATATTGGTCGAAAAAAATTTTCGACTGCAGATTTGAAATCCTCCAGGTCGAATTAGTATATAACCACATTTAAAGTCAATTCCCAATATTATTCTTTAGACTAGAAAATAAGCAAATTTTATCTTTTCGATTTTGTACCATTATTTAAATACCTCAATAGAAATTGTACCCCTTAGAATTTTTTTGTGAAAATTTGGATTCCTACATAATTTTACCCGAGTAATCCAATGGTGAAAAAATAAATTTTCCATTTCGACCAGTTTTCGACTAAAAAAAAATATGTCGAAAAATATTAGTCGAAAAAAATTTTCGACTGCAGATTTGAAATCCTCGGGGTCGAATTAGTATATAACCAAATTTTCAGCCAATTCTGAGAGAAAAAGTTATTTTGGCCAAAATTTCATCAAGGGGTAGACCCCCGTTTTTTGGCCATTTTCGAAAACTCTTCATAAAAATTATACTCGTTGGAATTTTTTCGCGAAAATTTGGATTTATATGTAATTCGACGCGAGGAATCTAATGGTGAAAGAATTTCGGTCATAGCTACTCCCGTCTTTAACCTGCAAAATTTATTTCGAAAAGTATGAGCCGAAATTGTTTTTTAGTGGCATTATTGGATTCCTCGGGTCCAAAATAGGGTATAACCAAATTTTGAGCGAATCGAAAATTTCGAAAATTTTTGACATTTTAAATTTTTTTTAAAATGTATTTAAAATTGTACCCGACAGAATTTTTTAAAGAAAATATGTATTAATATGTAGTTTGATACTAGGAATCCAGTGGTATACTTTAAAAAAATATACAAAAATATTTGTATCTTGATTTGTTAGTAAAAAGAGTTGAGTATAGCGGTAGGTCTTGTGCTGGCCACATCAGATATTTTTCAGGTTTAAAAATAATCAAAGAATCCATATGTGAACAGGGCTAGCTATAAATGTTTATTTATAATTAATATTTAAAATGTTTCAAGCCTCAAGTTTGAAAGTTTACATTTTTGTTTACGTTTAAGAAAGTTTGAATACATCTATCTAAATACGAGCACTCACAGTATTTTGTATTTAGTTATATTAATTTAAACAAAACATAAATGTATACCTTATAACTTAATGCTTATGTGAATGAAGGTTTAGTTTTGCAAATAAATTTTGATATATCTACTTGTGATTATGTATATATTGTGATATTTTGTGTTTTTTGTGAGTTATGCGCTGTACCGCTACACCGTTTTGTGAATCTGGGGCTGTTTCAAGCTTCTAATTAATGATGAGATAACTAGATCAAGGTGAAGTTGGTTCTTGATTGTATCAAATTTCAGAAATGTTTATTCTTCTTGAATAAACTTAGACTATTTTGATCTTTCAATATAAAGTAAATATTTACAAAGATAATTTTACATTGAAGATAAATTCTAGTCCGCGAGAATTTGTTTACTTAGAAATTAGATTATTTTCTTTTAGATGTAAGTAATTTATTTTTAAATTAGAATTTATATCAAAGAATTAAACAGAAACTATAATGTACATACGCTAAATAAGAGATTTTTAATTGGTAAACAATATTAACATATATTATCACGAAATTTTTTGGCAAAAACCGCTTCGCTACCTTGAAATAGTGTATAAAGAAGTCGTCCAGCTCGGTTTTTCTCTTGGCTCAGTTGCGTTCAGGCGAGTAATAAGCTGGCGAACTATGATTCAGCTCTGTTAAAGAATAATTACCTAGATTTATCCAACACCTCTTAATAAAAGCATCATAACTATGGTGATTTTAAACAAGCAAAGTAAAAAATTACCCACAAGTGGCTTTGATCAAAATTATACCCACTTGTGGGTAAATTGTTACTGTGCTTATTGGAAGTCACCATAGAAACGATGTTTTAGGTTGAAACTTAATATTTTTTAAATATTTAAGCAGTTATTAAGAGGTGTTGGATAAAACGTGGGCAAAAAGGAATGACCCACTCGAGAAAATTATCTCACTTAGCCTTCGGCCTCGTGAGTTAAGATTTCCCTCGTGGGTAATTCCTTACTTTGCCCACTTGTAAAGTAAATAACTATAATTGCAATGAAATAATGAAAAGTGTTTCAGAAAAACTGTCAATGTAGATATAGTTATTTTAACTTTAAGAGAAATGAATAAAAATCGACATGTTTTAACTGAATAATGAAGATGCATAGATTCACTACGAGACTGTGTTCATATATTGTGAAATTATTTATTTATAACGACGATCTTTCTCATAGAAAATTGAGGATTTTCAAACACGTTTTGTCATAATATTTTTGACTGAAAGGTAAATTATGGAGTTACTTTTTATAGTATTAAAGTGTATTTTTACATTTAAATCAGTGACAATATTGCATCCCTGATACAGCCAGAGATATTACAAATTATGACCGCTAGGAAAGATCAAGTTGGCATCCTAGTTATTCTTTAACCGTTCCAGCCAACTCTGGCTGCACGGCAGTAGAAAACTTGTTGAGGTTATGTAAAAGGCGTACTAGATATTGTATTTCTATATTTGTTTCACTATAATTTGAATCAATGAACGCTGTAGTCGTTACGATGATGTATAAGTGTCTGTACATCTTTAATTCAGATTTGCGTGCGGTTAGAAACGATCAATATGAGAACCATGACCGATTTACGACCGATCGAAATTTCATTCATTTATTATAAAGATCACCTTCACCCGATTCTACGGCCTACATTTACAACAGCACTCAAATCTGACGAAGACATGCAGGATTCATTTGTCTGTTGGATGGAGCACCCCCACAGTTGTACAAAATAATTAAAATACAGCACTGATAATGCGTTATGTGCGGTTGAAGCTTGATTCACATAAACATTTGGTTTTAAGATTTACATTTACGTTTAAATACATATAACTAGATACGAGCTTTCACTCGTTCCCTTTTCAAGAACTGTGAACGCTTGTATTTAGGTAAATGTATTTAAAATTTCTTCAATGTGAACATAAATGTAAACCTTCAAACTAAATGCTTGTGTGAATGAGGCTTAACTACAAAAAATACAAACAAACATGAGAAATTGGTTGATGGTTAATAACCGCACACATTTTTAATGGCATATTTTATTTTGATGGTAACCACTCTACAGGATTAACTCCCAATTACAGAATGGTACTCAACTGACTAATCGCGGAACAAAAATAAATTTAAGGGCAGTTTTATAAACTACATTCAAAGGAGCATTAAACTACATAAAAAATGAATTTTTATAACTTCCTGTTTAGCCGGCACTGACATCAACTTCCTTATTTAAATGGAACACCCCGTATATTTTTTAAGATTTTGATTCTACATAAAATTCTGAATACAACCATGTATAATAAGCTACTTTTTCGTTGTAGATTTCTAAGTAAAATAATAATTAAAATATTACAGAAACAAATCGAATCATTCCTTGTTAGCTATGAAATAAATGATAGAAACCAGAAATTATATGAAGAGTTTTACTATGTATTCAAGAAAATGGAGGCCATTACGAAAATTTAGTATAAATAATATAATTGAATTGCAATTCCTTATTAAATTATTTATATTTGATAATAAACTGACATTTTATTATTACAAAACCTGTTTTATATCATTTTTTCAAAATCGGCATGAAAATCTTCATTTCCTGACTAATTTGAGTCTTGAAAGTAAGATTTCCATGACTAGGCAGGAAAATAAATAAGTAAAAATGACTAGGCATGAAAATAAAATGCCTAGTCATTTTTACTTTCCCCTGTCTGTAGGTACAAACACTTGTCATGACAACGTTTTCTAATATTTGTCACAGCTCTGATGATTTATGCAAACCTAATTTTTTCTATAATTATTTTAAGCTTCTATAATTGCCAATTTAAAAAAAAATACATCACGCGTCATGTTAATGTCTTTGCTAGACTCGGAGGCTTTGAAGAAACGCTCGGACGCTGCGCATCCCCACATTTATCAAACAAGCCTCCTCGTCTGCAATGAAACATTTTCATGACTTGTAATGTAATGTACTATATTTCATATAGATAACTAGAAATGATTAGATTTGTTCCTGTAATATTAAAAATTCAAGTAGCCCATTGTGCATAGCAAGAATAGTAATTTTTTAAATTTGATTCAAACAGTTTTGAAAAAATCTTTCTGTTCCGTAATAAGTGAGTGCACGAAGTTGTGAATCACCCTGTATCATAAACCTAAAGGCGTGATAAAGTAAAATCATTCTTTTGTGTTTTGATAAAAAAATAAGGCATTATTTAAAAACATTAAATTAATGAATTGTAAATAAACTTCCTGAAGAACGTAAGGAATACATTTCACGCATGATTTCCAGCTATCAAATTAATTAGCTAACAGTTATTTAGGAAATGAAAGAAAATACACTTGTAGCTTTAATTAAATACATTGGTTCTCAGTCTACGCCTTGCCTACGTTTCAGCGCTGGCACAAAAGAATCCATTACAGAAATTTGAATAAAAATCTAGTTTTATAAACGGGCTTGATTTATTTTCTTTGTTTCCAAATTTCAGCTACAGGAAACAAAAGATGTTCTTACACGGCTTACAGGATTTACATTTTTTATTTTTAATTTACAATTTTATTACTTTAATAATTTTATGTCATGGGCCTTTAACTCACTTACAAAAAGGAATTTAATTATGAAAAAATATTTTACATATTTTGAGCTGTAAATATTTAAATTAAATTTCTTAAAACAAACTAAAATTTTAATAAATATGATTTATTTTTATCTATGACAAGTAAATACAATTAATAATTTTTATTCAATTTTGACGTTTTAAACTGCTATTATTAACTCCATAGCAACAACTTTAAATAAATGTTTATTCACAAGTGAATTAAATTTTTTTAAATCACTCAACACATTTTTAAATCACTCTGACGTTTTAAATTGTTATTATTACGTCAAAACTGCATAAAAACAATGACAACTTGCCACTAACGACTACTTTGATTAGTTTTCTTTGTTATGTCAAAATAAATTTATAATTCATATATTTGAAATAATTTCTTCAAAATTGAATAAAATATTGTACAAACCACGTGAGATACGAATGTTTATTCACTCGAAGAAATTATCCCACTCGCCCTACGGGCTCGGGGGCTAAACTTTCTTCTCTTGAATAAACATTCATGTATCTCACTTGGTGTATAAATATCTACTAACTTACGACTCTTATTCTATAAATGAGGTATTGTAATGGGTCAAAATTTTCGAGTGTGAGTTTTTGGTGGATAAGCACGTTTTAGGATCCATACAATACGAATAAAGTATTTTCGAGATGATGTGTGTGTCCGTGTGTGTGCGCGCGTAAGATTGTTCAGTGCACAATTTTTTAGGTTATGTATAATTATTTAATATTTTTGTAATGAAATCGGCACATAAAATATTGTGTATTACACGTCCAGAAACTGTTATGCTAGTGCTCGTAATTTGCAAGCCTCGCCTGTGGCTCGGCGTGTCAAAAATACTCGCTCTTGCAAAAGGTCAGTTTCTGGCCTTGTGATACAAATAACTATTATATAATAACGTCTTAATACAAATCTTATTTTTGGAAGCAATCCCTAGACCGGAAGTAGTACTTTTCTTAAATATTTTTATAAATAATTAATTTATCGCAATATTTTTTATTTCAAATGAAAGATTATATATTATTATCTACATTTTTTAGCATTTTATAAATAATTATGTCATAGTACTTTAGGAATTATTGTATTAATTATAATTTAGAGTATGGAACTTCAGTATCTTGTTGTCCATGAATAATAATTGTTTAACAATTATTACGACAGTGATCGAGTGACAGTGCCACTAGTGACACTTCTTCATATATATCTTCTTCTACATTTCTACAGTTGACTAAATATCTAAAATATATTTTTTGTACATACCTATATATTTGTATCTTGATTTTTATAGTAGTAAAAAGAGTAGAGTATGGCGACAGATCTTGTGCTGGCCACATCAGATTTTTTAAATTATCTGCAAAAAATCAATTCAATTCAAATAACAATTGATATAACACTGCCCCTAATTTATGAAAATATTTACATAATACACAAAACCACCCCTTATATTTTACAAATTCAAAACCTGTTGTTGCAAAACGGATCAATTATTGGCCAATTACGGTATCGGTATAAACCAGGGCTTTTATAAAGCATTTTTTGTATTTTTTAACCTGAGTAGTTGACCCCTATTTCCAGTTGGCCTTGCACGGGTTCCCTCTACCCCTATTTGCTGTGTTCACCCCTGACCACTAGGGGTGTACAACGTTATGAGTAAATTATTCAAGCTTGACCTACTGCTGATCGAGGCAAGTACTGACCAATGTTGGAAAGTGCAATGGAAGACGAAAAATATATTGGCGTTAGCATTGATTTCTGTAAAAGGGTCAAATATAAAAATTATTGTATATTGGTTCTACATGGTTCAAACTTTGAGAAATCCAGTGCCGCAAACCGCGTTTTGATATATTGTGTAGTTTTGGAGTTATCCCGATTTTTCAGTTTTTCAGTTTGCAACTTTGAGGCTGAATAACTCGAAAACTAATCGAGATATCGATGTGCGGTTTGCGGCATTGTGCTTCTCACATTTTAGTTGACTTATAACCAAATTTTCAGAATTTCAATTTTTTTTGAAATTTTCAGGTTCCTGAAAAATAACTAAACTCGTTATCTCGAAAATGGTAAGAGATACAGGCTTGATTTTGTCACCATTGGATTGCTCGAGTCGAATTACATGGGTGTACAAGTTTTCAGCGAAAAATTCTGACTGATACACATTTTATGAAGAATTTTCAAAATCTGATTAAGATTTAAGATTTCAGATTTCAAAAATCCTTCATAAAAACTGTATCCGTCGAAATTTTTTGCTGAAAAATTGTATATCCATGTAGTTCGATGTGAGAAACCCAATGGTGATAAAATCAAGCCTGTATCTCATACCATTTTTGAGATAATGAGAGTAGTCATTTTTCAGGAACTTGAAAAACTTCAAAATTTTGAAATTCTCAAAATTTGGTCAATTAAATAGCGAGAAATACATTGCAGCTGGATATTTCGCTTAGTTTTGAGATATTCAGGCTTAAAGAAAGGTCTTAGTAGTTTTAAATATTATTTTGCACTATAAGTAATTACAATTTATGAATATTTTTTAAATAAATCATAGTCAAAGTAGCTTCTAGTAAATTATGTACACTTTCTATATTTGAAAGTTCGATTTTCTGATTAAATATAAGTTCTAGGTCACTACAATCAATACCAACCTCTAGTAACAAACTAGAGTTTCAATTTACACTAAATAATTTATCATTTTCCATTCTTGTATATATACAAAGAAAACGCTAGCATTATAAGAAATAAGAACGCTTACAGATGCAATAAAATACCCTTAAAATAAAAATTTTATCACATAAAGTTTAAGAAATTTGTCGCTTTTTTAATTAATCTAAAAAGTTTGGACGAGGCATATTTCCCAGGGCTATTTAATTAAGCAGGAATACACAATCTTATATTAATAAAATAAAAACCTTAATCTAACTTTGAGATAAATTTCCGGTTAAAAAATTCTGCCAGATAATAGTATATTATTTAACGAGCATATAATGTAGGCTTTAATTCAAAAGGATGCAAGTTAATGCACGAGCTGAAGGCGAGTGTACAGTACGAGAAATAAGAGAATTTGGAAATTTTTAATTGAATCGAGCGGGCATAGATTATCAGCAATTTTTTGGCAGAAACCGCTTCGCTATTTTGTAATAGTGTATAAAGAAGTCGTCCAGCTCTGTTTTTCTCTTGACTCAGTTGCGTTCAGGCGAGTAATAAGTAATAACATAGACACATTCTTTCTCTCCCTTACAGCTCCGGCCAACTCTGGCTTCACGGACGGTATAATCAGCCGAGTTAAATATAGCCATTATGTGCGAGTCAAATACAGAGTACGAATTTTTGAATAAAACATTTTTTACAAATTTTTATAATTAAAATATTAACCCAATCTCACATTTTGGTGTGCTGACTCATGATACAATAGCGTTGAATAATGAATTTATAATACAATAGTGTGTATTATGGAGGGGTTTATCTTACTAAAGCTACCTGCATATTAAATGTATTGTTCAATGTTGTAGATAGTATACAGGGTTTCCAAAAAGTCTCGGGACGGAGTTATAAGTTTTGAACGAGTGAAGAAATAAATTGAAAATTTAGGGATCACTAAAGAGTCTTAAAAACTACATTCTTAGATAGAGTAAAATTCAAATAGTTAGGACCCTGGACTGCGCGAGAAGGCAGAGCTTGTCATGTACTGTCCGTTTTACAAAAGCGGAGCTAGCGAGTATATGCTGCGCTGCACTTCACTTAATTTTCAAACAAAACTAAAATATAACTCTATCACAATCAATTACAAAATTCACAGGGTTACACGAAGCAAAACACTACGAATGTCAACATGAGAATAACAGATATTGAAGCTGATGTTCTGTAGAACAGACAGTAGCGTATGCTTCTCTCTCTAAGACGAGAATTCGTACTTCGCGCAGGGTTCTAGCTATTTGAATTTTACTCTAGTTTAGAACTTCTATGCAACGTGGACAACATTTTTAAATAGCAACCTCTGTCGAGTTCCACCTTATTTTAAACGTAATGAAAAAAGAAACACATCCTCATTAACCAAAACCCGATATCTTAATTCTTTCAAGAATTTTAATTAATGTTAATGTTTTTTGCACGTTTTATAACAAATGTTCAAATTGTCGACCTTCTTCGGTCTCGCAATGACCCAAAAGCTTTAGTGATCTCCAAATTTTCAATTTTTTCTTCACTCTTATAGCTCCGTCCCAGGACTATTAGAAAACCCTGTATATTAAGGGGGGGGGCATAAAAATGGTGAAAAGTACGTCTAGTTTTTTTCCATAAAATTGAAGTAAAAATTAACTTTTTTAGAAAAACAAATACATTTTTGAGTAGATAAAGGTTTTCTCCAAATGCGTCTAATGCCACATTTTTCATTTTTGTACTCTATTTTTTTATATTCATGGCTAAACATGGCCAATTTTAGCTATTTTGTGAGTTTTTTATTCGTATTTTATCACATATTTAAAACAAAAAATTTAAAAAAGTGGCATTAGACGCACTTGAGGACAACCTTTAGCCATTTAAAAATATCTTATTTGTTTACAAAATCTTAATATTGAAACCAGTTTTAAGGGAAAAACTGAATATCGTTTTTCGCTATTTTGACGGTTTGTATTGAACCATTTGTAATTTAATTTTCTGAATTAAATAGTTCATAAAGAGTAGTATTTATTTATTTAAATTAATAATTTTATTCTTTGTTGATTCATGTGTAACAAGCCGCACAGTGAAATCCAGCATTTTGGTATCGACCCCCCTTAATCGTTTACAACAAGGGATTTTTGTGCAGTAAACTGACGAGAATCGAACCTAAGTTATTCTAAAATAATTAAGTAGTTGTTACTCCAATAGTTACTGATAAATTCCTGGATAACTAATGGGCCAGGCACTCATAAAATAAAATATTTCTCATCATTCTTCATTTTAAATATAAGAAAATCTTTCGTTGTCGGATCTCCGAGCATTATTCGCTGCCTCCCGCAAACATATTTATAAACGACTTTTATTTTTGTAAAATATTACCTGCCCTAAATTTTAGCTGCTCGTGTAAATTATTTAGCACAAGGGTAGAAAGTTTTTATCAGGAGGTCGGTGGGAATAAATCTACGAAATGTGTTGAAATTTCGAGTTATTTATTTATTTGACACGAGCTCGTTTATTACCGGGATAATTATTTTCAAGTTAATATAAGCATTTACTTTACAAAAGGATATTAATGCAAATTAATTTTAACCAAGGCATACCGTGTGTGCGGTTACCAGCTGGTAATTTAATCCTTGCTACTGCAAATTATGCAAATTAATTAAATTATTAATCAGGCTCAGGGTTTTAACTTCCTTGTACGGAGTAAAAAGGAAGTATTGTAATCGCGAAAAATTCTTCTCAGATTTTGACGGAAATATCCGTTTTGATTTTTCCTGAACCCATTATGATTAGTTTCGTCGTGACGTCTGTACGTACGGACGTATGTGTGTCGCATAATTCAAATACGGTTAGATGTAGAAAGTTGAAACGAAGTCATGTGGTGTCCACATCAGATTTTTTACCTCCCGCCTCATATTCTATAAGGGAGGTATTGGGATGGGTCAAAAGTGTGAGATTTTAAGATCGGAAATAGTAGGTACTTTTTAAAAATATTTCGATAAATAATAACTTTAAGACAAATTTTTTTATTTTATATGAAAGATTATGTGATTATTATCTACAATCGGTATTTTATAATTTTTATTTCATACTGTGACATAAAGTAACATTTTTCGGACGATTTATCGTACTAAAAGTGAAACTTTAAAGTCCTAGGACTTTAAAGTAAAATTTTACTTTAATTTTCTATTAATAAATACTATAATTCAACAACTTTAGTAACCAGTATGAAATAAAATTTTGTATGTATCTAGAACGAAAAGTGAAACTTTAAGGTCCTCGCAAGTAATTACGACCTCGGCTAGCGCCTCGGCCGTAAAAAACTTGCTAGTACCTTAAAGTTTCATTTTTCGTTCTAGGTACATAAATAACTATTCTGTATCTGATACTATTTAAGAATAATTAAAGTATATACTTATAATTTAGTATTTCGGTATCTTGTATGATCGTTTAACATTTGTTACTACGTAAAATTTAAATGATTATGACATGGCAGTGACAATAGTAAAATACCGTTTATATCTTCTTCTGCAGTTTAAATAAAATGACTAAAATATATTTGTGAGTAGTAGTAGCACTTATATATTAATATATTTATATAATAAGTAAAAAGAATAAAGTAGGTATGACGGGAGGTCTTGTGGTGGCCACGTCAGATTTTTATAAATACTTGTGAGTTAATATCTGATTCTCGTGCACAGGTATTTATATAATTTGAAGGATCTGTGAGGGTGTCACACTAAATCTCTGCGTACCAGGCGTGTGCTGGATTAATAACCAATTAATTTTTACTCTTTTGACGATGTTTCGCGCTTCATTGATTAAATAACCTCGCAGTGTAAAGGGCAAAGTGCGGTCTGTAGTTAAATATCGCCTGATGAAATCAAGGACTAATATATGCAGATTTTAATTTTCTTTGCCAAGTTGGCGCGCTTGCCTCGGCTTGCAATTAATGTACACTTATAATCTTTATTTGCATTTATAATCTTTGTGTAAATTCTGCTGCGTTTTTGTTTGAACACCAAATGTTCACAAAGAAATTATGGGCGAGAGGGAGGAATATACTGACAAAGGGGGAGAGATATATAATTAACACTATCTAAAGAAGTGTTGATGTAGCTACGCCTGTGTGTGCGGTTACCAGCCATCAACTCACGGGTACTCGTGCTTACAAGTGTAATTAACCTTCAACAGTAAATAAAAAATACCAAACCTTCAATCAAATATTAAAATTAGTATATTATTTAACGAGCACATAATGTAAACTATAATTCAAGAGGATGAGTTTATGCACGAGCTGAAGACGAGTGTATAATATTATAGCCATTATGTGCGACTTTAAAAATAAATTACTTCTTTACAAATTTTTATTCATTTTGGTGTGCTGACTCATAATACAAAACGTACTATAGAGTTACTAAATTTTTATATTTTAAAATATTAACCTCACATTTTAGTGAAATGACAGATGACAGCTGTGTTGAATAATGGACTATATAATACAATAGTGTTGAATTATGAATACATAATTCAATAGTGTGTTTTATAGAGGGATTTCTATAAGTACAGTTACCTACCAATATAATATAATGTATTATTTAATGGTCATAGATAAAAAAATTATTATTATTATTATTATTACTCACGGGTACTCCTGCTGCCAAATACAAATATCAAAAATCTGATGTGGCCAGCACAAGATTTCTGGCCATACTCTACTCATTTTACTACTATACAAATCAAGATACAAATATTTTGTATATTTTTTTTAAGTACACCGTTGGATTCCTCGTATCAAACTACATATAAATACATATTTTCTTTAAAAAATTATGTCGGGTAAAATAAAAAATATTGGGATAAATTAATTATTTATCAGAATATTTCAGATAAGTAGGTACTTCTTCCGGTTTGGAGATTTCTTCCAAAAATAACTGGGTTCTTAACATTAGTATTAAGACGTCATATGTAAAATTTGGTAGTGAAATATTTGTAATTTTTTATACACTAAAAACTCATACTCGAAAATTATGACCCATCGCAATACCTCCCTTATATGAGGCGGGAGAAAATAACAAAAAATCCTTTGTCCTACCACACCCGTCGATATTAAAATAAAATAATAAAAAAAAATCGTGAAATATTTTCTTCTGTGTGGGTTGAGGTCACGTACTAACATAATTTATCTGTGCCCCTTCGGCCCGCCCTGCTCTACGCCACTGACTCACACACGAGCGTTAATGGGGCAGGATATTGATTTCTCTCAGCAGGACGGAGAGTATGAACGAGCCTTTGTTTTGGAAATAATCGATTGTTTTTTCAGCAGGACGCTAGTTGAAGGATTGAATTTTCAATAGTGTTTTGGAAAAAAGGTTATTCAATCATTCAACCAGTAATCAACATACATAATTATTAATATATAAAAATCTGCTGTGGTCGGCACACGACCTCTCGCCTAATTCTGCTTATTCTACTAATCTAATAAATAGTTTACTTACATTTTAATAATTTCATGTTCATGTAATATGTAAACCAATATGCAAGCAAAATATGTCAACTGTACTGTCACTGTCATAATCATTCAAAGTTTATTTCATATCATGGGCAACAAGATACTGGAATTTCAATTTCAAAAAAATAGAATATTAATTGTACTTTATTTTATTGTTAAATACTACCAGATTCAGCAAATTGTATTTATAATTAACTGTACCCATAGATATTATATTTTCTTTTATTTTTAATTGCAAAAATTGTCATAAAAAAAGTACTACTTCCGGTTTGCGGATTTCTACCAAAATCCTATCCGGTGTTAAGATACTTATTAAAACCTTAAATATGAAATTTTGTTGTAAACGGTTTGATACTTTTTAAGTTATCGTGAACGAAAAATCGTCAGTTCATACGTCCATATACACACAGACATCATCGAGAAAATAGTAAATTCGTATTGTAGAGACCTTGAAACGTGCTTATCCACCAAAAACTCATACTTGAAAATTTTGACTCATTACAATACCTCTCTTATAGAATATGAGGCGAGAGGTAAAAATTGTATTCCTTTCATAGTTAATCAGATATTCATTATACAATCAATAATAATCCAATACTGCTCTTAAATTTACGAATATACACTCGAGGAAAATAAAAACGCACCTGTGCGGCCAACAAACTATTGGATGGCGCACCCCCACAGATGATTGTGACTGCTCCAAGTTAACAGTTTTCAGTGTTACAGTATTTAGTCGTTGCTAAACTTCAGAATGTGCTCGTATAAGTTTGGAAGTTTATGTGCAGCTAATCCCTAGTGCATCACAGTTGGCCACGGACAGTTCCGTTTCCTTCCCCCACCCCCCTTCCTGTAACGTGTAAGTACTGTAAACTTGTCTCGTACTTGTTTTATAAATCATGTTATTCACTTACAAGAAGTAAGGATTTATAAGATGAAGAATTTTGTGCTGGGGATGTGTTTGGGTGGGGCTGACTCACAGGAGTGTTGGTTACAGTCTCACAATTATTTATGTTATGTGTCTTCAATACTATAATATTTATAAATATAATTTTTACCTCTCGCCTCATATTCTATAAGAGAGGTATTGTAATGTGTCAAAAATTTCGAGTATGAGTTTTTGGTGGATAAGCACGTTTCAGGGTCTCTAGAATACGAATTTAATATTTTCACGATGATGTCTGTGTGTGTGTGCGTATGTGTGGTCGTATGGAAGTATGGACGTATGTGACGATTTTTCGTCCACGATAACTTAAAAAGTATCAAACCTTTAATAACCAAATTTCATATTTAAGGTTTTAATAAGGATCTTAACACCGGATAAGATTTTGGTAGAAATCCGCAAACTGGAAGTAGTACTTTTTGGAACTTGATATAGTTTTTTCTAAATAAATTGGTACATTATTTATTTATGACAATTTTTGCAATTAAAAAAAAAGATAATATAATTATCTATGGGTACAGTTAATTTTAAATACAATTTGCTGAATCTGGTAGTATTTAGCAATAAAATAAAGTGCAACTAAGTACCAGTATCTTGTTGTCCATGATATGAAATTTGTTTCTACTCAAAATTTGAATGATTATGACAGTGACAGTACAGTTGACATCTTTTGCTTGCATCTTGGTTTACATTATCGTTTACATAATGAACATGAAACTATTAAAATGTAAGTAAAACTATTTATTAGATTAGTAGAATAAACATAATTAGGCGAGAGGTCGTGTACTGGCCACAGAAGATTTTTTTGAAATGCCAGTATCTTGTTGTCCATGATCATATGAAATTTTAGTACACAAAATTTGTATTATTATGACAATGACAGTACAGTTGACATCTTTTACTTGCATCTTGGTTTACATATTACATGAACATGAAACAATTAAAATCTATATAAAACTATTTATTAGATTAGTAGAATAAGCAGAATTAGGCGAGAGGTCGTGTGCTGGCCACAATAAATTCTTTTTAGCAAAAAGGGTGTAATTTTAATCTATCTCATGAATCAGAAGGTAGAATCAATATTCGCGTTTCAGAGAAGATTGTATAACATACCACAGGTGTGCACTACAGAGGTTAACAGGTAATGCATCATTGTGACGTGACGCGGTTCATGGTAATTGGATCCGGTTACGCGTGTACCGCACATAAACCGCACAAAACTCAACCATCAAAACATTGGTTTTCGCCGTTGGAGTTTTCGTTTAGACAAATCAATTATTCTCTTCAATAAACTTTACAGTTTCAATATCTTCAGGAAATCTCTGACAGGTTGAAAATTCTGCGCTTCAGGAGATTTATCAGATTATTTCAGCACAACTGAAATCCTGCTGAAACGACGCCATTGTCCTGAATAGATGTTGCCTGAACAAATAACATACTATTTGAAAGAGAATGACATTTTTGGGAATATACTGTGGTTCTGTGAGTCTCAGGTTTGAATACAGCCGGGTATAATATACAGGTTGTTCACAACTTCGTGCATATAATTTAATAGCATACAGTACGAAAACTTACTGATCATGGAACAAAAAGAATTTTTTATTTGTAAATTTAATGGCATTTTGGAAACTACTGGATTGTTGATAGTATGATTATCTAAACTATGAATGGAATTCTACGACCATAAATAATACAAATTATGTAGATAAACTCACACACTATTGTATAATGAATCCATAATTCAACTCTATTGTGTTATGATGAGCCCATTATTTAACAACATCAACAAAATGTGAGGTTAGATAAATATTAATTTTAAAATGTTTTATTTAAAAAGTCGTAGATAAAACGTCGTATATGACCCGCACATAATGACTATAATTCACTCGAATGATTATACACTCGCCTTCAGCTCGTGCATAAACTTTCATCCTCTTGAATTACCTGCTCGTTATAGCTATTAATATAACAAGAATTTTATGCGATTTATAATACCGAGGATGTTGCTAAGCGACGAGGTGAAACCGAGTCTCTTTGAACATCCAAGGGGGCTTAAATCGCATACAGGTTGGTGGAGGTGAAATGCGAACATAGGGAACATACATGACAATCGAACTTTCATGCCAGGTATCTTGATATATTTTGTAGTAGTGTCACAAAACGAAGTAATGTGAATTTGTGTGGAAAAAAGAGTAATCAATAACAGAAATAATAATAAAATATAAAAGTGCATGTAAACTTTCTCGTTCTGCTCGTACACATACATTATTATGCAAAGAAAATATTTTAATGAAAATAAAAATTTCAATAATATAACAGGTACTTTGACATTGACAGTACTTATTCAACGTATATCAAGATACCTACCATGATAACTCCATTGTCATATATTTCCCTATGTTCGCATTTCACCTCCACCAACCTGTATATTCGCGTTATATTCAAAGCTTAATCGTATCATCAACGACAGCGATGTTAAAACAAATCAACAATTTGTCTGTCAATTAGTTGACAGTTTGATGTTATTATGGGTGTAACTAACGTATTAAGTCCGTAACTAATGTATTTATAAGTATCTAAGGTATTATAAGTAACTAATGTATTACCTATGTTGTTTATAATTATCAATAAATGTTGCATATTGAAAGGTAATAACAGTTGATGATACGATTAAATAAATTATTGTACAATGACAAGAATAGTAAATTTTTGAAACTTCATTTTAAACTGTTTTTAAAATTTTTTTAAATCCTTTCGGTTTCGTGATAAGTAAGTTCAGCACTTTTCTACACATTTCTACTGTGTTTTAATTTTTTGTTATAACCAGGAACAGTACCTGGAACCTGGAATGTCGTTCTTTTGAAAAACTGGGCGATTATTATTTGTATTTTTAACCTTTTTCTATACCAAATGACTTGTCAATTACAAATGTAAAGCTATGACCAAATAAATATACATACATACATACATACATATGTCATTAAGATATATGCACGAAGTTGTGAATCACCCTGTATATCTATACTAATAACGCACAGTGAAGTTGAGTTATGTTATGTAAATAATACAGAGACCAATAACAATAATATAAAATATTACTGGTCAACGTATGTACTCGTATTATTTATTAGTCATAGATTAACGTCCACAGTAATCTGTGGGGTAGCCACACCCAAGTGAAAACGATGAGAAAGTCTTGTGAGAATGTCTGTTTCATCTCGGGTAATATTGATTAACGCTGAAGTTCTGAAGTCTTTGAGACTCATATTTAAATGACATTATTTCATGAAGTTTAACTTTGTAAATATTCATGAATACCAACCTTATATTGTTATTTTACAGAACTTTATAATGCTATTCTCTGCCAAGAGAATTAACTTTCAGTTTGATAAGAATAAAGGATTTATTAAGACTAAGCAATCAATCTACACAAACATTTTTCATTTGAGCTAGAGTAGTGATTCATTATTTAATCCATAAAATCTGCATTTCTTGAAAAAGACTAATGAAATTTTGTACACATGTGAAAAAAAACTATGCTGAATATAGCCCTGTATCAGCCTTTTTTGTCCCATTTTTATTTTTGCTCAATGAATCAATGACAAGCAATTTTTTAAATGATTTCAGACCATTTTTTAGAAATAATTGTATCAAATCTGTATTTCTTACCAAAAACTAATAATATTACGTACGCATATATAAGAATCTACGCTAAATACAACGCTGTATCAGTCATTTTTGTCCCATTTTTATTTTTGCTGTTTCAGCTCCTCAAAATATAACTCAATAATGACAAAGAATTTTTTAATTGATTCAGACCATTTTTTACAAATAATTGTGTAAAATCTGTATTTCTTAACAAAAACTAATGAAATTACGTACACATATATAAAAATGTACGCTGAATACAATCCTGTATTATTCATTTTTGTCCCATTTTTATTTTTGCTGTTTCAGCTCCGAAAAATGTAACTCAATAATGACAAGAAATTTTTTAATTGATTCAGACCATTTTTTACAAATTATGATGTCAAATCTGTATCTCTTAACAAAAATTAATAAAATTACGTACACATATATAAAAATGTACGCTGAATAAAACCCTGTACCAGTCATTTTTATACCATTTTAAGTTTTGCTGTTTCAGCTCCTGAAAATATAACACAATAATGACAACAAATTTTTTAATTGATTCAGACCAAGTTTTACTAATTTTTGTGTCAAATCTGTATCTCCTAACAAAAATTAATAAAATTACGTACATATATATAAAAAACTACGCTGAATACGCCCCTGTATCGCTCATTTCCGTCCCATTGCTAGTTTTCCTTTAAGGGCCTTTCAAAATAGCCCTTACAAATATCTAAAAAAAATTCAGACAATTTATTGATTCTCTCAACGAAAACTTCTTTAAACAATTGATAAATACATTAAAATATTTATAAACTAAGTTATTTAGTACATAATCTTCTAGTTTGTGCACTAACAAAGTTTCCATTCTCAGCTATAACACATCTATAAGTTAAGGGTCCGCTCTGAATCTGCTGTCATGTTTACTTGTCAACTTGGGTGGACTAACAGATAATTACTAGCTGTCAGTTTAATCTCGCACTAAACTAGAACACTGCTGTGTTATTAAACAACCAAACTTGCTGCTGTACTAACACTAAGATTTGTGACATCTGATTAAAAGCTCAAAATCGGAATAGACAGTTCAATCAATAATAATAATAATTAAATCAGAAATTGGTACATGTTTAGATTTTTAAAAGCTCTGTTTACACATTGATCCTTTGAGGATTCTTTCATGATAATGAATCCTAGAAAAATATCACTGGTTTGAAGCTATCAATGAATTAGGAATTATTCTCGCCCGATAAAATCATGACTTATAAAACTTGTTCTTTAATATACTATTTTAAATAAAATTAATGCAAGAAGATTCTTTTTCTCATGAAACAGGCAAATGAAAGAATCTTGAAAGAATCATGTGTGAACAGGGGGCTTATTCTATAAAACTTACGACTGTCACTTCGTGTCGTGTCGCGTATGCAGTGTCCCTTTAAAAGTGATATCTCTTTACATTATCCCTTTCTTACAGAATACTAACTTTGCGACAGTTTACATATGTATCTGTAGCCTTACTTTTTACCTCTCGCCACTCATATCTGTAAGAGAGGTATTGTAATCATGCTAAAATTTCGATAGTGAGTTTTCAATGGATAAGCACGTTTTGAGGTCCCTAGAACACGATTTTGATAATTTCGCGATGATGTCTGTCTGTGTGTGTGTATCAGGATGGATGTTGGAGGTACGATAACTCAAATACCACTGAATAAAAAAATTTGAAATTTTGTATAAAATATTCTGACACCCTAGATTAGATTAGATTTTGGTGTTGATCGTGCAACCGGAAGTGGTAGTTTCTTGAAGATCTGAAGAGTTTTTCTGGAATATTCTCAAAATTTATGAATTAATAGGAATTTTTTAAATATCATTGTATACTAAATGTTACTATCTACAATATGTATTCAAAACATTGTTTCTATCTAGCACCATTTTTCAATTACAAGAAGTTAAAAATTCTACAAATTTGTTACAATTTTGATTTATCTGCCTACCTATGGAAACAAAAAATAAAATATTTGAGTGTTAATGTCACATGAATTTTTGACTTTTTGGCAAATTGAAATGGAAAATATGAAATGTCATTTAGTATTTATAAGGTCATAATAAACTTTAATAATATTATAAAAACTACAATTCCCGAATTCCCTTCTAGTACAATGGTATATTTGTGAGTAAGTACTTTCATACACACTTAGTAAAATAGTAGAGTATATGGCGAGAGGTCATGTGTTGGCCACATCGGATTTTTTGATTGTGTTTTTGCTTTGACAGATTGTTTATAATATCAACAGCAACACCAAATAATAATAAATGTAATGCTTCTAGCCACTTGTAATGTTCGTGTTGAATTTTATATTTGAAGTCTAAAGTATTCAAGTATTGACATGTAGCAAAATAAACATGGTAGCCTCAAACCTTCAAAAGCGACAATACTTTTGTATTGCGACACCTTTTTTGATGTCGCAAATATTTGAACGACACCGCGTAAAGTGCAGTGTCACTAAATTACAGAATACCAAATGTGCAGTGTCGAAAATCACATATGCGACACCACACTGCAAAAGCGACAGTCGCATAGGGTTATATAGGGTCTTTCATTAAGAGTGATAGGATTATAATTTTAAATAAAACGTCAACGGTTTGACATATCAATTTAGTTGACAATGCAGTTATATTCGGAACAAGATATCGTTCAAATGCCCACCACGACTTTGTTGACACTGATCACAAGATCGCTCCAATTGGGCAGAATTTGGCTCATTTGCAACACTGGCCGCTATAGCTGTGATTTTCTCCTCATTTCGAACATTTCGCTGTCTTCTTGGTGGCTTATTGTCTTAGTAATGTTAACTCAAACTTTATCACAGTGCGTCTTATAGCCTGCGCAGAGTAACGGTGACGGCGACCCTTCTGGGGTGAATACAAGTTGAGCACCCTCAACTGAGCTCGAACTTTGGTAATATTTTTTTATTATTTCCAACCGGTCTAGAGGCGTCAAACGCTGCATTATGAAATTGAACACTATACTAAATAATTTGACACCTAGAAGTAAATAAAATATGTATCAGAAACCGAGAAATCTTTATTGAAAAAAATATCACTCCTATTGAAAGAGCTTAAGGCAGCTTATCGTGTTAATCAGAATACTAGCACTTAAATTCATCCTAAATACGTCTCTGTCTTTTATAAAAACCCTCTTAATGTATCTAATTCGCCTTACAGTAAAACCTACTTAGCTGCAAACGCAAAACAAAATTAAAATGTACGAGGGTCAGGATCCGGTGTCACCAATTAGCCATTCCATCCCGGAAGTAAAGTTTCCGGTTTCCGGAGTGCAACTGGGGTTATCCTGGATCCTCTGGGGCACACACACACCGGAAACTAACAAATGCTAGCGATACACAGCAGAGATGAGAGACGATAGATGTTAAATCATATCTTTTGAGATATAGTTAGTTTTGCCTTTTTCTCAACCTAAAATTTTAAGTGTGTTGTTGGCTGATAACCGCACACACACTAAAGAAATATACAGGATGACTCACAACTTCGTGGATATATTTTAATGGCAACTTATTGATCATGAAATAAAAAGAATTTTTTTAAATTTGCAAAAAAGTTGCATCGTGTTTCAAGCAAACCTTTATTTGCCACTGGTCGGTATTTATTTATAATTTTTTTTTCAAATCTTCTACAATGAAAGTAATTGTTTACATAATATCTAATACTAATAAATGTCAAATTATCAAATATACCATCAAAACAGTGATACTTAAAATGTACACACGTCGAGTAAACTACCCTTAACTTTGCGAATTTAAAAAAATATTTTTGTTTCATGATCAGCACGTCGTACAGTATATACACTTTAATTTTTTGTCCTAAGTTGTGGAACATACTATATATGCACGAAGTTGTGAATAATCCTGTATATTTTTGACACATAAAATTAAAATATAGTTTAAAAACCATACAAATATATTTATGTTTCTAACAAATTATTGCATCAATATACTTTCTACTAACAACCATGAGTATCCGTGAGTGGATAGCTGGTAACCGCACACAAAATAATATATAGGTATCTGTACCGATGAGTCATGGTATATGAAAATATTCATAATAAAAAAAATATATGTAGGTATGTTTGTACTCAGGAATAGAACAGAAATAAGGCTAAAAATCTGACGTAACATAAGTGAGTTCAACTCTCAAACATTAACAGTCTAATGTAAAAAAAACTGACCGCCTGTCTTAAGTTTTATTTTTTTAAATATTAAATTATCTTTTATCTTTGAACTTATAAAGATAACATTTTCAGGTAATAGGTTTACTGTAAATTGCTAAAGAATTTGACGTTTCAAAGACTTTGGAGTAACGAAATTATAAAGAAAAGCAAGCTTCATTTCTTATTTACTCAGAGAAAAATAGTTTTATAAAATAATAGTGAAAAAAGTTAAAAGTTTTATTCTTTATATTTACTCAAGTAAAAGCAAAATGTTCCACGTGCTAAAAAGAAAATATTTGGCTGATAACCGCACACACGCTCAACCATATATCATAGTATGTGCGGGAGCTACACCCAAATGTAATTATTTGCATAATAAGTATATAGATATTTATGTATCAAACTATACTAATTTTTTTTTTCTTTGTTTCAGGTAAGAACTTTGTCTATCTCCAATCATTTGTGGTAAGCCCTTAAAAATCGCTAATAAATTCCCTCCTTGAACGATTTTTAATTGAGCCACCCCTAAACCCGGCCCTGATTTAGGGCAACACTCAATTTACTGCAATCCGATGACATAGGTTTCAAGAGTTCTGAACGAATATTTGAAATGTGTCACATTATATTAAAATCGAATTTATATTAAGTATAAATCATGCTGAAGGGTGAAAGGTACTTTTAAGGGATGGTTAAGAGTTCAGGAGAATGGAGAGGACACAGGCGGCGGGAGGGAAATTTTTTGAGGTAGGAATATGAATTAAATTTATTTGTAGTGGTACTTAATATTGAAATCGGAGTTATATTCAGTATAATTATTATGCTGAAGGGTGAATGGTGCTTTTAAGGGATAATTAAGGGTTGACAGTCATTAGCGGGGGACAAATTTTTTTAAGAGGTTGAAATATGATTTTTATTTTAAGTGTATTAGTTTACTTGAATTATTTATAAGAAGAGTAAACCCTCATTTACAATACAAAATTAGTCAGTTGGTATAGTTAACGTTAGTGATTTGACATAAGCATTTCACTTGTAGCGTTCACAATAATCAAATTAGCTCCACGTAATTACAGTTAGCGAAGGGATTGTAAACTTACAAACCTGTACTTAGTAGTTCATGATTTTCTGTTTGAACAACCAATCAGAATTTATTTATTTTGACGTTTGACGTCTAAGATGACATTAATATTCGAAAACATTTTTGTCATAGAGACATTTACAATTTTGTACCATATTTACAAATGATTCGTCAACCATTTATATAAAAGGATGATTATGAAAGATAACTTTAAGTAAACCAAACATAAAATATACTTATAAGCGAACAAACTGACACTTCTGACGCTAAACTCACAACTAGTTTGTTTTACTAGGCTAACTACAACATTAATTTTGTAACTGTGAACGACAGTAGTCAGAACTAACTGATTAACTATAACTACTAACTATAACTACTAATTTCATATTGTCAATGAGGCTCAAGGGTACAATAATTAGGGTATTTATTTTAAAATATTTTCTTGTTAAAACAGTTAAAATATTGAGGGCACAACCCCGACTATATCAAGAAATACCCACATAACACAGGATGCCGTAAGGATATCCATATGATATCCTTAAAATTTGATTTACATCCTTTCCATTTATGGATATATTATGAATGTATCCATAAAAGTATATCAAGAAAACAAATATCATATGGATATCTGTAAAATTCATATAGGAAAACGAATATCCACTGTCTTCCCAGAAATGGATAAAGAAATATTATTATAATGGTTGATTTCATCAAACATTTTATTTACTTTTTAACTGAATTTTTATTATTTTCATTTTATTACAATATCCTAAAGCTTAGAATTGTAATTTATACAATTTGTACAATTTTATATGTGTTCCCGGACATACAACAAATAAATTAATTTATTTCTTCTCTTAAAAATTTAAATTTTCACAATAAAACAATTTATATTCTCTCATGCAAAATAATTTCAATTCCACTTACGAAATTCGCCCCACAAACCCAAATTAACATAAAATATGAATAACTGCGCCTTTAGCCCTAAAAGTAATTATCTAAAGCATCTGAATATTGCAGACATTCTTAATATACCGGGTGTCACTTAAGCGTCGCGTCAGCCAAATTCCGGGCACCGGAGTCGCTCCGGAACCACCCGGAGTTACTCCAGCGAAGAATAAGTTACTTGGTGTTACAATTACTTTGAGTACCTAACCTCAATTGAAATTTTAGCCAAATTCAATTAAGAATATTATTAGCTGAACTTCAGTTTATACCATTTGGATGGGGCATCCGCACAGCAAGTTAGTGGAGAAATGCTTAATTTAGTGTTACTCACTGCTTTAAAAAAAAATCTGACGCGGCCATCACACAACCTTCCGCCATATCTACACTTTAAACAGAAATGTATACGTACAAACCGGTGCCCATTTAAAATATACAAATAAAAATCTAAAATATTCAAACACAGAAATTAGTATCACCTGAATCAAAAGATTCATTCACACGAAAACTCTTCTGTGTTGAAGCCATCCTCCGTTCAATTACTACATTTAATATCTCACTTATGATTTATATGGCGCTAGTATGTCAACTTGTCACCCGTCTCACCTGTCAATATTTTTTACGCAGAAACAAATGTCAATGGATTGCAAGATTTCAACGTTTTATCTGATAAATTTATTTTTTAAATTTTATTGCAGTTCTTTAATGCTACCAGATAAAGACAATTTTTTTATAACGTGAGTTGCAAATAACTTTGCTTCTTATTCTTATTACAAATAAATACTATATTTATCCAAATTTATATAAATTTTTGACAATTTTCTTTTTCAATCTTCAAAAAATATCACTTCCGGTGAAGATATTTGTACCAAAATCTAATGAGCTCTTCCTATTCGTATACAATTGCAAAATACCAAATATCAAAATTTTTGGGTAATTCGTATTTGAGTTATGCGACATCCAGCATCGGCTCGGGCCACACACATACACACACACGCACACACACACACACACGCACACACACACACACACACACACACACACACACACACACACACACACACACATACATACAGACATCATCGAGAAACTATCAAAAATTAGTTGTAAGGACCCTAATTCGTGCTCATCCACTTAAAACTCACAACCCGATTTTTTGCATGATTCCAATACCTTCCTTTACAGGTGAACGGAAGGTAAAAATACACCTCAAAAATTTTACTGTGTTAAGTTTACGCATTAATTCTTTGAAGATTCTTTCATGCTTCTGAATCCTGAAAAAATTCATTGGTTTTGAAGCTTTCAATGAATTAGAAATTCTTCTATTCCAAGACTCATTGAAGATTCAATTTAATGTTGCCGCTGAATGATTCATTTTTCAGGGTTCAGAGCATGAAAGAACCCTCAAAGAATCCATGATAAGAATTTTAGTATCCTGAAAACTTATTAAAATCGTTATTAAAGATAATTTACTGACTTGTACTGATGTATGTAATTAAGTAATAATGTCATTGGAAAACTCGCGTGACTCAAAATTCAACAACACATAATTTGGATAATTATTGTACTTTTGTTTCATTCTAACAGGTAAAATGTCAGATATCTTACTAGATAATTACTGAGTAAAGCTGATATCTTCGTTATTACAATACTTAACAGACAACTGATCAAAAGATACTACAACACTTTTAAAAATACTTCAAATGCAATCTATTTAGGAACGTAAAAAGTAAATCTTCGATTTTATAAACGAGATATTTGATTCAATTTAAAGAGCGACAGAAATCGACGATTCCAATTTTATTTAAAGCTGTTTACTTTTTCCTGCAACGTTATTTCTGTGATTGAAGATCGAATCAAATCGTTAACGACTTGAAATATTTTTAAACATAAATAAACAATCTAATAATACAAACAACATGTTAACAATGAATTTGTTTTCACATGTTTTTAATTAAAAATATAACAATTATAACAATAACACTTTTCTTTTGTTCTGCAAATTTTTACTACCAAGTTTTTTGTTTGGAATGAAAAATGTCCCCGTATAAAAGCGTCTACGTGATTTTAGGCGTCTGCAGAACAAATGGCTTAACTTTATAGCCAAGTGAAATATTTAATCTTCAAGATTTTGCACCAGTTTCTCAAAGATAAATGACAAACAATTAAATTTGTTTTTACTGAGTATTATAATACGTAATACTTTAACGACACATTTATTTCATATCAACCACGCCTGCATCCAAGTTGGGTGTGGCAGCCTCACAGCACGAACATATTACAATTTACCGTGTGTGCGGTTACCAGCAGTCAGCTCAGTCATGATTATTGGTGGAGAACCACAGTCAGTCCCGGTACGCACTCAGTTATCTACCCTTCCATTATTATTTTATTCCTGAAAATATTCCTGAAAATATTTCTGAAAATATTCCTGAAAATTTTCCTGAAAATATTCCTGAAAATTCCTGAAAATGTTCCTGAAATATTCCTGAAAATGTGCCTGAAATGTTTCTGGAAATATTCCTGCAAAATTATGCATTTTTATCGCAAATCGTCTAATAATATTATATCTGAACTTAGAATTCTATTAATTCATCTATTTTTTGAGTAACAGTGGTAGGAATGAATGTGAACAATATTTATGTAAATGTATGCACTAGGTTCTTTGTTTAGCATAAGAATAACGCACGTTTGCGTGTATATGATTTACGCATTCTGATAAACCCTTACTGAGCTTGTTTTAATTATGAAAGCCTTTAGGAATAAATTAAATTTTTAATTAGAAACCCTCACGATACTTAAGCATTAAGGTCAGTATACTCGCGATAGCGACCCAAAAATCAAATCAGAAATTCACTTTTCCTTTAGGCTACTCTTAGAGTACAAAAATACAAGATTTGTTCAAAACTTTTATTTAAACCACTTACAAAATGTTATACCTATATTTAATTATTAAATATGATAGATTAAAATAATTCATGTTTCTGGTTCCGTATAAAGTATTAGATAATTTATCTATTAGATTACTATGGAGTAGATAGCCGAGGGTACTTTGTGACATGGTACAATCATGAGTTGACGGCTGGTAATCGCACACACGGTAAATATTCAGGGTGATTCACAACTAACTGATCGTGGAACAAAAATAGATTTTTCTATGAAAGTGCGAATTCACATGTTTTCAGATATTAAAATTGATGGTGAAAGTAGGCTTTTGAAATATTAACTGGTGAAATGCTTATTTTGTGCATTGAGTGCGAATTTTTCAAAAAGTACTTTTTTCATACCTAAAACACTTTATTTGTTGTAATATCTGTAATAAATATTCAAATGGATGACTTTCATTGAATTTGAGACAAATAATTTTTGCTGAACTAGAAAAAAAATTACTGGAAGGTCAAAGCTGATATTTTTGACTTCGGAAACAAAAATTTAGATTCAAAATTGCCGTAAAATGTCCGAAGGGGTACAAATAAACTTACTTTCAATATCACTACAGCATTCTACATGAATACATAAATGCAAAATTACAAAATTGAACTGTCAGTTGTTAGATATTGTTATTATTTTCAGCTCTGACAGCAAGCCTAACTGATTTGTTTTTCTTAAATTTGTAAATATTATATGTCCAATTTTTTGAATAATTTCCACTTTCGTAGAAAAAATAGTATGTAACACACTTGTGGAAAGGGCCATTGAAAAATTTGTAACGCTCGTGCTCCAACTGTCATACTAGTTTTTCAATAAAGCTCTTTTCCCACTTGTATTACAATATACTATTTTTAAATTCGTTTTTTTAAACCACAGGATTGTTGAATGTATAATGAAAAACTGATTAACTTTATGAATGGAATAAAATTATTTTTTAATTAATTATACAATGGTAAGGATAGTAAATTTATTTTAAATACTAAAATTGCGAATTTTGAAAAAATTCTTATAGTTTCATGGCAAGTGAGTTGAGCACTATATAGTGTGAAACATTCTAAATTGCTAAATTCGTCACGTAAAAAATAATTAAATCTCCCCGGTCATAATATATTCCAAGCAGATAAATTTGACATTCTCGTCTCGTCAGATGTGAAAAAATCACGTCTGACACACATGTTGACAGTTTTAATAGTTTATGCGAAAACGTGTGTCGCTTGTTATTCACCTGACGTCATCTCCTGTTTGAAAAACCAGCCCTCGGACTTTCAACTTGAAGTTGAACACCACAAAAATTACGAGATAAAATAAATTAATAGTTGGATAAGATGAAGCAATAAAGAGCAGCCACTTCCCAAGTAATATAATAATCTTCTTGTTTCACAAGATTAATGATCGACAATGACTGTTCACTTTCGATAAGGTTTTCTGGCATAAAATAGTGCGTTCTTTGTTGAATAATGGAGTGTCTAGATCAAAAAGTTACAATGCAATTTAAATTAAACACTATAAGTTAAATCTACCCCCATGTTTAATTTACTAATTAAGGCGCTACACTTGTGCCAAAAATATAGTGAAAAAGGGAGCTTGCTTTATTGCAAACTGAGCTCTTGATAGTACACCTACACTGTTCATATTTTATATATACATAGTTAAAAGATGACTCTAGAGTGCTAAGTAATTATATTTTTGAAATACTTAATGGTATTTTAGTAATAAATTAGTAAAAATAGTCAATTTGGCCGAATTTTTACTACTTTTTTCGTCAGATGTGTAATTTTTTTGACATATTTTCTTAGCACTCTCACGAACAATGCAAGAAATCGACTATTTAAACAAAATTAATAAGCAATAATAAGGCCATAATTTGTAATATTAAAATGCATAAATTAATTATTATTTTCTCTAGTTGTTGTCGCAACACTGTATTGTATGAATTTTTCGATCAAATAATGCTTCGTAATTACTTATGGTAAATTTGAGATATTTATTATATATATTATACAATCAACAATCCAGTGCTTCTTGCGAAAAAGTTGATTAAAACATATACACCCTGTATAATAATTTTGTACATGAAACTTAGCTACATACATATTTTGCGTATTGCAAAAATAGTATATTTATTTCCTCCCCGATACGATACCAAAACATATATAATTTAATTTTTAATATTTTATTATTTTGCGTTAATACTTTGCAATTTTATGTATACATTTGACTGAATTAATATTAAGCCCTGTTCGCACGAGAATTCTTTGAAGATTTTACCAAGATTGTGAATCCTGGAAAAGAAGAAGTTTTCTTCTTTCTCGTGAGACCTGTTAAATTAAATTGAATCTTAATTAGTCTTGGAAAAGAAGAATTTATAATTGATTAATTGCTTTAAAACATGAATTTATTTTTCAAAATTCAGGATCTTGAAACTTCTTTTTTTCCAGGATTCAGAATCCTGGTAGAATCCTCGTGCGAACAGGGCTTTAAACGCTTCATTAAGGACCTAATTTGGATGTGGCACACCACAGATAAGTTGTGCGAATACCCGTGAATTAAATTAAAATTTCGTTAGACAGATAAATACAATTCTAGAAAACGTCTTGTAAAATTAACTACAATTTCAACAACTGCACTGCAGGCAAAGTTAATTAAAATTAATTTAAAGATTATACAAGCCAGATTTTCTCCGAGAACTTTAATTTCACCGCTTGCGGTTTGCTCTAATTAACAATAATATTATTTATTATTTCTTACTATTTGTTCTACTAGTTTGTAATTATTAAGTCGCTAAAAATACACACAGAAAATTGTGTTTTTATATGATCTTAACACGCACGGAAAATAAGTAAAAGAAGATTGAAAATTTTCGTGAAAAAAGCGATATAAAATATACATTAGCAGACAATTTCAGGGGTGGGTTTATTTTTATCACAAGCTGAGCCAGAAAGTCAATAATCTTGCAGTTTATTCTGAAAACAGTTACATTTTTTATCATAACACACTTTATCTATTTAAAGATGTAAAAATAGTTATATACAGATAATTAGTTCAAGAGTATATAGCTTAATATAGGGTCTTTCAATAGGAGTGATAGTTTTTTCAATAAAGATTTCTCGGTTTCTGATATATATTTTATTTACTTCTAGGTGTCAAATTATTTAGTATAGTGTGCAGTTTTATGATGCAGCGTTTGACGTCTCTAGACCGGTTGGAAATAATAAGAAAATATTACCAAAGTTCGAGCTCAGTTGTGGGTGCTCAACGTTTATTCACCCCAGAATTGGGTCGCCCTCACCGTTACTCTGCGCAGGCTATAAGACGCACTGTGATAAAGTTTGAGTTAACATTACTAAAACAATAAGCCACCAAGAAGACAACGAAATGTTCGAAGTGAGGAGAATATCACAGCTGTAGCGACCAGTATTGCGGATGAGCCAAATTCGGCCAAATTTGAGCGATCTTGTGATCAGTGTCAACAAAGCCGTGGTGGACATTTGAACGATATCTTGTTCCGAACATAACTGCATTGTCCAAGCTTCCAAATAAAGCAAAAACTAAATTGATATGTCAAACCGTTGACGTTTTATTTAAAATTAAACTCCTATCACTCTTAATGGAAGACCCTATAGATTATGTTTCATCAAATTTGGGTGTGGCATCCTCACAGATCACTATCATATGCTGTAGATTGCAGCAGTCACCTCACGGGTATTCTCGAGCAGAAGCAACTAATAAAATTATTCGGTATTTCGAACACGCAATGAACTGTTTCATTCCTGAAAATTTACATGAAGCTCAAATTCTGTAATTACGAAATTACTGAACTAATGAATTAAGCAGCAAATTTCAAAGTTCTCGTCAAAAGTTGCCAGCCCTTTGATGGCTCATAATCGATGCCCTTTAGAATTACTAAAGGGAAACGATACAGATTATAGCAATTTATACGAATCTACTCTGTAGAAAATTAATAATAATTGAGAATGCTTGAGTAGATCATTCAAACTACTACTGCACATTAATAATTATTTTAAATGAATTTTTCTCAATATTTTTATTATGTAAGGATATAAAACGAATACATGGTTGAATTCAGAAAAAATTATCTATCGAGTAGGCCAAAAAATTATGTATATTCCCATATGAAAAAATCTGACGTGGCCGTTACAATACCTCTCGCCTTGACATTGAAGTATTATTATTTAACCTCGTATTTAACCAAATATTAAGCTTTAATTTAAATAAAATACAACAACACCGTATAACATTTGATATAATAATATAAAATAATCATACATTATATTATTTCTGTTTATCTGTCACATTGACAATTTTATTTTTGTTTTAAATTTTATTTCTTTTTCGGGATTCACAAATCGTGGTAGGTAAAATTATATATTTAAAAAAATTATATTTCTTTATTGGTTAAAGATATAGAAACAAATAAGATTTAATATTGTACAATGTAATTTATTCATTCATGTGTGGTATGTCAAATTGTAACAATCGCATTATTTTATACAATTTTTGCAAAAAATGTTATAGTGCTACAAGAAAAGTACCATTTCCGGTTGGTGGATTTTTACCAAAATCTTTTCAGCTCTTCATTAACATATATAAATGTATAATGCAAAATATTAGAATTTTATGTTCAGTAGAATTTGAGATAATGAACCGGGACGAAAGGCTATAGTAGGCGTACATACAGACTTTCATACACACACACACACACACACACACACACACAGACATCATCGCGAAAATAGTCAAAATAGGTTATAAAGGTGCTAAAACGTGCTAATTGACAAAAATCTCGACATCGAATTTTTTCACGATCCCTATACCTCTCTAGGCGAGAGGTAAAAATTTGCTGTGGCCAGCACACGACCTCTCGCCTAATTCTGCTAATCTAATAAATAGTTTTACTTACATTTTAATAGTTTCATGTTCATGTAATATGTAAACCAAGATGCAAGCAAAAGATGTCAACTGTACTGTCACTGTCATAATAATTCAATTTTTGAGTACAAACAAATTTCATATGATCATGGACAACAAGATACTGAAATTTCAAAAAAATAGAATATTAATTGTACTTCATTTTATTGTTAAATACTACCAGATTCAGCAAATTGTATTGAAAATTAACTGTACCTATACATAATTATATTTTCTTTTATTTTTAATTGCAAAAATTGTCATAAATAAATAACGTACCAATTTATTTAAGGAAAACTTTTTTCAAGTTTCAAAAAGAACTACTTCCGGTGTGCGGTGTTAAGATCCTTATTAAAATCTTAAATATGAAATTTGGTTGTTAAAGGTTTGATACTTTTTAAGTTATCGTGGACGAAAAATCGTCACATACGTCCATACGCACACACACACACACACAGACATTATCGTGAAAATATTAAATTCGTATTCTAGAGACCCTGAAACGTGCTTATCTACCAAAAACTCATACTCGAAAATTTTGACCCATTACAATACCTCTCTTATAGAATATGAGGCGAGAGGTAAAAATATAACTTTGTGTTTTAACTCGAGAAACACTGGTTTAAAAAATTATTTTATTCTTTAAGCAGATGTCCTTTGTCTCCTACAACTTTGCTTTATAATATTTTTTGTAACTATAATAATATAGACAATATAAACGGTGGTTGGTTTCGCTGTTACACCCTGTATATATTGTCAACTCACGGGTACTCGTAGTGGTTAAGAAAGCAATTATAAATATTATGGTACAGTTTAAAAATAATCGTCTGCGTTTTTTGTTCCGCTGAATTTATTTAATAAATCGTTAGTTCTATTCATAGATTTGACGCATTTCTAAATCTTAGTAATCTTGGTAATCGTGTTAATTTAATAGTGCAACATATGTCACTAACAGCTAAAATTAGATTAATGCAGTCTACTTATTATTTATACACTGGATTCTGAGGATATTTTGATTTATTCTGAACCTGCCACAAATGCAGCTGTTTCAATTATTTCTCAAGAATTTTTAATTTTATTTGAACGGTTTCCCAATATTTGCGCAATTAAATTGCCAGCAATAGATTTGGAGCATTTCTTTCAGTACCTGAATAGCTTATTATGAGCTTATAATGATAGTTATTAATTATTATTACGAGTGTATTATAGTCATTATACACGAGTTGCATACATTTTTTTATGTTTTCATTTGCATGAAATTTATTAGGACGTTTCATAATGAAAATCTGTATGGTAATGAATGTTATTCAATAACAGACAAGGATCTATACTTGTTGAACGCAATATTGCTGCAATAGAATCAAATTTTACGATTCTCGCTATATTGCTTAAAATTAAATTCTGAAATTTACCATAAGTAATTACGAAGCATTATTTGATCGAAAAATACATTATTGCGACAACAATAATCAGAGAAAATAAGAATTAATTTACTCATGTTATTATTACATATTATAGCCTTATTATTGCATATTTATTAATTTTATTCTATTGCATTGTTCGTGAGTGCTAAGAAAATATTTTTTTGTCAAGAAAATTGACTATTTTTTACTAATTTATTACAAAATACCAATAAGTATTTCAAAAATATAATTTCTTAGCACTCTAGAGTCATCTTTTAACTACCTATATATAAAATATGAACAGTGTAGGTCTACTAACAAGAACTCAGTTTGTCCCTTTTTCACTATATTGTTGGCACAAGTGTAGCGCCTTAAAAGATTTATTAGAAAATGTAACTCGGTATAAACCTAGTTGCATTCTTTGCCTGTAAATAAATTTATGAAATTTTGCCTTATCTGTAAACTTAAAAAAATAGCTAGACTGCTTTAACGTATTTTGTCTCATGTTTCCATGCGTTACCATCGCTACGTGGAGTCAATACCCCGCCTTATTCATAATTCGTGTTTTATTCTGTTGTAATTTGCTGTTCTGGTGTTAAGCCCCCTGAATGCGGCCCTGCGTGGTGTAGAACAAAGACGCTCCTGCTCATATTTTATGTATCAGAGCTGCGTTACAGGATTCCTAGCAATTTCCTTCAGGATTTACAGATCCAAGACGCTTAGTGCATTGTTTTATTTAGCAATCTTGTTATCCTGGAACTCGCATCAAGCAGGCTTGATCCTAGTGCGTAGAAGGATCATCACGGGTGATGATAATGGTCGCTGTAGTTTATAAAACAAACTGAAAAGTGTGACACAAACTTTGCAGTTTTATTAGCAACTCCAAAGTTTAATTAATTACATTATTATTATATTTGATAAGAGCTGAGGATTTTTATTGATTTTCAGAGATGAATATTAATATATTTATTTAGTAATATGGTCTTCATATATTGACAAGAGAGATGAGAATTGGTTAATCTTAGGAATAAGTTGGGTAGTTTAGTATTACTTATTGAGCATTAACTTTCGTGAAACCTTAACGTCAAACTTAGACACTACAAGTTTCGATAAACTTCAATAATACATAAAGGAAATATGGAATAAGGTTATAATTAAAGGCAGACTACACCTAATTTTAGGTGTAATAGATAAATAATTTAATTTAATTTAATTAATTTAAACCCTGTTTGGTAATTAAATTTCCTTGTGACGTTCAAACTCCTCGATTAACATAAATTTTTATCCAGGTAATAAATTTCGAGTGTCCCGTCGTTTGTATATTTGAAATCCGAATAATGTCGACTTGAAATGAGCGTAAACGGTTCAAAATTCATTTAATTTTCATCGAGAGGCATTAAATAATTCAAGTATCCAATACTACGCGAGGACTGCCACTTGTACAGTATAAATATTTTATTGACATTTGAGAAATGAACAACATTGATCCAACCCTAAAACAACGCCAGGGAAATCAATATTTGAGCTTAAATTATGCAAAATTTAATCCTAATATGGGGAAAAATATATTTAACACAATTTAGCAAATAACAAACATTGTGCGATAAACAGATCTGAATTACAAGATCATAAATAAGTTCCATACAGTCACCTATCTACGAAAATAAACAATATCACACATCCGTTCAACCAAACAAACAAAAAACTAAACAAAACAGTCGTTAGTGGAAAGTTGTCATTGCTTTTATGCATTTTTAACAAAATAATTTCAGTTTAAAATGTTAGATCTTAAACAGTTGTTTAAAGTTGTTGTTATGGAGTTAATAATAGTAGGTTAAAACCAAAAACGTCAAAATTGAATAAAAATTGAAATGAAATTTATATTCCTGTTATTAAAAATATTGTATCATGTATTCTATGATTGTGGTAGTTTCTTCGTAAAATTAAAATTATGACAGTGATAGTTGGCATCAAAATATATTCTTGAATAATATTTAATATTTATAGTTGTGAGATAAATAGTGTGTATCGAATATTTATGATGTGTTCCATAACTTAGGACAAAAAATTAAAGAGTATTATTATACTGTACGACGTGCTGATCATGAAATAAATAGAATTTTTTTAAATTCTCAAAGTTAAGGAAAATTTTCTTGACGTGTGTACATTTTAAGTATCACTATTTTGATGGTATATTTAATTATTTGACATTTATTAGTATTAGATATTATATAAACAATTACTTTCATTGTAGAAGATTTGAAGAAATTATTAAAAATAAGTACCGACCAGTAGCAAAAAAAATGTATATGCCTCCGGTCGGCACAGCTAGTTTTCCATATCCCAAAATCCGCCAGAAACTCTTTGTTGCCAGCCTAGGCCGGCAAACAACCGGAAGTTATAGGTTGGCGTCTTGACATTACTACAGTTGTCAAGCAGATGTCAATTTTATGCGTTGAATATTTTTATACAAAAATTAACAAGATTTTGACAAATTTTAAACGTAAATCGTTAATAGAAACTGAAATAAATATATTTTAAGCTCAAATGCAAGTATTCAGTGCACAATTTTTTAGGTTATGTATAATTATTTTATATTTTTGTAATGAAATCATAAAATATTGTGTATTACACGTCCAGAAACTGTTATGCTAGTGCTCGTAATTTGCAAGCCTCGCCTGTGGCTCGGCGTGTCAAAAATACTCGCCATTTCGACGTATCTTCAAAATCAAATAAAACGTCAAAATAGATTTATATAAAAACCAAAAATCAACGTCTTCACGACGTTGATTCGAAAACCTAGACCTAGACCAATTTCATACCAAAAATCCACGTCGGTTTGACGTTAATTTAAAGTCAAACCAGACGTCAAAACAGTCGTAAAATATATCAAAAATCCACGTCGATCTGACGTCACTCTGCAGTCTACAAGACTTAAAATCAAATATCGAAGTCATCTTTTGGTAATAACAATTCCAGTGTGTTTTCCCCTCCCCCGTTGTACATTTCCTGTTCCCCTCCCTCGACAGAGTACAAATTGCTCGCGACATGGCAATGGCAATAGCTATACACGTGATGAATGTCATACGACTGTGTTAAACAATGGCTTGGCATTCGCACTGCTGCCAACACTGCGGTACTTCAACACCCCAGCGCATAACACCAGAATTATTGCGATTCGTACACGGAAGTAGTGTGGAGTGTTTTTGTTAGTGATTAACAATAGTGCAGGAGAAGGGAGGGGTAAAGTCTGTGCGGGCGTTACAGCTTAAGCCCACAGTGAGCCACAGATTACGAAAAAATCTGCTGTGGTCACCACAGTACTTCTGCGAATATAAGTTTTAACTTGCTTTCGTAAAGACTTACGATAATAATATCACATGTGCATTAATTCTTTCCGTTATTTTTTTTAAGTGCTTCCCAACAACGTAATTAATACACGATTATAGCGAGTTGTATACTGTACTCTATCTACGACTTACATATTACGTACAAGATTTTAATAAAATAAATACGGAGTAAAAGGAAGTATTGTAATCGCGAAAAATTTCGGTTCTCAGATTTTGATGGAAATATCCGTTTTGACCTTTTCTGGATCCATTATGACTAGTTTCGTCGTGACGTCTGTACGTACGGACGGACGTACGTATGTATGTCGCATAACTCAAATACGGTGAGACGTAGAAAGTTGAAATTTTGTATTTAGGACTGTTATAGCATCTAGTTGTGCACCTCCTATTTTTGGTTTCAATCTACAAACCGGAAGTAAGTAGTAGGTACTTTTTTGAAATATTTCGATAAATATTTAATTTAAGACAATTTATTTTATTTTAAATGAAAGATTATGTGATTATTACCTACAATCGGTATTTTATAAATATTTTTGTATCTGGTATCATTTAAGAATAATTATTAAAGTACTTATATATTTATAATTTAGTATTTCGGTATCTTGTAGTCCATGATCGATTAACATTTGTTACTACGTCAAATTGAAATGATTATGACATGACAGTGACAATAGTAAAATATGCTTTATATCTTCTTCTGCAGTTTAAATAAAATGACTAAAATATATTTGTGAGTATAGTAGCAGTAGTAGCAGTACTTATATATTAATATGTTTGTATAATAAGTTAAAAGAATAAATTAGGTATATGGCGGAGGTCTTGTGGTGGCCACGTCAGATTTTTTATATTATTCTACATTTTAGTTATTAAGAAAAGTATGAACAGTTTAATAGGCGTACAAGGAAGTCATGTGGTGTCCACGTCAGATTTTAAAAAAATAATTTGCACGGAGAAATTGATTCAGGCAAAGTAATTTTTCATTGGTGCAGAGAAGGGAATACTAACTATTATTCCCTGTGAGATTAATATAAATGGCATTATGTAGCAAACTTCATACATTTAATGTTCATTTCTTCATTTTATACATTAATCGTAGATTAGTGTTGATTAGGAAATACAATATGCTTTATAAAAAATAGATAATCACGTTTATCAGGTTTACGAAAATTGAACATTATTACTGTCTTGAGTTAACATAACTAAAACTAGTATTGTTTGATAAAGATTTAATGTATATTTAAGCAGCTTTTCAAAAGTGGAAAGAAATTTATTAAAAATTGATAATCACGGAATTAAAAAACATGCAACCATGTGTGCGTTTATGACTGGTAACCGCACACCCAGTATAAACAACAATATGGCTGATAAACTATGTGTGTTTTCTCCACCATTCACTCTCCGTGTATGATTCCCGTCACCATCACAAGTATTCTGGCTTGGGTCCAAGTCATCTAATCTTTCTGATCTGTTGGCGGATGGCAATGATCACAGTCACTGTTCTCGTTCACTCTGTTCTCGTTCACTGTTCACAGCAGATGCAGATTGAGGATTTTACAGCCGAGGGAGCAAATCTGGACAATATGTTGAAACGCGCATAAAGATAGCGCAGCAACAGTCTCTGATTCGCAGATTACGAGGGTACGGGACGCATGAGTTGGAGATTGTTTTTTTGGGTAGGGTTTCTTTGGGCAGTTTTGATAAGAATTCTTGGTTTTTATTTTATTAAAATGGTTTAATCTTAGTTATGTACTGCACACTTATTACATATTACAATAAAA